>CM040243.1:170003637-170589934 GCA_022545495.1 Chrysanthemum lavandulifolium | reverse complement strand
TCATCATACCAATTTATCAAGTGAGTTTTCATAGCCCCACTTTCTATTATTTAATTGTTTACAAACTTTTGGGGAGATACATGCTCAACTACTTGTTTTATAAATACAAATACTCAAAATATTTACACTTTTATGCTACGCTATACTTTTATACATGATTGCATAATACTTGATAACATTTATACTTAATAACATTTACACTTGATTGCATTATACTTGATTGTGTTACGCTAAACTTGAAAGTCTCCTTGGATAACACACATTTGGGTTTCGGAGATGAAGTAGAACCAATGCTATTACTTTCCTTGTGAGTTCATACCCGCTTTTACTCGTTTAAATTCCTATAAACTATTTGGGGCGAGATACATGCTTATTTATCAAAACATTTAAACTCTATTGCCAAACAACATTACTTATACTCTAGACTTGGTGTGTGTATTGACTAGACTTAAACAAACATCCCAAGCATTTATATGTTGGAAGGCCATTAATTTGGATACGACCCAGCGTGCGTCGTTGGAGGAACATCCAGCATTTATATGTTGGAAGGCCATTAATTTGGATACAGCCTAACGTGCGTCGTTGGAGGAACATCCCATCATTTATATGTTGGAAGGCCATTTATATGGATACGACCCAGCGTGAGCGTTGGAGGAACATCCCAACACAAGTTGTTGGAAGACCCTTGTGGTGACATTTATACTTTTAACTATCTTAATGTTCATATACATGATTGTCATTCAATTTTAGCGATGGGTTGTAAACACACAGGTTGCAAGTTTTGTATGGGCGGGACTTGGGCGGGTGATTTACGATGCCTTTGCTTTGAACTATTCTATATGACCAAAACTTAGACTTTGTTGCATGAACGTTCTTTAAAGGCTTTACATTTCAACACAAACTCTATGAACTCACTCAACCTTTGTGTTGACACTTTTAGCATGTTTTATCTCGGTACCTAAGGCATTCACTTCATGGCATGCATATGGACATACCATAGAGTCGTGGTGACGACGCGTCTCACTTGGGATTTATAAACTTTAAAACATTGTTTGGCTTGTAACAAACTTATTTCCGCACAAGTTGATTTTCATTTGAGACCAATACTTTGTAAACTCGATTGTTTTAATAAATTAAGCGATGTGTTTTCCAAACGACACTTTAGGTCGATTCGATATAACTGTAACTTTGATGCTATGACAGTCCTCCCAAGGTATTCAATTCCGGCGCAAAGCAGGTAATTTGGGGTGTGACAAAACACCGCACACTTCAACCAAACCGACTTTTGATGACAAATAACTTTTAGTGACACTTAACTTTTTATTACTAAAAGGATGTTTGCATCTATATGTTGTGCACGCAATTAATATGATAAGTTACATCTATGTTGTCACGAATGGGTCGAATATAAAATTGTAATCTATATTAGGAAAAATTGTGCAATGGAATTTGTCCATGCTTTTGCAAGTGTTTGTAAATTTAAAACTAATAGAAAAAACCTACGTTAACAGTAGTTTAAATGAATTTAAATTCTGTGGGCAATGTTTATTTTGTTTTTCAAAATCCAACCTTCATGTTATAAATGAAAACATCAAACATGACGGCCCTTTCAACACAACATATCATAAATCATTTCTTAAAACCAGAAGCTTTGTCGAACCATGAACTGAACAATTCAGTTATTGATAAGACGAATGCACCGGCTACTGCAGCTCAAATGTTGATAACAACTGAGGCGATAAGATCAGAACCTTGCGATACTGATTGTAGTCAATTGTTAAAGTATTTTTGGAATAATAATATTTATCATACTCATATTAATGTACTGCTATTTTCATATTTACATTTTTCCTTTTTTTGCAGCAACCGGAATGACAACCAATCGATCATATTCACATTCAAGAACCAACCGTTCTTCTCAGACGCGCGAAAGTATGGTTACCTTTTGCCTCTTCAAATTGAAATAGAAGCACCGGACCCATGCGTATGAAATTGATTTCTTTAATCTTTTGATATTTATCAGTTTAGGTCAATTGCGGTCTGCAAACTTACATTGTGATTGTATGGACGACCCGATGACCAGCACACCTCAACATGGTTAGTTGCATCTGCATTTGATAATTATGAACCAAATAAACATGGTTTTCTCACCAAAAAAAAGAAAAAAAAAGACATTCCTTTTTATTTCCCGTTTAGTAATATAATGATGAAGATTAATGAATGAATCTTATTCTTATTTAGAGCCGATAGTGGACCTGTTTGTTTCTTTTTATTGTGCTATCCCTTCCCGCTCATATACCACCAACGGAAACCGCCAAAATTCACCCTCACATTGATTTAGTGATATTGGATTTTCTGACGGGGTCGTTAAATGAACATGACGATCAATGATATAGTTTATATACTTTATATTAAATAATGTAATTTATATTGTTTATTTTGACGTATATTGATTCATTTTTATTCTCATGGAGTAACCTTAATGTTGCTCTTGCTAAACCTTAATGTTGCTACTTACTAAACCTTGATCATTGTATCCATAGTAGGTTATGGTTGCTAACCCTCCTACCGGAAAAATGAATAAGCTACAATGAATTATGGTTTGCATGTCCCATAATCCCATTGCATAATGCTTCTTCACCATCTCTATTTCTCTTTCAAATGCAGTTCACGTAAACAAACATTGCATGTATTATAAATCCTATTCGCAATATTTATGGTTCATTACTTAAAGGTATTATTATGCTTAATGAGATCAACCGTATGCTTGTAGTACCATTAGTTGCTTAATGAGTTACAACGTATGCTTTTAGCAAATCGGAAGCCACAATGGCGAACATGGTGTAATGAGTTACAACCGCATGCTTTTAGCAAATAAGAGAAGCAATCAATGCACGGTATTGGTCATGAATGGACCAAGGTTAGCTCTGTAATAAATCGTATAAATCAATCAATTTTAGTTAGAGGACGAGTGCATGGGAGTCATGAATTCCGGTTGACCTCCCATTAAAGGTTTTGCTTTAATAACTCACCATAGCTAGGATTTAAAAATTATATTAAAAAAAACATCGTAAGTTTACAAGAATTCTAAAAACACATACTCAAGCTATCTTAATTGTGTATCTTGGTTTATAAAATTCGTTTTAAAACTTATTGAAAATAAATCTCGATATAACTACTAACAACGTCATCAAAAAACTAATTAAAACACGTAACACACCAGAATATAATTATAATGTAAACTAACAAAATAATGAAATCAAATTTAAACAATAAAATTTAAGAAGTCTGAATAAAAACACTAACACTGCTCTAGCCACAACCTTTTCCTCCTATTCCTGGTAAACACACAAACATCACCACTTAACAAACAAAGGGTATCAACAACAAAGTCCACTTGTAACCCGACAATACATACATATTCTCATCACAACAAACATCAAGCGAAACCATAAATCCATTTACACATATTTCAAATTCATCAACATCATCTAAATTTGGTAAAAAATCATTTGGAAGCACCTATATACAATAACTAAATAAACATAATTAACAAATATAAAATAATAATAACAAATTTTAATAATATTGTCAAAAATAAAAGATTTTCATGATTAATATTGTTTAGAACAAAATGTTATAAAGTAGTTACTTCCTTTTAGCCGTTTTATGGATTATGGTAACATCAATTACAGTTTTTAGCCGTTTAATTTAACTTTTAATTACTTTTTAGTATATATTTGTTCTACTAAATCCTAAAAATAAAAACCACAAATCAAAGTACTTACATGCTTTTAGCCGTTTTATGGATTATGGTAACATCAATTATAGATCTTAACCGTTTCATTTAACTTTTAATTACTTTTTAGATTATAATTGTTCTACTAAATCCTAAAGATAAAACCAAAATCAAAATACTTACCTACTTTTAGCCGTTTATGGATTATGGTAACATTAATTATAGATCTTAACCGTTTCATTTAACTTTTAATTACTTTTTAATATATATTTGTTCTACCAAATCCTAAAAATAAAAACCACAAGTCATACCCCGTCCATCGGACGGGTTTGACACTAGTGTATATATATATATATATATATATATATATATATATATATATATATATATATATATATATATATATATATATATAGAGTTATATAGAGTTAGGATCAAATAAGAAGATTACTTAAAATAAGTAATAAGAAGAACTATAAACATGAATCCGAGATGCACCGACCTAAAATAGGTGCATCCATATAATCTTAGATGCATTATAACGCACCATTGTGTGTTTTCTAGCTTTAATCGATGCATATACGTATATTAGATGCATTTCATGATTTCTCTTATTTTTTGTTCCTCTACACGTGCCAAAATAATGAAAATCAATTTGCATCATCTATACATCAAAATAATTTTCGAAACTCAAGATGTTGCATCTATATGAATAGAAATGCATCTAATGCAAGTCGTTGCATCTCAAATGCGTGGTTTTGGTCACTTCTCACCACTTCTTATTTTAATTTACTTCTCATTGGATCCCTACTCTATATATATATATATATATATATATATATATATATATATATATATATATATACACTAATATATAAAGCATTTAGGCCATTCTCTAAATAGAAAGGCTTAAAAATTCAGCCTAAACACTTGCTAATTAAGGAAATTTTAATAGCTTGTTGCATACACACAAATAAACATTACATTTAAAAATTAAATGTATTAAATTAAATCAACTTGTAACCACCTATAACTTAAAAGAGCCCATTTAAACCATCTATAAACTTGTAGCAACCCATTTAAAGAGTCATTAATAAACCAAGCAAATATCAAATGAAATACTCAAACACCAAAATTTCCATCCCATCTCATCTCATAATCTCGCAACCATGAGCCGAGCACCAAGAAGAGCCAACCACCACCATGAGCATACCACCATGCACACCATCCGACCACTACCACTACCACGAGCCAACCACCATGGTTTTTGAGGTTTTGTGTAAAGTTATTGTTAGAAAAAACATATAAATGGAAAACATTTACTCGCCTTAAATTTAGTCAGGGTACCCGCTTGCAGACATGCTGTGGTACCACGCTAGTATATATACACACACACATATATATATATATATATATATATATATATATATATATATATATATATATATATATATATATATATATATATATATATATATATATATATATATATATATATATATATATATATATATATATATATATATATATATATGGGAGAGTTAATGTGAGATCAAACTTAAAGTTGTAAAAATAAGATCATGTCTAATAAACCATTAAAACATTTATAAATAACAATTTTAGCAATAATACACAAAAATTATATTTTAATACAAATTAATATTTTAGCAACTAACAACTAAATAATACATGAGTTTGAATTAGTGATACATCGATACAAATTACACTAATAAATATTTCAAAACACGATACATACAAAACACGATACACATTACACTTTTAATCAAAGTGTATCACCTAGGTTTCGTAAATTTAAAAAGAAATCTATCGAAACCTTAACAATTTTAATCGTAGCTAATAAAAAATTATTTTTATTGTAATGAGAGTGTCACTTGTCGAATTCTAGTTTGATCTCATTTTAACAACTTTAAGTTTGATCTTATTTGATCTAGATTATATATATATATATATATATATATATATATATATACTAGTTTTAAAGCCGCCCAATGGTGAGCATGACTATAATTATTTGTTTTTTGTTTTTTTGATAATTGAAATATATTTTTTAGAATTGTCAAACAATATTATAAAACAATTGTTTCTTTGGTTTTTCGTTGTTGGTTTTATTTTTTATTTTTTTGTTAAGAATTATAAATAATTGTATGGTTTGCGTAGATGGTTAATACACAATATATACAATTTTTACAACATTATGAATACCTTATCTATCGAACTAACCAAATAACCTTTTTAGCATCATAGGTCAGACGGGTTCGATAACGGGTCAACAGAGGTACTTATCGCTTAAGTCTATATAAACCAGACCACGTTCTATCTTTTGTTCTTAAGACACTTTCTATCTCTTAAATGTACATAATATGGGTCAAATGAGTTAAAAGTAAACCAGAGGGTTGCAGAATATATTATGCTTTGAGTATATTTTATCTTATTCCTCCTGGGCATTTTTCCTTTTACCACATATGCCTATATATGTTTCATCTCAATTTGAATTCATTCTTTTTACATGCATGACTAACGAATGATTTAGTTACCTTTAGTAGTCATTAATCTAATTTGATATGTTAGTGCTATATTTTTCCTTTGATTTACCATATTTGTTTTATTAGGGTGGTTGGGAAAATGATGAAATATAATGACACATTCATTCCAGAAGCTTGACAGCCGGCACATTTTATTGAAGCGCTTGATTTTGATCCGTTACTGCAACATTTATAACTTCAGTTAGAGAACATAATAGAATGTATTATAAATTAGACATTTTTCACCTTTATTCAAGGTTCAAAAGTTGATTTTAACCAAAATACATAAGACATATCTGTACATGTGTGGATACGAAGTTTTATTAATAGTCACATCTTTACTGAACCTACCAATTATCAAATCGATTTACATTAATGTAAACAAAGAATAATACTACTCTTGAGTGAGGAATAAGAAGATAGTTAAAATACCCCAAACAATGCAATTAAATCAATCAGATGGGAATTAATAAGGAGATACTTTAATTGTGCTAATGCTTTTCTTTATATATAAATATCCAAACTGACCCGTTTTAACATGCCAAAATGCTCGTTGTTGGCCCAACCATTTTGACCGTTAATTAACACGTCCGTCTTGCCAACTCTAAGTTTCCACGACCTAGTAGCTATTTGCATCAATTCAATCACATATAAACCTTTTCCTAACGCCTTTATGCTATGTATGTGTTGCTAGCATCAATATAGTAAAATCACTGTCGCTAGACATAAACTATTACCTTGAACTTATTATCGAAAACATCTCAAGCGCTTTGTTTCGGGAAACTTTAATCGCTCAAAGGGTTGTTTTTCACGAAGCAAATATGAATGCGTCTTAGTGATTTAGTTCAACCAACCACGTGAATGAAACAACAAAGAATAGTCTCTTATATATTAAACCATAAATAAGAAAATTTATAAGATGAAATGAGAAATCTTGGAACAGCTTTTTTTGCTCGAGAAACAATTGCATCAAAGTGATCATCATTCAAGCCAAGATCACCATAGAAAGCATCCTAGAAAAACATGTGTTAGAACACCATTCCAAAGAAACTCCATAAGTATTTTTTCATTTATTGCAATTATTAAAAAAACTGTCAATGTTGAAGGTTCCAGATACAATATTAAATCCTATTACAACCTTAAGTAATAGTAAAGTTTATTTAAGTGAACCCAAAAATCCATGACTGCGATATGTGATTAACGTCATAATAACAATCATCAAATGACTTGATTAAGCGAATGACAAATAGTAATATATCTCTCCTTGAGTAGTACATGGTCCAATACACGATTTGCATCCGTATGTGTTCTAGAGCACCTGCGATTTTAAAACACAATTAAACAATTAAACTCACGACCCACAACTTGACCTAATTTCTAGAATATATGATTGCCTCTTTAACTTTGGTCACAAACCATCGCGAGCTGCAAATGATATACGAGAATCATATGGTTGATAGACATTTGATTGGGATTAGGAGAAGCGTATGCAGTTTTGCATTCTTTGGTTGACAATTTCACGGTAGTTGCGGTGTTGGTGGCCCACCATACAATGGTCCAGTGGGCAATGGTGGCGCGGGTGGTGGTTCACATGAAGGGTCTTTAGGTTGGGGTGGGGCTCCATACACGTGCTCACTTTGTGGTGGGGTTGGGGTTTCTTTGGTGGCGATGGGAACTCGTACTGGGCTCTAGTGGTGGTGATTCGGGTAACGGTGGTGGTGGATATCCATATGATGCGAATAGGAGCGAGTTGGCGGGGTATTCGCAATGTATGGGCAAATCGGTCACATTAGACCGTGTCAAAGTTAAGGCGAAAAGAAGGAAGTATATTGCGAGAAAGAAAGACATGACCGAGACATTTGACCGACGACAAAATGATCAAATTTTGTGATGATGGAAATGAACTTTTCGGTCACATATGTGAGCTTCAAGAAGTATGCACCGATAAATAACATAGAGAATGACACTTGGGAAGGGTGGTTTTGAAAATGTCTTTACGGTCCGACATACATGTCATTGAAATCACACATGGAAAGGGTGTATGTCGCCATCGTATGAAACGCCTTTCGTCATTTTGCTTACAATGTGGTTTGAAGAAATGAAGGATTGACATCACCTAGGTGGTACAATTTGTACACATTTAAGTATTGAAAAGACTCATTTCGAACACACAACAATTTGTTAAAAAAAAAAAAGGTGAACCTATCTATGGTAAAACACACAATGTTTGGTAAAAAGTGAATAGCATAGCACAATATTTTTTGCCATTTGCCTTGGCAATTTTAATACAACAATTTACAAATATTGAACTTAAAGAGAGATTACATTAAATTATTAGAGATTCACAAATGATTTCTAGAATTTATGTTAAGATCACCCTTGTTGAAAAAATATAACTTTGATTACCATCGAATCTAATGTTACCTAATTGGAGAAAATCCGAGTAGTCCTGTCTACCTTTGCTATGCATAACTCGGTAATGTACTTCCTCAAACCTTTCTCTTGAGGTGAAAGTTGAGTGAATATTCCTCCAATGGCATCCAATCGTAAAAAGGATTTTATTAGTTACGTATTTTGCTTGCACTTGAAACTACTACGATATCTTTAAGGCGGAAAATTGGTGGTTAGGTTCAAGTAAAGTATAAGCGGATCGGAATCGGACCATTTCCCAAATATTATTTAATTTTTTCTTTAACTTTCGCATTATTAATGAGTTACATATGATAATAAAGCTATTTCAATACAACTATAATCATTTTTAGGGAAGTAATTCGAAGGTCTTGTGCATTTGAATACACTTGAATCACTTTCAACCGATTTGACCCGCTCAACCGATTTGGCCATCGATGAAGTATTTCAATTCATGTATCGAAAAGAGTTAACTTAGTTTTATGTTTTTAATATAACATGTAATATAACTTGGGGAAAAGGAAATAGGTTGAACGGTTTAAAAGTCGTTGAAAGTATACTCAAACCTCCTACATTCGCTTTACTTAAATGAAATTATCAAGTATTTAGTAATAGAAATTGTAACCATGTTTAGCATATTAGCTATTTTATGAAATTAAACAAAATAGACAAAAAAAAAAGTTCAGCAGGTCAACCCGACCCACTTTAACCCATTAACCAATCTTCGTAGTAGCCATTAGTGATTTTAGGAAATATGGAATGTCACGTACTGCTAACTCAATTTGGTACCTTGGTCGCCTCAATTTCGCTTTCTTGAATCGTGATGTCAAACGATAGTGGACGCATCATGCACAAGAATAACATACGATTTCCCAAAGAAAACATTGTGCTCGTTCATACCACATTCAAGATACAAATTAAATTTTAGCTTATAACAAATGGACCAAATAATCTTAGACCATAAGAATAATAAATATCGCAATAAGCAGATTTATTGACCATTTACTAAGAATGAAGCTTAACATCGATGGATAATGGCTACTCACGCACACGAGGCCATGTGGTCATTTCTATTTTCTCTTTTTTGATTTCGTAAGCCACATTTTTAGCGTCATAAGCATTACATCGAGCGATCGAACTCGAAGCCTCTTCGCAATAGGAACCAACGGCCCGCACAACCAACCCCATCAAGTTATATTCGGACCTTATGAGGTGAAACCATAAGAACTATATCAAAAGTTAAAAGGGAATGCGACCATACATAAACCGGATACCGACACTAATCAACAACTAATCACTTAAGCGTGGGATAACCACCGCCATCGGTAAATAGTTTGTACACGAGCTCGTCAAAGATTCACAACTGTTAAGCGCAACCACGGAAAAGATCCTCATTTTGTGTTGGCTCTTCATGTTGGCGGGTTTAGATACATCCTAAGCGAATTTAGTTTGAGTGCACTAATATCAAGAATCATATCACAATGAAGTAGATAATGCTATGCTTTGATAAACAAATTCTAGAAATATCTGGTGTACCTTTTGGACACGCTTGTTAACCAAGAGTGCAATGACGGTCCTTTGGAGGATCATAGTGTTGGTATAAACCATGTGCAAGTTCGGGAAGTGGTAGTAGGGCCGATGAGAGTGTGAATACTCATCATTTTAATCAAATCTGAATCAGCAAAACGTCTAAAAATGCTCAAATGCATCAAAATATTGAAAATATTCCAAAATTGCATTTTATATGTTTCGGATGCAAAATGTTTAAAATCGATGAAAAATGAGCAAAGTTTGCATAATTGGCGCTTAGTCCCCAAAGTTCTAAAATTGTCGAAATAGTCCCCGAGTCCTAATTTCAAAGAAAAATCACCAAAGGTCCTTTTAAAATCATAAGTTGTCAAAATTAGTCCTTTGGTGAAAAATATCAAAAGTTTTGAGAAATTACAAAATTAGTCCTCGAAATTGAAATTAACAAGTTTGGTCCTCAAGTTTCAAATTTGGCAAATTTAGTCCTTGGAATTTTGAAAATGTCAAGTTTGGTCCTTGTATTAATAAAACTTGTCACTTATGGTCCCTTGGAGCAACTTTGATGAATTGAAGCCGGTCCTCTATTTTGTAAATTGCAACATTAGTCCTTGTGATTTAAACCCTTTACACCCTTTGGACTTGTCAAAACTAATTGTGACCGCCATAACCAAATTGGACCCCTAGTTTTGAACCCTTCCCCTTTTAATATTAAAATCTGGTCAAACTGGTCAAACAATCCAACCCCGTCATCCCTTCCCCATTTCCTCCCCACCCCGCAAACCACCCCAACCAGTGCAACCTACCAGCCTCCCTCTCACCTCTCCTTGTTCCCCCCACCTCCACCAAACTCCAAAAGCAATTAATGCTTCCCCTCTCACCATCTCAACCCCCACTGGCTTATAAGCAATTTTGGCGCCAAAAATCCATTCAAAGGCCAGGATCATTCTTAGCTAATCCAATGGCCAGGAAACAACTGGGAACTGCTCAGAATAGAGAGAGAAAGATCTTGGAGTATAAAGAGAAGCATTTGGAAGCAAGAGAAGGGAGTCTACTAGTTTTTAATTTTCTCTAAATGTCGTTTTTATCTTTAAGTTCTTAATTTAGCATAAAACCTGTAATCTTTTGTTAATTTGTATCAGTTTAAAGTGTTTAAGTGTATTGAACTTCATTTCAAGCATCAATTTCAGTTTATGTTTACAATTCAATTTCATGTTCTTTGTTTCAAATTGCAACTTCAAAATCTTGAGTTCAAGTGTTTAGTAGTTTATTTTAAAGCTCAAATAAGCTTGTGTAAGCTTATTCTGACTTTCCACAAGTTTACATTTAAGTTTCCATTCATTTTGGTTCTTGGTCAATGAAAGTCAAACTGGGTCAAGTTGGTAATGAAATGGACATGGGTTGAAGCGACTATGGAATTGGGTTGATTTAAAGTTATTGGGTTGGATAATATAGGTTGTAGTTCGGTTTCACAAGTTTCAAGCCATAGTGGCTAAGGACAGTTTGTGAGTTATTTTAAGATTTCTTTGCTTAATCTCCATTTGTAGTATTAACTCGGCTCTAACTGTTTATTAGGTCATTTTAAGTTATATAAACTAAGTTTGATCATTTATTTTAGTGGTTAAGGGTTTAGCTTAGAGTTGATTGCAAAGCAGTTCATAAAGGTGTGTTTGGCATTGCTGTCTAAACTATCTTAGAGGTGTATGTAGTGGTAGAGTCTTGTGGGTTCATGCTTGTTTAACTCATTTGAGTTCTTATCAGCCAATACCTTGAGCTTGCAATCACTGAAAGTCAAAACTCCTCAAAACTTGTCTCACTGTCTTAACTGTTGAATTTTTGAGAATCAAATCACTTGTTTTGTGTTTAAAAGTCATAAACAAAGCTTGCAGTATCTTCATTTAATCACTTAACATCATTTTCGGTTGAGAAATTAAGATCAAACTCCATAAAAGTCAACTACACTCAAGCTGCTTCAAAAGTCAAATTGGCAAAATCGGTTTGAGCCCATATGGAAGGAATTTTCATGGACTCATCCTTGTACCAAATTCAAGTGAGAATTGTTGTTTTAAAAACTTAAGTTGGTCTCATTACTTATAGTAATTTTTGTAGAATTTTACAATTTTATAAAAGCTCAAACAAGCTTATCAAGCAGCCCTAGTTGCCTCTCATTCTCACATTCTCGAGTTTTCGAGTTTTTGTGCAAGCTTGCAGGGGCTCATAAGAGCTTGTCTAGGGTTGGTATTTGGTTCATATGTAGTTAGCCAGGTCTTGTTTAGGTCTCCAAACTTGGTCTTTGATTTCTAGCTTATTTGAGTGCTTATTTTGTGGCTGCAAGTAGGTACCCAGAAACTGTTTTAGCTTATAAGCTCAAATCATCAAATCTGATCAATCTTGTAATTCAGAGGATATGGCTTGTTGTTATTAGTTGCATTTCAGTTATTATAGCATATTAGGACTTCTGTAATCAGTTGGTGGCTTGTTTTGATCATTTGGCTTATTCAAGTGCTTATTTATAAGCCCTTGGCTTAGTAGTTCCATATTCTTACACACAAGCACTTGTTTTTCTATTTTTCCTAGATTCCTTATATTATTTTAGAGTTATCTTGAATTTTTAGATTTTTCTGTCTTGTTTAGTATTTTTCTTGATTTAATTCGGTTTTAGCACTTTTAATTAGCATTTAATACAAAAAATTTAGAAAAGTCTCAAAAAAATAATTTTCATTTTATTAAATTTAGATAAATATAAAAGACAAAAAATATTTTTCTAGATTTTCTTAGTTAAATTTGTATTTTAGATAATTTAATTAGTTTTAATAGTTTTAATTCATAAAAAATAGAAAAATAATCAGAAAAATACAAAAATAGTTTTGAAAATTCTATTTTGTTATTTTAGATTTTTCTAAGTCAAAATTTTATTTTTCTAGCTTTATTTCTTATTTTCTTGTATTTTAGGCTAATATTAAATAGTTAAAAATAGTTTTTAATTAATAATAATTAGATAATTAGTTATAAAAATAATTTTATTTTTCTAATAATTTTCTTTTATCATTAGGTTTGTAAAATATCATTTTATATTTTTAGGTTAATATTGCTTTAGTTTCACATTTTATTTGTCGTCACGTAGTTTTTAATTTAGTTTTATAAAACATAAAAACAAAACATCATTTTAATTATAGTGATAGCGTTTATTTAATATTTTTATCTTTTTAATTTTCTTTAATTTGCATTTAAGCCGTTGTAATTTGTTGGCTTTTACGTAGTTATAATCATATCGGATACTCTTTTCCGTTCAAATTTCTCGATCACTTTACGTTTGGTGATCCATTGCATAGCTTCATTTGGGACATAACGACCTGGGAAACACTATACTCCCGGATCTTCATTGCATTCGTGCTTGAGCCGCTTTAAGTTTGTTACGGCCCCGCCATTCGCAAGTGGCGGACTTGAGTGATAAAACTCACGGTTTGTACGATCGAGAACTCATTTCAAAATTACAAAAAAGCAGTAGGTATGCTACTAAGAAAGCGCATACATAGTTACAAATGGTAAATGATCATACTAAAGGTTTGATTAATATAAAAGCTATTTTTAAACTTGTAATCTTATAACTACATTAGAAAAATAGCAACCGAAATGATTTATTAGATGAAACAAAATGAATAAATAAACCGAAATTTACATGCTTGTAAACCTCAAACCAAGAAGAATCTTGAAGTCGCAGCTTTAGCATCATCGAGCCCATTATCTCCTATTTGTCATACAAATCGAATGTTTCTCCAAAGATCACCGCAACTTCATTTATATTTTTCCTTGGGAACTTCCAAGAATGATGCAACCTCTTGTCTTCTAGCTTGATAATCTTTAATTTAAACCTCGGTTTCTCGTCGCATATAGTTTTTTGAATCTTCATAAACACTTTCCAAATGCACATCCAAACACCCCCATCGCACTGAGTGTAACTCCTAAAAAATGGAATATGAGAGAACATGTTATTGGTGCGATGGGAAGGAAAACTTACCGTACATAGTTCAATTCTTGATAAACTCTTCTCGCGAATTAAATCGATTAAAGCAACAACATCACTTGTACTTACATCTACGTATTTATTTATAGCGATACCTTGACCTCTTATAAGGTAAAAATCTAGACCAATTGCGCCCTCAATACCGGTCTTTGCACCTTCACAACAAACATGTTGCCGAATACTTAAGCTTGGCTTTATAAATTGACCCAAACCGCTACCACGGTTGGAGATGTTGATATTGATGAGTAAGTAGAATCAAGTAAGCCCGACTCTTTTTCAATGCGTGCAAATGCCTGCGTCGGAAATGTTGTCAAAGCATCCTACTCGGTCACATAAATAGTGTCAACCGTAAAAAGATAAGCACATTAACAAAGTCAAACAAAAAGATTACCAAAATTCTAAGAGAAAAAAAAATACATCTATGCGTTTTAGGGGGGACTCAAATGACTTATTTTGATATACTTATTCATGAGAATAATCTTTTGAAGTAAAGATGTTGATCTATAAAGCTACCATAGTTTCATAACTGCATGAGTTTAAGTGGAGTTGGAGCATGTATCAGTAGCTTCTCAATGCAAAACTTAAGGATTATGAATTTGAATTTGGAATTATCATCTAATATAATTAATGTTAACATTTAATAAACACACTCTGCCTGACCCAATATTTATCATGGGAATACAATTATTTGGATTTAGGATGTAACATTTAATAGCTATGATGGAAAATATAAATGTAATAACATCGGTGAGTGTGATCCACCTATTAGACTACTAAGCCGTCCTCCGGTATCTCTTCCATGACCATACAATGGCAATGGTTACGTGAGCGGATACTCCTCATCCTGGTGCAAAAATATAATAAAACCACTTCTCAGTAAGTATCTTCTTATAGTGTTATGTCATATGGCTTAGCATATAAGAAATTTTATTTTCACGGTGGACTGGAAGAGTCATTCAATATGGAATCATGGGTCGGTTTATTCCTACACGTGTATATGGAATCATGGGTCGATTTATTCCTACACGTCATTCCCAATCCCATCCCCATAGCGACCATTGGTGGCATTACTCATATTATGCGAACTCAAAATAAAATGAACAAAATATATCATGAACTTCTAAATATATATATTTCACAGAAATCTTACAAACATAATCTTAATTTAGCTACTGACTTCTTTCCTCGAGTCCATTTTCTAGATTGCCCTATGAATTTACCAACGATATTATGGTCGAAACCACCGTGCTTAAGATGCGCTAATGAATAAAGATATAGTTAAAACAAATAAACACTAACCGTAAGTGGCTGTGATTTTGGCGCCTTCCGGTCATAAGCGATGCCATGAGCATAACATTCGGTCGATTATTTGCATCTAGGTTATTAGGGCAAGCAATTCCCTCGTAATTTAAACCCGAAGGCCCAGTGACGTGGTATCAAACCATACGACCGATCATTAGGCATCAACTGGAGTTGCATGGTAGCAACACCAAAGATTAGGATTGTCATTACCCATGCCCCCATAAATTCGTGCTCAATTGTCGGCTTTGCATAATCGTGACGCACCATCGTTGTTTCCGGCACGGGTTTGTCTCCTCCACCATCATCCCAGCAGAGGTTTGTCTCCTCCGCCATCACCCGGCATTGGTTTGTTACCACCACCATCATCGATTTTGGGCCTGTGTTTTTCGCCACCATCGGTTATATCCGGGACTCAAGTCTCTGGTCTCTCGAATGATTTCTCTAGAGGTGTTAAGATATCAACGAGGTCAAAGAGTGTGCCACACAATTTACATCAAGAAATGTATACACCCATCGAAAGATATTTTATAGAAACCCATTTGAGTTGTTTACATACTTTCTGGAGGAAATCATGTGTAAAGAGAACCTTATTCTATGAGGAGGATGAAGAACCACCGACGCATCGATAACCATATCAATTCTTTTTCTCAAGCTCGAGATGAGAGCTACAACCAATAAAACATACAAGACATCATAAATTTATGCATCGCCGCTTTAACTCCCATCACGCTCTTGTTTAACTTTTATCAAGCCTTTGTGTTTCGAGAGAGACCTATCATGAAAAAGCTACAACAAAAAATAACATACAATCAAAAGAACGTTTTTACCTTTTTTATGGAATGCATCTTTATTGTGCTTTGCTATGTCAACCTATAGACAAAATAAACAAAACAAAACAAAGCATGTATACAACATGCAAAATTACAAAGAACATAACGTGGTGATCATGATCATCCTAATAAACTACGAATACATACATAGCTAAGAAACCCGAAAATATATTTATCATCAATTTTTCACGTACTACATAAATTCATAGTATACAATTAGATTTAATTTCATAAATTGTAAAAGACCTTTGGAATCATATCCACCACATATATGCTAGAACAAAGGGAAAACAAAGGAACACCAAGAACTGATGCTCCAACTCGCAATCCATCCTTCAGAACCTGTCACCAAATCAGTGAGAATGAAAGAAATAACTTGTACATGCTGGGAAAAAGGATATTAGGGTTTTTAGAAAATATATATTATGAATGAGAACCGTATATAATTTTTTGATATATGTTTTGTTTAGGGTTACCTAAGTTGTAGGATTCTCCTACATAATTGGTTGCATAGATTTATAATTTTGACTTGCAACATATATTCCAAAAATCATGTTGCCTTAGTGGTAAACACACATGTTATTCAACCAAATAACCAAGGTTCAATCCTTGCAAGGCCCTTTTTATAAAGAATTTTTGAAAATTAGCATAAAAAATCCAAATTTAAATAATTGCTTAAGAATTTTGAAAATAAAAGTATTGCTTAGTTGACATTGAATTATTAAAGTGCTTAGGTGGACATATAATGCTTAGGTGGCATTGTGGCATTGAATTGGCATTGAGGTGGCATTAATGCCAAATCTTATATATATATATATATATATATATATATATATATATATATATATATATATATATATATATATATATATATATATATATATATATATATATATATATATATATATATATATATATATATATATATATATATATATATATATATATATAGGAAGGGATGGTGAGAAGAAAAATTAAATGAGATGAATAAGAAGAATATGCAACCACACACATTTCAAATAAGAGGAGAAATTGAAGGGAGATGCATCTTTTTTGTAGGTGCATTGATGAGTGTCTAAATACTCATCATTTTTGTACAATATAAAGCGCAAAATCATCCGAAACACTCAAAACGCATCAAAATGATAAAAATATCACAAATCGTTGTTTTATGTGTTTTAAATGCAAAATATCAAAATCGATGAAAACGATCAAATTTGCAAAATTGGCGCTTTAGTCCCCAAGTTTCAAAAGTTGTCAAAAAGCAGTCCGAGCACATAATTTCAAAAGTAAAATCACCAAAGGTCCTTTTAAATCATAACTTGTCAAATTTAGTCCTTTGGTGAAAAATATCAAAAGTTTGAGAAAATTACAAAATGGTCCTTCAAGTTTCAAAATTGGCGTAATGGCTCTCTGAAATTGCAAATTGGCAATTTGGTCCTTATAATTTTGAAGGTTGTCACTTGTGGTCCCTTGGAATAACTTTTCCGAATTGGCGCCTATGGTCCCTTGATTTTCGTGGATTTACACAATGAGTCCCTAAGATATTAAACCCTTTCACTTAATTTTGGACCCCTCGCCCAACCTTGGACCCCGTCATTTGCATTGTGAACCCCCTATTATTAACACTTATACGGTCAAATCCTTGGTCAAATCCCAACACCCGCCAAAGTCCACCATTCCAACCGTCCGCTCGAAATCACTCCACACATCCATTCCTCCTCACCTATCCAATATCTTGTCCCCTCCACCTTAACAAACATCCAAACATCATTTATTGCATCCCTAACCCCTCACTCAACCCCCAATTGGCAGACAAGGAAATTGGCGCCAAAATCCATTTAAACGGTTGAGATGATTTTTGAGCAATCCAATGGCTAGAATGGTGGGATTTCATCGTAGAGAGAGAGGATGAGATTGGATATAAAGAGAGGCAAAAGGAAGCAAGAAATATAGTCTACTAGTTTTAAATATTACTTAATGTCGCTTTTATCTTAGATTTCTTAATTTAGTATAAAAGTTGTAATCTTTTGTTAAATTGTATCAATTTGAAGTGTTTAAGTGTTTTAAGACTCATTTTAAGCATCAATCTCGCTTTATGAATACAATTCAAGTTTAAAGTCCCTTTGTCTCAAATTGCAACTTCAAATTCTTAAGAACAAGTGTGTAGTAGTTTATTTCAAAGCTTAAATAAGCTTGTATAAGCTTATTGCAGCTTTTCACAAGCTTAAAGTCAAGTTCCAATTCATTTTGTACCCGGGTCAACAAAAGTCAACTGGGTGATCAATATGGCAGTAGAAAGGGGCAATGGTTGATTCAGATGTGGAAATGGTTTGATTTAAGTTCTTGTGGGTTGATACTTAGGGTAGTAGTTCATTGGTTGTTGGTGCAAGCCATAGTGGCTAAGGGACCCTTGTAAGTGAAATTTCAAGTTTCTTTGCATTGTCTGATTTTGTAGTTAAATCTGGTTCCATTCTGTTTTAGAAGTTGTAATTAGGTTATATAAATGTAGTTTGATCATTGATTTAAGTTTGGGAAGTGCTTGTCTCTTTTAATCTTCACAATTATCTATAAGTGGTGTTTGGATTTGCTGCTTTATCGCTTATTTAGGTGGTTAAGTCCATAAGTCCTGTTGGTCCAAGCTTGTTTAGTCCAATTGAGCCCTTATCTGTCTTGTTCTTGCACCCACATAAGCTCAAAGTCAATTTCTGTGTTAACCTCCTTTGGCGACTTTTGTTGGAATTTTAAGGAATCATATTCTTGTTTTGTGTTTAGAATACTTAGATTTAGATTGCTTTAGTCTTATTTCTTCCATTAATGACTATATCGTCCTTAAATCTTGATCAAACCTCAACTTAGTCAACATTTTGGTTTTGTGAAAAGTCAAAGTTTGCAAAGTGAAGTTTTAGCCAACTAGAATGATTTTGTTGAACTCATTTATGAGTCTTTATCTATAAAACTTGTGGTTTTAGTAAGTACCACCGGTCTATTTCCTTATGTCTAATTTAGTGGATTTTGTAATTTTTCTAAAAGCTCAAATTAGCTTGTAAAAATGGTGTTAAATCCCGGCGCCAATTTTGATCATCTTCGGATCAGTCAGAGTCTAGAGACTTAAAACGACAAACACAATGCAATGAAGATCACGGGGAATATAGTGAATTCTCGCTTCGTTTAGTCCCGCGAGACTTAATGGTGTAAACACTTGATCGAGACGACGGAATGATCACTAATGATATCGATCGAAGGATTATGATTGAATATTACACTCGAAAAAGCCAACAAATAACAACGTTAAATACAAATTAAGTGTAAAAAGATAAAGATATTACATACGCTATCACTATATTTAAAGTGATGAACGTTTAAAACTTAAAACTAAAACTTACGTTTAAAATAAAATTACGAAGCGCACAATAAAAAGCATGAAACTTACACAATATAAATCCTAAAATATGAAAATACATTTTACAATCCTAATGATAAAGAAAATATTAGAAAAAGAAAATTATTTTAAAATTATTTATCTAATTATTACACTGTAAAACTAATTCAACTATTTAATAAATACTCTAAAATAGAAGAAAATACAAAATAAGGTTAGAAAAATAAAATTAAGATTTAGAAAACCTAAAATATGATAAAACTATTCTAAAACTAAAAAATATTTTTAGGCTTTTAATTATTTATTATTAATTTAATACTATTTAAAACTAATTAAAATTGTGAAAATACCAAATAAAAGGAGAAAATAAGGAAAAATATTTTTATGCTTTTATATTTATCTTAAACTATTAAAATTGAAAATTATTTTTGAACTTTTCTTAATTTTTTAGATTAAATGCTATTTAAAGTGCGTTAAAAACTAATTTAAATTAAGAAAATAGTAAACAAGCTTGGAAAATCTGAAAATTCAAGAAAACCTAAAATAATACTAGGAAGCTAGGAAAAATGGAAAAACATGGGCTTGTTTGCAAGATATAAGCGATGACCAAGTGCTTATTGAAATAAGCACTTAAACAGCAAATGGAAACCAAAGACTATCAAGCGATACACAAGCTATAATAAGCTAGGAGAACTAAAATGGAACAGTACCAACAAGCTACAACCTCGATTACAAGCTCAGCATTTGAGTATATGAGATTTGTTGTAAACAAGAGTTGCCTCTTGCTTACACAAACTTTAAAATAAGCTAAATGTAAAACTATCAATTGGAACCTAGACTAGACCTGGGTGAGACTTAGTAAACCAAAATCTGAGACCTAGGTGAGCTCACATTGCAGTTTCATGCAAACCCGCATAACCCCGCAGCAGGCAATCGCTGACCCGCATGTGGTTATCGCAGGTTTGCATGGCCGCATGTATCTCATGTGAGCTCACCCAGGTCTGTATTTTGGTTTACCAAGTCTCACCCAGGTCTAGTCTAGGTTCCAATTGATAGTTTTACATTTAGCTTATTTTAAAGCTTGCTTAAGCAAGAGGCAACCTTTCATCTGCTTTTAAATTAAAATCTCATATACTCAAACTGCTGAGCTTATAATCGAGGTTGTAGCTTGTTGGTACTTGTTCCATTTTAGTTCTCCTAGCTTATTATAGCTTGTGTATCGCTGATAGTCTTGGTTTCCATTTGTTATTTAAGTCTTATTTCAATAAGCACTGGTCATCGCCTATATCTTGCAAACAAGCCCATGTTTTTCCATTTTCCTAGCTTCCTAGTATTATTTTAGAGTTTTCTTGAATTTTCAGATTTTTCCAAGCTTGTTTACTATTTTTCTTAATTTAAATTAGTTTTTAAGCACTTTTAAATAAGATTTAATACAAAAAATTAAGAAAAGTTCAAAAAAATAATTTTTCAATTTTAATAGTTTAAGATAAATATAAAAAGCATAAAAATATTTTTCCTTATTTTTCTCCTTTTATTTGGTATTTTTCACAATTTTAATTAGTTTTAAATAGTATTAAATTAATAATAAATAATTAAAAAGCCTAAAAAATATATTTTCAGTTTTAGAATAAGTTTTATCATATTTTAGGTTTTTCTAAATCTTAATTTTATTTTTCTAACCTTATTTTGTATTTTCTTCTATTTTAGAGTATTTATTAAATAGTTGAATTAGTTTTTAATTAATAATAATTAGATAAATAATTTTAAAAATAATTTTCTTTTTCCTAATATTTTCTTTTATCATTAGGATTGTAAAAATGTATTTTTCATATTTTTAGGATTTATATTGTGTAAGTTTCACGTTTTTATTTGTACGTTTACGTAATTTTTATTTTAAACGTAAGTTTTTAGTTTTAAGTTTTAAACGCTCATCACTTTAAATATAGTGATAGCGCTTATTTAATATCTTTATCTTTTAATTTTCTTAATTTGTATTTAAGCCGTTGTTATTTGTTGGTTTTTCAAGAGTGTAATATTCAATCCTAATCTTCTCGATCACTATCATTAGTGATCATTCTACCGTCTCGATCAAGTGTTTACACACCATTGAGTCTCCTCGACTAAACCACCCGGGAATTCACTATATTCCCGCATCTTCATTGCATTTGTGTTTGTCGCTTTAAGTCTCATAGACTCGACGGCCTCAAGCATGCATCATGCATCTAAAACCTTAATAGACTATGTAACTTTTAGTGAGTGAGAAACTATGAACTATGTGAGAGAGAAAGTTAGGGCTAGTAACTTCCCGGTGAGAGAGCGAGGCAAGGAAAATTTTGTGAGAGATAGTGAGCATGAGAGATCGAGGCACATAGGAAATATATGGCAATGCAATGGCAAGAAACTAGGGACTAACTACACCGGTGGGAAATGGAACTCGGCGGTATCGTTCATGTTTTTCAATTTCCCAGAAGATTGGGGAATGGGAAAGTTGTGGATGATTTTCAAAAGTATGGACCCGTGTTTGATATGTTTACGGTATGGAGGCGACCCGTAATGGTCGGAAGCAGGTTCGCTTTGCTTCAAATTCGTGAGCGACGTGGAGGGACTCTTGGGAATCTTCAAAAGATTAAGATAGGAGAAGAGTGGTTGAAGGTATATGTGGCGATGATAGGAGAAATAACGGAACGATATTAGGGGTGTTGGGGTAGAAGGATACAAGAGTTGCTTCAAGTATGCAGCATAAATGAGGGCGAAGAAATTAAATTTGGAAACACGGGATAAACGGGTTATGGAGGTTATCAATGGTGGAGGCGAGAAGCGCATGGCAAAGAAAGAGCCATGGAGGTTGAAGATAAGGAAATTAATAATGAGCTAATCGCGAAGTGTGGTGGGGAAGTCAAGGTTAGATGTTTTTTTATCAAATTTACCGTGTTATGTGCGGAACAAGGGTTAATCAACATTGAAATAAAGATACTTGGAGGCCTTGAAGTGTTGGTGGTGATGGGAAATGAAGAAACGTCGTCCAACGTATTAAAAGATACTAAGCATGGTGTAAGAAGATGGATTCACAAACTGAGGAGAGGTGATAGTCTCCAAGGGTCAGCAGGGAGGATGACACGGATCAATATATTGGGGATCCCAGTCTCATGCTGGGGTGAAGAGTTGTTCCGGAAGATAGCAGCCATTCATGGAACCATTATTGGGTTTCATAATTGTAGACTTGAAGGAATCAAATGTCGACTTTGGGTGGTTCACATACATAAAATAAACAAGGGTCTGATAAGGGAGGATTTGTACGTGAGGGTTAAAGGTAAAGTCCACAAAATCAACGTGGTGGAAGAAGTTAGAGATATCACAAGAGTGGTTATGCAGGAGGTCGCAAAAGATAAACCCGACAAGCACAAAAAGGCGGATGGGAGGAATATGGATGACGATATGCAAATCGACGAAGAAGAAGGCGGCGAGGAAAATGGAGAAGATAACAATGAGGATGACGAGTCTAGTGATGAAGAAGGTGAGTGTAATTTTAACAGTAGGAGCGACGACACCCCAAACCCAACCATGGATTCCGGCAGTCGAAATAATGAGGAAAATGAAGAGTCAAACTACTCGGGAGAAACAAAGGTAAGTGAGACTTTTGATAATGAAATTGATTGTTCCAAAAATGTGGCAACTCGAGAAAACAAAGTGAGTCATGGAGAAACAAAAAATGGGGCGGATGAAATTAATGATAAGGTTGGTGGGGACAAAACAAGGAGAACAATATGTGTATGGAAAATAAGTGTTATTTACGATCGATGAGGAAAAAATGGAGTATGGTCCAAGAATAGGTTATGAAGTGGGCCAAGAAGTTAGGCTTGGTGGGATAAATAAATCTAATGTACAAGGTGATAGTTTCTAATAGCCCAATATCTCATAAAAGAGGTTGTTACAAAAAAGTTGCACGAAAAGAAAGAACAACAGAGAGTTCTAGTCATTGTGACAATAGGGGGAGTGCAGAAAGAAAAAAGGATTTAGAAGATCAAGATCGAGAATGTTCGTCGAGGAGGAAAGAAAAAAGAGAGGTGTCACCATCTAGTTCAGTTGGAAGTGGTGGTGATAGATTAAGGAAAAGGTGGAAACCAAATGGCGATGTGGCTTTCGAAGAAGAAGAGTTCAAGAATACATTTAATCAAGGGAAGATGATTGAGGAAAATACAAATATCAAAAAGATAGTTGGTAGGAGAAGTTTGAAAAAAGCTTTAGAGGTAGCAAGACAAACACGGGTCCATGGTTTAGGTGAAAATATAAAAGGGATCTCGGATGCCTATAAAGAATACTACGAGGAAAGTTGCGACAAAAATGGGAAATTTTGTTTCGGGGGTAATAATGATGATGAAGTTGACAGTACTAGGTGTAATTTAAATATGGATAAGATTAAGGAGGTGGGAGAATTGATTGGGTTCTCGTGGGCTTTAGCTGAGCATGAAAAGAAATTGGGAGGATCGATTCAGGTAGGGAATGCGGAAGAGCAAGATGCGGGTCAAGCAAACCCAAGAAGGGCTTGGTATGCTCTCATTTGTTTTGTTCAGTATTTATTTTTTATGAAGTTTATTTTTATAAATGTGAGGGGTATGGGTGAGGCTGAGAAAAAAAGTTGGGTTAGAACAACTATTAGGATTGAGAAGCCTGATGTTATTGGTTTACAAGAAACAAAATGCGGGATAGTTGATGATTTATGGATTAAAGATTTATGGGGGGTAAGGGGTATGGGTTTGCGCAGCTCCCTGCGAATGGGAACTCGGGAGGTATAATTTTAATATGGGATACGAGGGTGTTTATGTGCAAGGAGGCCGTAGGGGATGAGAGATATGTAGCTGTAAAGGGTTTATGAAAGGGGAGAACAGAGGATATATTCTTGGTTTCATACATATCCGCAGACGTGAGAGTCAAAAGCTTCATTACGGGAAAGGTTAGAAAGGTTGATGGATAGATGGCATGGGGCCCGTGTATTTTGGGGATCTCAATGTAGTTAGAAATAAGGACGATAGACTTAATTCGCAATTGAACGTGAAGGAAATGATCAAGTTCAATAAGTTCATTAACAACACGAGTTTAGTTGAAATTCCGATGGGGAAGACGATCCACTAGGGTGAGTGATGATGGGTTAAAATTTAGTAAAGTGGATCGATTCTTGTTAAATGACGAATTGAACAACTTATGGGGTAATCTCTCGGTCACCGCTTTAGATCGTAGTTATCGGATCATTTCGATAGTGTTAAAAGATGCGGATGTAGACTTTGGCCCAAAACCATTTAGAATATTCAACATTTGGATGGACCAATTGGATTTCCATTAAGTCGTGGAGCATGCATGGAAAAAAGAGGTTAGGAGTTCTCAGCCAGATTGTAGATTCCGTGATAAACTTAAAAATGTTAAGGCAAGTCTTAGAATGTGGAGTGAGGATAGATTTGGGGAGCATAAGGAGAAGATTGAGTCTCTAAAAAATGTTGCAATGAAGTAGGAACTTGAAGCGAAAAAGAGGTCGTTGAATGAGGATGAGAGAGTTGCTTGGTTGGGGGCTAGGATAAGGAAAATGAACTTGGTAATATGCTTCGTCAAAAGCTAGAATTAGGTGGGACGTGGAAGGGGATGAGAATTCTAAGCTTTTCCACTCATACGTTAAGAGGAGGAATAACAAGTGTAATTTGAGAGGTCTCATGATTAACGGGGTTTGGTGTGAGGATCCTAAACTAATCAAAGTGGAAATGGCTAGATATTACAAATCGTTGATCTCGAAGGGCGACTATCCGTCCGGTTTTCTGTTGTGACCACTCGAGAAAATAACGTTGGAGGAGGCTAGTGGTCTTGAGAAAGAATTCACCGAGAAAGAGATTTAGGAAGCTGTCATGGGGTGCGGGGGTGATAAAGCTCCATGGCCTGATGGTTTTAATTTCAAGTTTATTAGGAAATGTTGGTAGACTATTAAGGAGGACTTGGTGAGGGTTGTTGTGTGGTTTTGGAATAGGATGGACATCTTTCAGGGGTGTAATGCTTCTTTTGTCACCATCATTCCAAAGGTGACGGATCCTATCGGGCTTAGGGACTTTCGTCCTGTTAGCCTTATTGGGTGCTATTATAAAGTTATAGCAAAGATGTTAGTGGAGAGGGTTAAGCGGGTGGTAGGCAATGTGGTGGGGGATGTTCAAAATGTGTTCATAAAAGGGAGGTATATCTTAGATGGGGTCCTAATAGCAAATGAGACCATGGATTATTTGAAGAAAAAGGGAGAAAAGGGTCTTATTTTTAAAGTCGATTTTGAGAAGGCATATGATAGTATTAATTGGAATTTCTTATTAAATGTAATGAATAGGATGGGATTTGGGGTAAGATGGTGTAAGTGGGTTGAGGCTTTTCTTCGTCATTGTTCATGTCCATTCTTGTAAACGGTTCTCCAACGGAGGAATTTGGTCTTGAGAGGGTGTTAGACAAGGTGATCCTTTGTCGCTTTTTTATTTATTATGGCGTGCAGAAGGTTTAAATGCGATAGTTAAGAAAGCCGGATAATGGTATATTTAGAGGGTGAAGGTAGGTATGAATAATGTTATGGTGTCTCAATTACAATATGGATGATACTATATTCCTTGGTGAATGGAATAAAAGAATGCTAAGGCTCTTATGTGTATTCTTAAGTGTTTTGAAGAATATTCCGGGTTGAGGGTGAATTACAATAAAACCAAACTTTATGGTATTAGGGTGAACGGTATGGAATTAAGGGATACGGAGGATGGGATGGGGTGTGGTGTTGGGGAACTTCTGTTTACTCACTTGGGCTTACCGATTGGTGAGAACATGAGGCGATAACCGCATGGAACTCGTGGTGGAATAATTCAAAATTGGTTGGCGAATTGAAGGCTAAATCGATGTCGCTCGGGGCCGCCTAACATTGGTTAAATCGGTTCTAGGTAGCTTGACATTGTATTATTTTTCGATGTTTCGTGTGCCTTTGAGTGTCATTACAACTTGAGAGAATCACAAAACTTGTTTTAGGGTGGGGCGGGGAAGGAAAAACTTTCATAGGTTAAATGGGATACGGTTCTAGCTCTAAATGGGTTGGGGTTTAAATATTGGTCATTGCAGCTAAAAATATGGCTTTATTAGGAAAATGGTGGTGGAGGTTTAAGGGGAAGGGATAGTCTTTGGGTAAGGATTCTTAAAAGCATTCATGGTGATGGTGGTGGGTTGAGGGCAATAGGATTATGGGTGGGGGTCTTTGGGTGGTGGGGTTTGGTGGGATATTGTGAGGATAGGTGTTGAATTCGAGGGTTGGGGGTGGATTTATGTCCGCTTGTGTGGGGTGTTGGGGACGGAGGAAATAAGGTTTGGACGGATATATAGGTGGATAATTGTCGGCTTTGTAATAGATTTTCTAGGCTTTTTGATTTAGATAAGGAAAATAGGGTAGTATGATGAGAAGGGTGATTGGGTAAACGGAGTGGAGTTGGAAGTGGATTGGGGTAGAGATATTAGGGTAGAGTTTGTAAGGAGTTTGATGATTTAATGGGTGTTTGCAAAATGTTGTTATTTCTAATAATTGTAGGGATAGATGGAGGCGGGCGTTATCTCAAGATGGGAGTTAAAGGCCAACGAGTTATCAAGATTAGTCGAGGAAAATATCCTATCGGTGGAGAGTGGAGGTCAAGAAACGCTTTGGAATAAGTTGGTGGCAAAAAGTAAACATCTTCGTGTGGAGAGCTTTGAAGGGTAGACTTTCGTTCGTGGAGCTTGATAAGAGAGGTATTGACTTGGATTCGGTTCTTTGTCCAAGTTGTAATAATGCGGTTGAAACATGTGCTCATAGTTTGGTCACTTATGATCGTGCAATGAGTGTGTGGGTCAAGATTTTTAGTTAGTTGAAGGTGGGAATATTAACGCTTTTCCATTGATGAATCTTTTCATCATATGGAAACGTTAATGACCCTACTAACATTTCTCGAGTTTGGCAATCGTTATTTGGACATCCGCTACTTTATTTGGAAAGAAAGAAATGCTCGTGTGTTTGGAAAGAAAGCGACAAGTACAAATAAAACCGCTCAAGACATCCAATTAAAAAGCTACGAGCGGATTGTTAGAAGATCAAAAAATTCAAAGCTATAGATTGGCAAAGAATGGTTATTTGATCCTATAAATGTCACCACAAGAATGTGATTTAGTGTTCAAGATTGTTTGTGCGCCTCAAGTCAAGTCTAATCTTTCTCAAGATTGTGTCACCATGAATAAAGTTCAAGTGTTCAAGTTTGTTTTGTGCAATCAAGTCATGATGATTCTTCCTAATTATTGTGCAACACCGCTTAGCATCGCTTAGTGCTCTGTGGTTCTTAGAGGTTCTTCAATTAGTGTAGTACTTTATCTTTATATATCCGGTATATGTTCTATTCTATCTTTTGGTCTTGTCCTTCAGTGGAATGCTCATTTTTAGCATTTTGTCTAGTTTGGATTTGGCCAGTGTATGGATAAAGTGAGTGTCCCATGGTCTATTGTCCTTTAGTTGGTTTTTTGGCGTGTCTTGTTTTTATGTCTCGTGATTGCCTGTAGTTTCTAGGTCCTTTCCTTCTTAATCATCTTGATTAGGGAGTTTGGATGCCTTTTGTTTGTATTTGTTTTCTTTTGGTTGTTATATATCGCTGCTTTAAAAAAAATGTGGTTGAGATTTCTTCTTATCTTTCTCATTTTATTTTTTATTCTTATTTGATCCTAACTCTCTCTCTCTCTCTCTCTATATATATATATATATATATATATATATATATATATATATATATATATATATATATATATATATATATATATATATATATATATATATATATATATATATATATATATATATATATATATATATATATATATATATGTATATATATATATGTATATATATGTATATATACATATATATATATATATATATATATATATATATATATATATATATATATATATATATATATATATATATAATATTGTGGAAAACTAGAAGTGGGGTTGAATAGTTTTACCAATTTAAAACTTCATTTTAAATATTTAGATCGACTTATGTCAATCTATTAAGATGTGTGTTGGATATTGATAAACAAACATATGTAAGTATGTAATGAAAAGATAAGAGTAAGAAGCTCAAACCACAACGCGAGTATTTATAGTGGTTCGCCACAAGGACACCTTCCTTGCCCTACTCCACTCCCGAGTCACCTACCGAGAGTTCAGAACACTACACGACACCAACTCCTTATGGTGGAGAAACCTTCACAACGTTGCCTACTCTTTTTCCCAGACTAGGCTAACCACCGTGTTCTTCACCCAAGGTGAACCACACCTACCACAACCTCGCTTATCCTTTATCCCAGATTAGGTCGATACCGAGTTCCATTACAATGGAGGAACTACTACCCAACACTACACCACGACTAATCCCAAAGGATACCAACTCCTTATTACAACATCATCAAGGATATCAATATCCTTGGATCTAATACTAATCTATCTTGTACATCAAACGCACCATATCGAATGTACATCTAAGGCACCTTCACTAATTCCTTTAAATAGATCTTCAAGACACCCTTCACTAATGTCTTGTGACTTGAATTCTAGGCACCCTTCACTAATGCCTATAATACGGACGATCGACACCTTTCATTAATGTCTTCGCCTTGACACTGAGACATCTTTCACTAATGTCTTCAACACTACACTTCTTAGAAGAAAGAAAAGAATCATCAATAAGAGGACTTCAAGAGTCTTGATGATGAGGAAGTATGGCAACTCATGGACTTGAGCTTGCTTGACTTCAAAGGTGGCGATTTCGCTTTTAAGAGGAACCTAGAGGATCACACAAAACAAAACTACAAACATAGATCACTTGGATCCGGGTTAGAGAGTTTTAACTCAAGGAGAAAGTATGTGAGAAAGGGTGAGAAATAATGAAGAAATGGCTCACTATTTATAGAGAAAAGGCTCATCGCTCCCTCGGATCCCATGGATCCTCCCACAAGGATCCGTCTAGCGTAGTTAGGGATCCGTGGGACGCCCTCTTTACCCATGGGTATTTTAATCATGGGTCATGGGTTATGGGTTGATCCATGGGTCTTTACTAGATACAATGTATCTTATGAGTGCAATGCACCTAGTCAAGTGGGTATGGGTCAATACCGGGTTATGGATATTATCCATATATGACATAAGCATAATGTCATGCAATTGGTTATGGGTCAAGCTCCATGGACATGGGCCATGGACTTTGGGTTGTACCCAACTACATTCAATGTATTTGGTCAATGGGTTATGATACTTAAGTTTCTACCCAATATACTACAAACCCAAATATGTAAACACTAGTTGTTGTACATATGTAATATTAAATCATAAAATCACTTATACTTGTTTTAGTGTTTTATGTGAAAATGTAAGTGTGTTAGCAACTATTAGTTCAAACTAATTACGTATTTTATTTGTTTCGTTAAATGATTTTACGCTTGTTATCGACAAAACATTGTAAGATCGTAAAATATAAATAAACGCTTTTACGGCTTATTTGTATTAACAATCACCCCTTTGTTGATGACAAACATAAAATTATTTTAAGGAAAAGCTAAAATTGTAAAAGTTTGAATTTGTAGTTTTTATTTTTTCTCCCCTTTTGTCGAAACAAAAGAGCTTCGAAGGAAACTAACACATTGTTTTAGGAAAAATGCGAAAGAAATAAAAAATAGAGAGCAAGTAACGGAAAGGATCTCGCTTTTACCCCTTGACGAGTCCATCCCTATGTAAAGGCCAAGAAAATAATACTAAGCTAGTTCATTTGCAACTAAGTTTGCAAAAGATTTCGCCTATATGACTAATGTGCTCCCCTCGATGATTGCAATTTTACAAAGGGATGTCATGAAATGTAATCCTAATATTGCAAGTAATTTGTAATGTATTGCTTTGACACAAAGCTCCTCTAGCTTTAGGGTGTCAAAGTCTTCATGTGTAAATTGAATAACTACAAAACAAAGGTTAGAAAACAAGTATAATGCACAATTTCTCGCAAATATGATCCAAGTTAGTAGAAAATAGTTTTCAGACACGATCCCACTGTTCCCTCCTTGTAGGGATCCGTCTGGCTGATGATTAATTTCAATAATGGTGATATAATACATTATGTTAATTTCAAAGTGAGATATGTATTATACAACATAATCATATACTCAGAAATATAGCAAGTAGCATGTATTTTCATTTAATAAAACTAGAGATATGATATACATGACTCTAAAAACTAAGAAAATGATCGATACATGACTTGTAATTACTAGACTTATTTAAGTAACGCTTGAAACTAGGACACCACTAAAATCCTCTAGCTCAAGTTTGTTTAGGTTTAATCTCGTCGAAACGTTCGAGGAGGTGATAGAACATGAAACGTTGGTTTTCTTGTACTTCATGTATGAAACTTTCAACATGTTGACAATGATAACAATCTTTGTCATGGCTAGGTAGTGGTGGTGGAAGAAATGAAATTGCTTGATGCGAAGGATCAAGTGAAGCGGCTTGTGGAGCCTCAAATGACGGAGGAATTGGTGGAGGCGCATTTGAAGATGGCTCGACCAAGAATGATGGTGGTGGTAGAGAAGTGTCAACTTTCATATGGTCGGGTGGTTGACTTTGATGATTTCTCATAATCCAAATGGGATTATATGATGGTAACGGCGAAAAGGTAGTCGGAGCTAATGTTGACTCAACACTTTGATTTTGTACCATTATACCTACTAATGAGGAGAATGTTGCCGGCGGAGGAGGGTGAGACGACCTAGGAGGCAAATCCTCTAAATTGTAGAGGTGTGGTGATGATAGTGGAGTTGTAAACGAGATAGCTCTAGCAACCAATGGTGATGGTTTAGTAGAGATGATATTGTTTGGCCTAGGAGGTATGGTGGTGTTTGGCATAGGTAGTTTTGTGGGTACTATCCTTTTAGAAATTGGTTTGATTGGTTGAGAAGAAATCCTTGCATTTGTTGGCTTGACCGGAGATGATTCGTTGAAGAGTTTTCGTGTACAACACTAGCAATTTTCTTGGGTGGTTCTTTGGTGGATAAGTTGTTACTTGAGTTTTCCTCATGATGAGATGATTTCAAGAGGTTTGTAAAGGTTTCTTAAGTCGAAAATGAGGATGAAGATGATGGCTTTAGAAGTCCTAACAATGTGGTTTATAAAGCAAGAGATTTGGCAAGTGCATTCAAGACTTAAGCCACTAAATTTCATTGGAATGTGATGATTAACATGCACAAGAGTCAACTTCGAGTTTGTACTCGATCTAGGAACTCATTTAAGATGAGATGAAGTGTTTAAGTTAGAAAGATGAGCTTGAAATGATTGTTTTAGCTAGAGTTGACATAATCTGTCACCCGAATCCCACTGCCCTCCAATGAGGATCCGTGATAGGCTAATCCTAGGGATCTGGCCGCCAGCCTAAGAAAAGGTAACAATGATGTTTGTAAGGTCTAATGCCTATTCCTTCTTGAGTGTTTCAGCTTTATCTAAGTGTCTTAAATGAAGGGGGATTTTGATGTTGGTCGTTTTACATATCAAAAATATTTATTAAGAATTGAAAGATTATACAAACCTTAATACAAAAGTATCGCGGTAAGTATTGATCTCCCGGATTGTCGCTCTAAAGGAATGATGAATTTGAGACTCGCTTTGGTTCTTCGCTTGATGCTTAGATATCGCAATATTTGAGGTTTTTTAATTATAGACTACAAGAAAAACTAAAGGGAATTCTAAGATAAATAAAACTTAGGAAAACTAACGATAAACTACGAGATAAGCTAAATGGGATACCTAAAGGAAACTAAGGCAAAAAAGTGCTAAAGAGATAACAACTAAATAACCGATATTAAATATATAAGAGAATGAATATACTTGTTTGGATATGGTTGACTTTTAGTGTTGACTAATCGGTGATTTGGATTTGATAATTGATAATTTAAGATGAGAAATTTGACCTTAGATTAATTCACACGCTAAACCAAATTTATTGGTCATCGGTTCCGCTTACAAAATAAACTTGAAAAAGAATGTAATTTAATTCACACAATGATAATCCACAACGTTCTTCAAAAATAGATTTTTATAAAATTAATTTATTACTAAAAGCTTTTGACTTTAAAAGATAATAAATTTTAAAATCTTATGTGGTTCCACTTTTAATTTTGGTTTTTATAACTTCTTTAAAACAATGTTTTTGGGATTATTGTATGAATCAAAAGTCCTAACTTATTTCATAATAATCTTCTCCAAATCACTAATTAATCACCACCTCAAATCAACCCATCACCAAACAAGCATACAAATAAAACTATTCTAACATCATAATTAAAACTAAAAACATGACATAATTAATTAAACTAAACATGGAAATCCTAATTGCTTAAATATGACAATAAACATAATATAAAGAAAGTAAAGAAAAAGGATTAGAAGGCACCGGATCAAATTAGGCATAATGACTACGATAACACTACTAAACTATAAACCCCATCCAAAGCTATTTAATAACCCAAGTACTTTATTACCCATTAATCTTCGACTAATCTTCAAAAGCTTGAAACTTTAAATGTATTTGAGGTGATGTTTGAAATAAAATTTGCATCTTTCATAAGTGAAAACTTAAAATGATAAAACTTGATTTGTAAAACTTATTTAACACTAAAATGTAAAAGTTTAAAACTTTAGATAAAAGACTTGGTAAAAACGAGTTTTAGAACTAAAAGATACAACTTTTATATATTTAAATGACTAAAAATGATGATTTTCATAAAAAGATTTAAACTTTATAGCATTTAAACTAAAAAAAAAAAGCCTAACTTTAAATGAAATAAGCAAAGATTAAGCAATTGAAAAGATAATGATAAAAGCAATTAAGGTAGAACATTAACTTGATAAAATGATAAAACATAAAAATACACTTACACAGAAAGTGAGAGTTAACACTAAAGTAAAAAATTAAAACTACATTTGTGATTTAAAGTAAAGGTACATTTGAATGAAAATAAATGAAATAAAAGCTGCTTCCTTCCCATTTGCAATGTTCCATCTTCAATTTATAGCCTTGACATTAATTGAAAGTTGGCATTAATGACCGTTGCATATGACCGTTGGGAGCAGATATGGCGGCTGGCGAATAAAATGTCGACACGTGGCAAGTGGGGGGGCCGCAGAAAAATAATACGGAAAACTAGCATTGGGAAGGATCGAACTCAAGACCTCATGGATAGAAAAGAGAAACTTTACCAGTGGACTATAAGCCAAATGATGTTACATCTTGCATCCATATTCCTTTTATCGTTTTCAGGCCTGGGATTTTCTTCTTAAAATTGGACTTTATCTTTAATGACACTTGGGCTTGAATCTTTGCCTTAATTTGCAATAATCTTCAGATTACTTTTCTAATCTTCATATAACTTTTGATTGAAGCTTCGATTCTCCACTTGAATCTCTTTTCGCTTCAATAATTCTTGAACGTACATTTAAGAATAAAATAACAAAAAGACGTAATATTTGCAATTAAAACCGTAACTTTGCTATTTTATTAAGCTAAAATGCGGGTATTTCTTATATAAAAACATGTATAAACGTGATTTCATCAGGGTGCTTAAGTACTTGAGGGTAATGAGTGATGTTGCTAATGATTGCCCTTTATGGAAGAAATTGGAACTTTCATGAGTACCAATGAATGAACAAAGATGACACTAAAGATTTTTGAGAGTGTCAAGTTGAGCTAAATGATCCTAGAGATCAGATAGTGACTTAGGATAATGTTTTGGATAATATCCTAAAGGCTTAAGATGGAAAAACTAGAATTTGATCAATTTCGACCAATTTCGAGGTAAATGATGTTACATCTTGCATCCATATTCCTTTTATCGTTTTCAGGCCTGGGATTTTCTTCTTAAAATTGGGCTTTATCTTTAATGACACTGGCTTGAATCTTTGCCTTAATTTGCAATAATCTTCGATTACTTTTCTAATCTTCATATAACTTTTGATTGAAGCTTCGATTCTCCACTTGAATCTCTTTTCGCTCAATAATTCTTGAACGACATTTAAGAATAAAATAACAAAAGACGTAATATTTGCAATTAAAACCGAACTTTGCTATTTTATTAAGCTAAAATGCGGTATTTCTTATATAAAACATGTATAAACGTGATTTCACTGTGGTGCTTAAGTACTTGAGGGTAATGAGTGATGTTGCTAATGATTGCCCTTTATGGAAGAAATTGGAACTTTCATGAGTACCAATGAATGAACAAAGATGACACTAAAGATTTTGAGAGTGTCAAGTTGAGCTAAATGATCCTAGAGATCGATAGTGACTTAGGATAATGTTTTGGATAATATCCTAAAGGCTTAAGATGGAAAACTAGAATTTGATCAATTTCACCAATTTCGAGGTAAAGATGATTATGATAAAATTTGCCATAATTGAAAGATTTCCAAGGCTAGATGTGAGGATCATGAGGAATGGTGAGTGAGCTTGAGGCGGAAGAGTAATAGGTTTAAGTGAAACGACAGATCTACAAGCGCCTTGATTGTAATCTAGGTGAGTTATGTGTGAGTAGGAAGGATCTACTTAACTTGATAAGGACTTAATTTGCCTTAAGATACTATGTCTAGCTTAGTGTGAGGTATTCTAAGGACATGTTTGAAATACAATGTTTGTAATTGCATTTTCTATTTGCCGGATCCCACGGTTCCCTAAGAGTAGGGATCCATCTAGCACAGCCTTTGGGATCCGTCTATCTGCTAAGCAGGACCTTTACTAAAGGTATGCAATGATTTTAACAATACATTATATTCCAAGGTTAGTTTAAGAGGTTCTAATACTAAGATATCAAATGTAAGATGTTTTATTTCATGAAGGAAATCGGATTACATTGATAAAGCATGAGTACAAAAGGATTGATCCTATTTGAAAGACTACTAAGTTCCTTGAGTTGCTAGAAGGATCATCAAATGGTTGATGAGTGTTGGTGGAATCAAGAATGAAGAAAGTCTTCATGAGAGATATGTTTAGCGGTTCCATCATCTTGTTCACAAGTACGCATAACGGACTTTGAAATTGAGGATGAAAATGCATGACGTAATGATAGAGGCACGCCAAGAACATTCCATAAGGGATGAGTTTATTCTTGAGCCTTGAAGATTTACAATCGCTTTGCAAAGAAGTAGGCGAGATTGTATGGTTGTTGTGTTAGCAAACAATACATTATGTGAGCAAAACAAGCGGGAGGATTTCTCGATTTTCCTAAGACTCCAAACATTTTACGAGAACGAGTAAGAGGTTTGTACTCTTCTCGAATGTCCCGTAAAGATAATGTTTGGATCGGAGTAATATGGTCGAGGTTTGCATATTATGCGATTCAAATCCTCCGGGAGGGTATGTGAACAATATGGACTATTTTCTTCACTTAAAGTTGAAGAGAGAATCAAGAGACCAAGCTTCGTGAAGGCACATTGTCCATGATTCGCATCCGGAGGATGTGAGCAAATTGCCCAAGAGTTAAAACAAACTTTTGGTTTTGATCTAAAACCAAAGAGATAGAGAGCGATCTTCGCTACGTAACAAGTTCAACTTGACGAAGAATTTCATTATGAACCTGGACATATCTTCTCGCTGATTTCGAGAAGACATTCTAGTCCTATGGCTCGGAAGGAGGTATGCATAAGCATAAAGCTTACGCCAGAGAATCCTACGCATAAGATTCATCTTACGCCTAAGCCTAGTCTTACGATAAGGTAATCCCACGCCTAACTTTCACGCCTAACTTTGTGTCACGCATAACTTTAGTGCATTTATCCTACTTACGCCAGAAGCTAAAACCACGCCAGAACTCTCTTTGTTACGCTGTAACTTTGGTGTTTTTACGCATAAGTCCTACTTGGTTTCTTGTGATTTCTACGCCTAAGGACACTTCATAAACAAAGGTTCATTCGACTACAAAGATCCATTTTACCAACACAAGTTTTCAACATGTCACAACCACCATACTCTAACTATTTCCTTACACTTATTCTCAACGACAACAACAACTAAGTCCACAACATCAACAATGGAAGCAACAACAAGCAATTTATCAACAACAATTTAATCAACAACATACTCCACAACGTGAGCAATTCCTCCACCACAAATGGTTCAAACATCGCCAAGTCTTCAAGTTCAACCCTACACAAATGAATTCACCAACATCCATCAAGGAACACTATGAAGGAACCCACTTGGTTTGCTAAGATGTGTGAACCTTTAAGCGACCAACAATCAATTCATGAGGTCGATCACTTGATAGACCTCCAATGCTCACTCCAGAAACTACGATCAATGGGTGATAAGGTTCTTTAGGTTTTGTGATCCAAGAAGCCACATGGAAAGTTCTTAAAGAAGGTTATCTTGAAGTTCCATTTGAGATGCCTAATGTCATTGTACCGAGATCCTAATGCTAATCCACCAAGAGATGAACAATCAAACATTGCTATCTGTTGTATACTTGAATCCGTAAGAACTTCTACACTATGAAGTCGATGAGCTTGCAATGCAATATATCCTTCTAGGATTACCAAACCCAATTCTTTGAAGTGTTGATCCTCAAAAGATCGCAAAAAAATGCGGAACATATTCATCTACTTATGGAAGGATCTGCACTCAATCGTAAAGATATGGAATCCAAAATTTACTTGGCTTATGAACACTTCATGATTGAACCCGAGAGACACTAGAGTCTTATCATCATCGATTTTCGTGACATCATCAATGATTTGGATAAACACAACATCATCATGCCAAGAATTGCGGTGAATACTAAGTTCCCGAGTTGTCTTGGTCCCGAATGGGAGAAGTATGTCATTTTCTCCGCTGCGAAGAACATGCATCATTCTACATATGGATTGTTGTACGATTACTTGAAGCCTCATGAAAAGGAAGTTGATAGGAAAGGATTCTCCGTGCTCAAATTGCTTCAACGACTAATCCGAAAATCAACAACTTGCCTTGTATGCTCAAAAACAGCTTATCCTCCTCAACAAGCAACTCAACCAATCGCCAACACACCAAACGATCAATCACAAGAACCTCAACAAAATCAATTGGTTCCTTACAACAACAATGATCAAGCACTTCATAGTCAAACTAATGAGGAATTGATCCGCTCAAGCATTGCAACAAGGATTTGTTATGATTGCTAATGCTTTTAGCCGTTATACCAACAAATCCAACAATCGATTCGCTCCTCATCTAATACACGAAATCAGTCAGCTAGAACAATGGACGAGTTGAAGTTCGTAATCGTGGTTATGGTCGCCGATGGGCGGTGGTCAAGGGTTTAATGCTACGGGTAGGAATAACAATGAGCTCAAGTGGTGGAACAGGAAATGCTCGAATGGGTTGAATGGTCTTCGATGCTACAACCGCAATGAGAAGGACACTGGCTAATTCATGCCCAAAGCCGAGGACTAAGGCGTGCTTATTTCAAAGAGGCTCTTTTGGCTCTTAAGGATGAAGTCTGGTGGAACTCTCACAAACAAAGAACAGAGTTTAATGGCGCATGCGCACTCGAGATGATGATATGGAGGACTTGCGTGCCAATGCAACAAGTATGTTGACACCGATGGCTTGTCTCGTGCAATTCGAACAAACCATATTTATCATCGATCTAATATCTCCGCCAACATCTCGAATCCCAGAAGGCTCGAATGTTCAAAATGAGTCATTTACATCTCATTCGACGATTTTCAAATAAACCTCAGTAGTTACATTTGACGATCAAGATGACCTTATGGTTTCCATTGATAATCAAATTGACTCGTGGTTATACTTGAGGATCTAAATAATGATCATGTTGTGACTCCTGCTGAACAAGTTCGAACTTTGCCTCATCCGATCTTGCTCTTTACTTAAAGACCAAGAATCCCAAATTGAAGAATGTTGTGCATTAAATCGCACCTTAAAAAGTAAAATGCACTGTTAACCAAGGATTTTGAATGTTTACAAAAGCAACTCAACTTTTCAAAACTCAAGAAAACGTGAAAAAGGTTTTGAAGTACCTTTACTAAATCTCATCAAAACGAAAATATTTAGAGAGACAGATGTGATCTAGCCGCTCAAGAATGCTTTATTGTCGAAATAGAACAATCAAACATGAACATAAAAAGCAAATTAAAGCTCTCACCTTGGAAAATCAAAAAGCTAAGGTCGAGTCGTTAACTTGCCAAAAACAGTTCTCAGATATAAAAGCATTCCACTAAACTAATAGATGATCATCTTGAAGAAATTATCGCTTGCAACGCAAACTTAAAGAGTTTAAAACTCGTTGTTTACAAACATGGTGAGTCAAGAATCGCTATTGAAAAGTTTACTTTAAAACCCAATCCAAATGGATATGGACCAATCTTGCAGACATAAACCTAAGCTTTCAACCAAAGCATTCAAACCAAACTCGAAGTTTCCAAAGGTAATATAAAATTGATAATTTCATATGAGTGTTGTTGAATATCATCGTCAAGAGGAATTAGATGCGTAAGACTAGAGTCGATCAAAATTAAAACTGTTGTTTACAACAAACCTTTATTTATTCAAACCGGTCACTTTTGTCACACCAAGGGTTATCATAAAAACACCGAGTCTTCTAATGTTAATCCCCAACCGATTATGCACAAATTTATGGTCCTTTACCTTTCATCGAAGTAAACTCAAAACCGAAAATCACAAAATTCTCGGATATTTTGACATTTTCATGGTCGACCTCAAAACTTTACAACATGAGATAGAATATCATTCGAAATCAAAGTTCAACATTTTCAATCGCCTCGCGCGAGAACAAAGAGAAATTTTCAGAAAATCTTTTTCCAAATGTTAAGAATTTGAAAATTGTGCATTGTCGAACGGGACTTTCATAATGAACATGGAGTGATGAAGGTCGCCGAGAAAACGAAACATCTATTTCTAATACTAAACGAAAAAGAAAATGTTGAGAAAGATGTTGATCGACTCTTGAAAGATGTTATCTCGTACGATATCCATAATGTTGTGTTATTCAATTCTTTGCCACATACATCCGATTATATCTCTCGCGACATCGTTGATAATATTGTAACTATTGAGAACAATGATAATGTGCTTCAGATCGAGTCTTTAAATGTCGAAAATGAACGATTGCTTAACGAACTTTCCAATGCAAACGCCGCCTTAATTGGTGTCAAAAGATATTCACAATCAACAACTTGTTTTCAAAACAAAATCGCCATTGCATGCAAAATCTTCCGATCCTAAATTTGAGAAACCGATGATCAAAACGTGTCTTTGAAAAGTCAAATCTCAAAATATGAACAAGAACTTGTAAAAGTTAAACAGAATATGGTGTCATATTTGATTTACTCAACAAGACTCGTCATGAAGCATCAAAAGAACTTGATCACTATCTTACACACACTAGAGAAGTCATGAATTTTGTCGAAATATTCGCTCAAAATCAAGATTTGGTTCACACTATCTTTAAGTTAAGAGAAATGTTAGGAAAGTATGAACTACTTCCGCCACCGTGATTAAGAGAATAGCACCAAGAACACGTAGTAATCGTGAACCTAGAATCCCTACCGCCAAATCACAAGTTGCTAACGTGCTTCCTTCTCCGAAACAGAATAGTTGCGTCTTTTCCAAACGTCCGCACTTCACGACCTAGAGCACTCAATCAAGAATAGGAAGTTGCGACCTAAGAAAAGATCAATAAGGAATGCTAAAGTAGAAGAACACCCTAGGACTATGAATAAGACTCACGTTGCTTCCACTATAGACATTGCGTCCGCAAATGTAATAGAAATAGTGATATAACGAATGCTAAACCTTTAAGTACTTTTGATATTCATCGATGCACCTTGTGATATTTGTCGTAAAAGTATGAATTCGTTGTCATGACAAATGTGTTGCTAAAGCTATAATCTCTCGCTTACTAATCCTAAGAATCGTAATACCTCTAGGCCCACTAATAATTCTAAGTCCGTGCTTGGTAGACCGACTTCTTTAGATTCTAAGGCAAGCATTGTTGTCCCCAGAGCTCCGCCACCTCCTAAGAATGTAGTACCACCCAAAGGCATTCACTAAGACTAAAGCAAATAGTAGTTATAGATGGCGTAAATGGATATATAACACACTGGATTTAAATGGATGCCTAAAGTTATTGATGTGTGTCTACTATCATCGCTCCGAACCCTCTAACATTTCGGGTTCCAAGTCTACTTCTATTCCATCCGTGTCGCCCCAGGTGTTATGCGGTATGAGATCATTCTCTGGATTGTTGATAGCGGATGTTCCCGACACATGACATGCAACCTTAAAGCTGTTATCAAACTTTATTGCAAAGTTCATTGGCACCGTCGATTCGGGAATGATCACTTCAGCTATCATGGGCTACGGAGACTATATCAATGGGAACATCAAAATTAGCGTGGTTTACTATGTGGAAGGCCTCGGTCACAACTGCTTTGATGGGTCGGCTTTTGTGATGAAGATTTGGAGGTTGCTTTCGGGAGAAAACTTGTTTCATTCATGATCTACAAGGAAATGACCTTATGTCCGCGCTCGTAATTCTAGTCTTTACACTATCTCTATGCAAGACATGGTTGCTTCATCTCCCATCCGCTACTTTCAAAGGCAACATCAACAAAATCACGGCTATGGCATGCCTCTCACATCTAAACTTTCAAACCATCACCAACCTTGCTAGACACAAACTAGTTGAAGGTCTCCCACGATTTCGTATTCAAAAGATCACCTTGCTCACCAGAACAAGGGAAAGCACTCGTGCTCATTTTCCTTCAAAGGTAGAACACGACTCTCGAAGATGTGCTTCATCTTCTTCACATGGATTTGTGTGGCCCGATGCGCTGCAAACGATCAATGGCAAACACTACATCTTAGTAATTGTTGATGACTACTCACGATGGACTTGGGTCTACTTTCTTCAAGCAAAGACCAAGCTCCACAGATGATCATCACTTTTCTCACGAAAATACTGGTGTTCACTCAAACATCCGTCGACAATCGTAAGACAAAGGAACCGAATTTGTTAACCAAACCCTTCGTGACTTTTATGAGAAAGTGGGAATTCAAGATCGACATCTATTGCACGTGCACCGTAACAAAACGTAGTTGTTGAAAGACGAAACCGAACGTTAGTGGGCGGCAAGAACAATGTTAATCAATGCTAAACTTCCAGATTACTTATGGTCAAGTCGTATCTCGCATGCTATACTCAAACCGTTCTATGATTACTAAACATACAACAAAACACCGTTTGAGCTTCTCACAACCATAAACCGATCTCAAACACTTTCATGTATTTGGATCCCTTTGCTATCAAATAATGATCGTGATGATTTTGTAAAGCTCAAAGCCAAAGTCGACATTGAGTCTTCATTGGATATTGTGAGAATTCTAAAGGTTACGGATCCGAATCGTCGTACAAAACAAGGTTATGGAAACGATTCATGCTCATTTTGATGAACTTACGGAGATGGCTTCGAGTATAATGACTTAGAACCCGGTCACAACCGCTTAAACTTCCTCAACCCCATCATCACCGAACATAGCCCCCACTTACTCGTTAACAAATGGAAAGGTTATTTGCTCCACTGCTCGGTGACGATATTGATGAACGTGCTCGTGTGTATCCGCTGCTTTCCGCTCAACCCGATACTACTCTTATACCGATACACCGCTACAACAACCATCGTTGAAGAAGCACCACCGCTGACTCCACCACAACAGTTGAACAAACCGCTTCAACAATGATGAACCGCTAATGATATTCGAATGAAGTACCCCACCGCAGATTTTGATCCAAATGCATTCTTTAACCCATTTGCTAATGACACCTGCTTGCACTCGATGTCGCGGAATCATCTACAAACCATTTGAATTCTCGAACCGCACAATGTATACCCACATCAACCTCACACATCGATGGACAAAAGACCATCCTCCGCAAATATTATTGGCAACCGAATCAACCGGTCGTTCACGAGACAACGTCTTCACATACGATGGTGAACATTGCATTTATGCACTCAGCGCCTATCAATCGAGCCTAAAACATTAAAGACGCAATGGCAAAAGACAAGCGGATTGAATCCATGCAAGAAGAACTCAACCAATTCAAACGTGTTGAAGTATGGAGGCGGTTGAAAGACCAACAGGGTCTACGTCATTGGTCTCAAATGGATTTGGAAAACAAATTGATCTTTGAAGGGCGTAATCCGAAACAAGTCACGCCTAGTTGCTAAGGGTTATCGTCTGAAGAGGAATAGACTTTGAAGAATCTTTTGTTCCGGTTGCTCGTCTTGAGGCTGTTCGGATATTTCTCGCATTTGCGGCTCATATGAATATGACGGTCTATCAGATGGATGTCAAAACTGCGTTTCTCAATGGACACCTTAAAGAAACGGTTTATGTTAGCCAACCAGATGGATTCGTTGATCCTGAGTTCCCGAACCATGTCTACAAACTGAACAAAGCTCTTTACGGTCTCAAACAAGCTCCTCGGGCATGGTACGATAAGCTATCATCTTTTCTCATTGCTAATAATTTCACCAAAGGTTCGGTCGACCCTACTCTTTTTATACAATATCACGATGCACATATCTTAATTGTTCAAATTTACGTGGATGACATCATTTTTGGGTCTACACAGAAAAAGTACTCAATCGCTTTTGCAAAACTAATGAAGAAAATTTTGAAATGTCTATGATGGGTGAACTTCACGTTCTTTCTAGGACCGCAAGTTCATCAATCACCCGTGGTATTTTCTTGAGTCGGTCCAAATATGCCCTTGAACTGTTAAACAAATTTGGAATGAAAACACATGACACTTATGCCACACCAATGACTCATACCAAGAAGCTGACACCGATTTACATGGAAATTAGTTGACCCTACCAAATACCAAGTATTATTGGGTCTCTCATGTATCTAACGACTAGCGAGACTGATATTGTATTTTCCGTATATCTATGCTCCGTTATCGATCGCGACCAACCGAAACCCACCTCTCGAGGGTAAAAGAATCCTCGATACATCAAGGGAACCATTAACTTGGGGATCCGGTATCCAAAGGATTCGGTTTGAAGTAATCGCTTTTCGACGACCACGCAGGATGCTTAGACTCAAGGAAAAGTACTTCAGAGCACTACAATTTCTTGGTGATAAGCGGTGTCTTGGCAATCGAAGAAGCGGATTGTACATCGTCATCAATCGGGCGTAATATGTAGCCATGTCGGCTGTTGTGCTCAAGTCATATGGATGAGAACACAACTCAAAGACTATGGTTACGTGTTTGATGAATCCCGATGTCTTGCGACAATCGGAGTGCCATTGCGATCTCGTGCAACTCGATTCGAGATTCGAAATCAAAGCACATCGATCTTCGCTATCATTTCATCAAGGACCATGTCGAATAGAGTGCAGGTTGAATTATACTTCGTATTAGTCGAATACCAATTGGCGATCTTCTCACCAAAGCCTTGCCTCCCGCTAGGTTTAATGAGTTGGTCCACCGGATTGGTATGAGGTGTTTGACTCAAGAGGAATTGGATGACCTCCTAAAAGCAGTCTTAAAACATGTCAAACACCAAAATATCTTTTGAAAATAATTTTTCAAAAAAACACAAAATATAAAACCCGATAAAACAACAAAAATATTCTTCTAATCTAATTTTCTTTCAACATGGCATGTACATTTCTTCCGTCAACACTATAATCTTTCAAAATTCAAGGTATTTTCCGATCAAGTGTTGAGGGGAGAAAATAATACCAAACTCTGTTTCAAAACATTTGTGTACTTGCATATTATTCTATACCGGTTGTTTCTTTTATCAATGGTGGTAAAATTTCTCGTTCAATGACACTCCTCGGACTAAAATTTATAACCTTTCATTATTTCTTAAGTCGAGGGGAGTGTCGTCAAGTTTCTTTCTTAAAATCTATCATTTGGTAACCAAAATGGAAGTTAAAAGGCTTTGGATGTAAATGGAAAAGTGGAGGACTAATGTTGTCAAAAGCTCAAAGTTATTTTCATTAAAACACTCCACCTAACTTATCCATCACATTTATTACTCACAACCAACCATAATTCACGATATAAATCGTTCAACAAACCAAGTTTTGATGATCAATCTGTAAGTGATTTTGTGTTTGGAACACGCTTTTAAACATTGGTTTTGATTTTCAAACGAATCCAACGGTTAAATTTACGATATGGTTAAGTTTGTGTTCTACGCATACGCATAAGAACACATGATCATGTTTGTGTGTTTGAGGTTAAGATAAATGGGTCAAACGTTTCTTTAATATCAATGATACTATGTTTATCCTCAAAATCCACCCGTAAACACGAATTGATTGATTATGAAAAACTAGGGTTTATGCTTGGTTTTGGGTGTTTTAATATGTGAACGTTTTTTGGTGATAAAGATAGTTGCATAAGGTTGTTTTCAAGTAGAATTAATCATATCTAAGCCCAGAAACTACTCAGAAACACTAATGATTCATAATTTGAAAATTAGGGTTTATGTTCATATGGTTTGGGTACTTTTGATTATTGACATATTTGGTGTTAAAACTTGATAAACATACTCTATATGCTTCTTAGACCTCCCAGAAACACTTTGGTGTAATTCCTATGGCTAAAATTCTTAAGCGTAATACATGAACAATTAGGGTTTTGGTCTACAGCGTAAGGCGTTTTAACAGCAGAATCGCTTGATATACTTTCATGCCATGATCCGCTATAAAATGAATATATGTGTTAAGATTGATGATATGATGATGTTATTTCGTGTCGCTACACGTAAAAATTCGAATCAAGGTCATTTGCAATCTCGCATAAGGATCACCTTACGGCAGAAGGTTATCGCGAAGAGAAATCTTACTCGTAGCTTTTACGCCGTAAGGTTCTACAATGGGACTATGCGTATCCCGTGAAGGATATAGGTAAACGATGAACTCTCACGCATAAGGTCTACTCTTATGAGTAAGCCTTACGCAAGGTTTTATATACGCCACGCGTAAGCTTTACGCATAAGGTCCCTGTTCACGCTGTAATATTTCTTCTGCAGAAGACAGATCCACGCATAAGCTTGCGTCACGGCGTATTCTCTCCTGCTTACGCATAAGCTACTATTCCTACGCATAAGCCTTGATCAAACCTTCGTTATGAATTGTTACACGTGCAAACTTGTAAATAAATGAATCATAACGTCACGAAACTAATAATGTCACTAATAAACTTAATCGCTTAATATGTTGTGTTAAATAAGTGATAACATAAACTTTAAAACTTAAAGTTAACTAACTCACGAAACTTATCACGACGACATTGGACTATTGAACAAACAAGTGACTTTGGACTCAGTAACAATCATTGACACTGTACATTCAATAATTAGACAATAAAAACCTTCGTTGACTAACATTATGTCTTTCGATATGTTGGTTCTTTTGGCTAATGTTATTTTAGATCACGACATGGTCTTTCAAATGAATGTGGATGCACGAAGTTCTCACAATTGTCGACATCTTCCCTAATGGCTATCCGAGAAAGGTTGGAAAGAACAACCTTAGGGTTGACTTTGAAACCATCACATGCTCGTAATCTTCTGTCTCATTCTTGTGGATATTCTTAAGAATCATCCCTACGAACATGCTCTCACACTCGCTACAAGATCGGAGATCTACATTCAACAATTCGAATTCAATGCAAAGGATCAAGTCACCAACAAGTCACCATCATTCATGTAGACTTACGGGCTGCTCTTCTCATTCCGTAAATCGTGCCAACCGACTTCTATGCCACACCCATCGAGGAGACAGTTCTACAATTCTTGATTGATATTGGCTATGATGAATCTTGTGAATTATCTCTAAGAATTCTCATGTGGAGCTTAAAAACATTCCTCAACCGTGGATAACCTCTACATCATCATCACCAATCGGTCTCTAGTCGTGACGGTGGCTATGAGCATCCTAAGCTCATGGAACCGCAAATCTTGGTCATTAATCAACAAGAAGGACATCGAAATTGAAGCTCGATATGGGATGACATGATGACATTTCTCAAAAAGCTTGGCTCAAAGATTCCCTATGTCGGATACACAAAGCAGTTGATCCAGAGAGCACTTGGACTTCATCCCGATATCCCCAAGAGGCTCAATGACCCCGACAATCACGACATGTTGATCGAGCCTATCCCGTCTGGCGAGAATCAAAGAATCGTCAACAAAAAAGCGGTGTTGTGTTACACGATCACCCTCGACTAACGAAATCAAGAAGCTTGAAACGCATAAAAGGTATCGGGTAGCGTAAGAGAAGGCAAAGTTGGTCATCTCGATGAAAAGCCTTCGGAACACCTACTCCGGAGAACCGTAAGAGGAAGTCTGGAAGTGCAAGAAGCACGAGAGTCAAAGAAAGTCCCAAAGAGGAAACCTACTCCAAAGAAGAAAGTTCCTCTCGTGAAGTCGTTCCTATTCCTACACTCGAACCACCAAGAAAGCTCTCGGACTAAAGCTCGAAGATACACAATCGATGAGGAGGTCCACTACTCGAATCTGCAACCGAACCACCTCCTCAAGAGCAAAACCTCCTAGTCCAACAAATTGAACATGGCAAAGGAAAGACTCTTGTACTTGTGCCATATGAAGAAAGCTCGAAAGTGATGAAGAGCAACTGGATAAATCCTACGGAAGAAGTTTAAAATTGTAAGACACTGCGAGAAAGCAAAAGAATTTGAACAAGATCAAATCGTGGCCCTAGAGGGTCGAGTGGTGATGTCCTCTTCACGAGATCTGATGTGGTTAATCGACCCGATAATGGAACTGGTGCCACCACTCTTGTGCAACAATGAAAAGCTTGTGGAGGAATCTATTGATTTTAACATTGAGGAACCGTAAAAGGAAAAGTCCGAGAAAGAAAAGATCGATCAAGAAGCCCGTGCTCGGGACGGAGTAAAAGCTAATCTGGACAAGATAGCGAAGGAATTATGATGATTATCTTCTCAACGGTTCAATTGCTCCAAGTAGGATATACGCACCTCCTAAGGACTCGAGGCTCCTCATGTCTCATCATCATCGATTCATCCTCTCACTCTTCACCACCACCGTCAAAAGATCAACCAAATCATCATCCAAATCGGTGAAGAAGCCAACTCGATCTTGGATTTCACACTCATAAAAGAATTATGAATCTTTGTCAAACAAGTCGAAAGAAAGACATGCTTTACATGAAGATGAATTTCTCTGACGATCGGATCAAGATATTCATGATGATATCGACAAGATGCAAGTTGAAAGGAAGTATGTCCAAGCTCATGAAAGATGATCTTGAGGAAAATGGACGATATGATCAAAGGATACACTCACCAGTTCCTTCTTGACGTCGTTCCTAAACCGACAAAGGAGATGTATACTAGACAACTTTATCCAAATCTCTTGCATCCGCCAAGCAAACCATGAAATCAACTCAATGAATGTGAACATCAATCCAGTTGAACCCACAGTCTTTTTAGATGATGAATTGGTGAACCGGCTAGTAGCTCAAATGTTTAAACGCTTGATATGTGCTAAAACACATATCATTTCTTTATCAAATATGACCCAAAATAACCAAGAAAGAGCCGTTAATGCTTAATATTTGTGGTTTTCTTGAGTTTATGCTTGTGCAGGTACGGATATGTAAAAACACACAAAAAGGAGCCAAATCAGACGTAAATCCGAGCACGAGAGATTAAGAGAGCTAAAGCTGAGCCGGAAGACCCTTGAAGATTCAAAAGTTGCAAATTCCGCCCATAGATTATTTGAAGATTGGCAAGTCTAGCCCTTGGACTACATTTTCAGATTTACAAGATTAGTCCCTGGATTTTCAGCTTGAACATTTTTGGTCCTTATACCACTACATGGATTATATCCTAAATCCTTTCTATTACTATACTATGGCCCAAAATAAACAAAAGCCCAACCATCCCAAATCCCATACCCGGTCCAACCGGTTACATCATTTACCCGGTCAACTACCAAACCCGGTCAACCCAACATTAATAACCATTCAAATTTTACCCATCCCCTTTACCCAATCCAAAGCGCGCCTTTACCATCCCAGTTACTGTTTCACCATCTCCCCAAATATTACACTGCATCCCCAAGTTTTACCCAACCTCACTTCGTACTAGAATCTTTCTGCCATGTCAGAATCAATAACGTCACATCATGCCACGTTGGAGGAAAGGAGGCTTTTGATTGGCTAAGAAGATGTGGAAGCAATCCAAGGTGCCACTTGTGATAGGATTTTGATCTAAGGGTGTGAGTAAAGCTGATGGGAAGAATCCAAGGCATCTAGGAGCTTCACAACATGGCTATAAAAGACCCCTCACATCCACAGATTTCAGTCGTCCAATTCCTTGAGTCTTAAAGGAATTTTGGCCATTTTATTCCTGTCTAATTAGTTGCTTTAGTAGTCTAATCTTTGTAATTCATTTAAAGTCTTGTAATCCGTTTTCAATTTTAATACAAGTCAAGTTCTCATTTAAATTCTTGTTGATTCGAATTTCTGTGCATTCTCTTTTTAAAAACTATTTTGAAGCTTTGTTTGTTACTCATCAAGCTCACATAAGCTTATGTAAGCTTATGTGAGGTTACTTCTGAATTGAATTGGTTTTAATCTCAAGTTTAGCAAAAAGTCAATAAAAGTCAAAGGTATAAGTCAACCTGATTTTAGTTTAATTTCTGAATTTTTATTTGTTAAAATGTTGGGTTACCTGTTTGTTCGATCAATGCAAGTCAGTTTTAGTTTAATTCCATCTTGGTTAAATAGTTCTTAATGCATTTGGTATTTTAAAGAGTGTTTGGGTAAAGCTTATTTTATGAGTTTTAGCGCTTTTTGTGTATTCAATCTGAGTTTAGTGATTTCATAAAATGTTTTTAGATCATTGATAATCATTGTTTTTCAAAGTTTCGAGTCAACTTTTGCATTTTCAAAACTGTTCTAAGTTTCTGTCCTGCTGCACCCAATCTGTCCAAACAGGTGTGTTCCAAGTAAGATTTATGTTCAATCGTTTAGAGTTGTTGCTGGAATGTTGCTTGTTTGAGTAGCTTTAGTATTGATTTAGCTAGATTTGCCCCTATTTGCTTTAACTGCTCATTTGTAGGCTTAGGTATAAACTTAGTCTCCTAATTGCCCTCTAGGATGAATTTCACTTGTTTATCCTTTACTTTGCCTTAGGAACTCATTTTCTAGCTTAACTTTAGTCTCGCAATAAGAACTTTTCGGTTGTTTGTTTGTCGCACATCTCCCCCTAGTTCGCCATAATCTTATTACACATCGATTCATGTCACTAAACCACTTATAGTTGTTGAATTTTAATTTCTTCATCGTTAGTCCTCTTAAGCTGAAATTTTAGACTTAAGCACTTTGGTTGGTTGTGGACATCATGGCCATTTTTGCTTATTTTTGTGATTTTTCTAGATAGCTTATTTTAGTGCTTAAAGTAGGTAGTTAGGGGTGTTTGGCATAATGGATTTAGAAGTTGCTTTTGTGCTTAAATGCTTATAGCTTGTGCTTATTAGTTCCAATTCAGTTGCAGTAGCTAAATCTCAGTTAGTATAGGTTAGTTTTAGCTTATGGTATCTTTGTGTAGCTTATTGTTGCTTCTTGCTTATTTTCGTTCTTATTCATTCTAGTAGTGTGTCCAAATCATAGTTCTTGTACTCCAAATTGGTTTCTGTTATTTTTCCTAGTTCTCTATATTATTTTATAGTAATCTGGAAGTTTTCATAATTTTACTTGCTCATTTGCTATTTTTCCTGCATTTTAGGTCATTTTCTAGCATTTTAATTAGCATTTAATCCTAAAAATTGAAAATGTTCAAAAATACAATTTAAATTTTCTTAGTTTGAATATTCAAAAGTCATAAAAGTATTTTTCCTGAATTTTCTTAGTTAAAATAGATTTTCTAGCATTTTAATTAGTTTTAACTAGTATTATATTCATAATAAATTCATAAAAAGTCAAAAATGTGATTCAGCTCGAAAATTCTTTTTAGTTAAATTTGATTTTGAAAAGTAGTTTTGTAATTTTCTTGCATATTTTCCTAATTTTAGTATTTTAAGTCTATTTTAAATGTCTTAAATTAGTTTTAAAATCATAATAAATCAAGAAAAGTCCAAAAAATAGTTTTAAATTTTAAATAATTTTCAAATATCATTCTTAGTAGAGAAAAATAGAATTTAATTTTTACGAGTTTAAATTAGCATAGTTGCATTTAATTAGCGTTTCTTTAATTACGTTTTATGCGTTTTTAGTTTAAATTTTCGTAATTGGTTGATTTCCCTTATTTACATTATAGATTTAGTTGTTATAATTGCTTTCCTTTATATTTCCTTGCATTGTAGATTAGAAAACCCAATATTCCTTATTTCATATTCGAATCCCGAATCGCGACGTGAGTTGTCAAACTCCATTCATCCCTCGTTGGGAAAACGACCCGGGGAAAATACATACCTTTGTATTTCTTCGGAAAATATCTGTACGAAAACGAACAAATCAAAAAATGGCGCCGCTGCCGGGGAGGGCATGTAGAGAGTTTTCGATTCCGTCTCGATTCGCGTGCATTTGAAGATCCTTCCCCGAGAAGTTATCGTTTTGTTTGTAAATATCCCTTTTATTAAAAACCCAAAAAGATTTTCCTTTTCATAATTTGTTTTCCTTTTATGTTTGCTTTTATTAAAAACCAAAAAATATTCTTCTTTACCCTCTGAACCGTCAATTCTTTATCTCTTTACCCTCTTATTCGTATAATTCTTTTCGATGTCTTCGCCTTTACCATTATGGTTGTCAATGGTGTGGGGACCTCAAATGGTGGGAATTGTCCGGTTGTAGCATTGTGAATACGGAAACGAGTTTGTCTACGACCAACATCCCTACAATGATACGACCGATTTCCTTAACCAATCCCCTTACCATGAGACGGTCATACTCTTGTGAGTACCTGGAGGTCCTCACCAAGGTTTTCAATGTCAAGACCAATTTAACAATACAACCTTTGGTTATGAACCTTATCCATATATTTCACTAACCCGTCACAACAATCATATTGTTGTGAGTATTGTGGAGGTCCGCACTTTAATTTCGATTGTCAAATGCGAGAATCCGATTGTTTCTGAGCAAGTTCCTTATGACTATTCTTATGACCCATCTCCACAATACCAAGAGATTCAACCACAACCTCCGTCAAATAATCAAGAATTTCTCCAAGGTTGTCTCAATATATTACAAGAATTAAAGGAATTAAAAGAATTGCTTAATAAACCTGCTCAAGAAAAAGTTCTTAATCAGAAAACCTATCGTGAATTATTGGCTGAAGAGGCTGCTAAAGTGATCCAATATCGTCCAACTTCCTATTACGATTACGATTCTAATTCTGATGACGAATATACGCCTCCGAGTGGCAATCCCACTCTCATTTCTGAGCCTTTCATTTCCGACCCTTCCCCTTCACTCAAGCCGGTTGAGAGAAGTGACGTCCTTTTGGAAGAGGTCGATGATTCTATTTCTTCGATAATTATTGAACCCGTTGACTCTCTCATAATGGGGGACGATCCTCTTAGCACTATTCCGGAAACGGAATCGTCTAGTGTTGAGAGCCTTGACCCAATCCCAAGTGAGTCCGAGGATATATCTGACAGTGATTGTGATTCGCTTTTATGTGATTCTCTTGACATCTCCGAGGTTACTTCTGGGATTTTCTCAAATCCAGTTTTTGAATTCAATGATGACTATACCTTTTGCGAAGTTAATCCTCTTTTCGACAACGATTTTGAGTCCGATTCAGAGACCACAACGGAAGTGGTGGATATTGCTAGCTCTCAGAGCACACCACTTGTCCCATCTCTGTGTTCCGACCTTTCTCTCCCGTCATGTGATGTTATGCAAGATGAAGAAAGTGATGAATCTGACACTGAAGATATTTATGAATTGACTAAAGTGGTTGAAGATGATATTCTTGATTATCCGCCTTATGATTCTGATATGGAAGAAATCGACTTATTTCTTGACGATCCAATACCGCGGGTATTGAGAGTGACGAGTGCGACTCTAATCAAGATGTCCTTTTCTTGAAAGCTTGCTTAATGATGATTCTCCTTCCTCTGTTGAGTCGACCTCACTTATCCCGCTGAGCCCACATGTGAAGACAAGATTTTCAACCCCGGATATGCATTGATGAGTTCTTTGTTAGAAACGTTGTTCGAGATAAGGATCCTCCAATGGATGCCTTCAGTATTGAGCTTTCACCTCTTATCCTCTACCATGTACTCCCGACTTCTTTGGAGTATTCTCATTTTGATCCGTCATCTTTTCGTCCGCCCGCAAAACCACCGGATGATGGATCATTCTTTCTTAATATACCTCATGTGAGTTTGGGAGAAGTTATCACATTTGTGCTTGAGCCCGACACTTTCTTTCCCTCCCATCCCACCCATTCTCTTTCCCTCCGGAGTGAGGATACCATCTTTGATCCGGGTATCCTTCCGCTTGTTTCCCCAAGGACAAATGAATTCGGGACGAGTCAAAGCTAGCGACTCGTGCATCAAAAACAAGAAGGCGCTTCGTGGGAGGCACCCCATGCTTATGTCTATTTTCTAATAAGTGGACGCCAAGGGGTCACCTCTTCTATTTCTCGTGTTTGGTTGTTTGTGATATTGTGTTTAGGATGTTCTCGATATGAAGACTCTCGTGCTCAAGTTTGTCTTTTCTCCACCGAGTTTCATGATCGATGCGATGGAAACCGATATCCTAATCTTATCGACTAACGCTTATCTTCTAGCATACTTAATAAACGGCTTTTAGATTTTCGTTGTTACCCTTGCTTTAAACATTGAGGACAATGTTTCGCTTTAGTCTGGGGTAGGGTAATCTTCGATTTGATTTGACCGCACTTGCTTGTTTTTGTCGATTCTCTCGCAACCCGTTTTCCTTAGAAAATAAAAAAATGTGCAAAAATGAGCAAAATTTAAAAATTTTGTAAGCTTTTGTTAAGTCTTTTGATTGAAAAGTTTTGCTAGTCTCTTAGACAAGAAGCTATAAAATGCAATTCTAGCTCACAAGGCCAAGATTTTCATGAGTTTCCTGAGTGATTTTAAATATGCATAACTTTATTTCATTAGATCAAGCATTTGCTAAGTTAATATATGTTTTGAAACCTTGTTGACTTTCCACCGGTGAGAGTAGGAATGGAATTCGACTTGATTAGGCGTGTTGAGCCCTAACTTGTTCCTTAACCATAGATAATCTAAAATTATCGGCTACATCTCATGGATCTCATTATTTGGGATTTTAAATTTGCGAGATCGAAATGATAGAGTTTCTTATGAGTTTAGATGCTAGCGTGGAGTAGTTGGTTCTCTTTAGAGCCCATCGAAGGTACTTATGGCTTTTGTTCCACAAAATTGTTTCACCCATATTTGTCTAATAAATAATTAGAGATGTTGAGTTTTTGGCGATAGTTAGTTCTTTATCTTCTTAAAAGAATCTTTGTTTTAAAATTGGGTACACATCAAGGATCCGTAATGAATAAGAAATCGTTGATAAGTGAAAAGTAATAAGTTATGAGTCATGTGTCGAGATCGGACCCTTGGATCTTTAGCCGGATTGAGTGAGGTCTTAGCCTAGCCACCGGGATCCTCATTTCATGAAGCCTATAGTCTTGGAATTACCCGTGGAGCTCCGTAGTTCATAGCTCATACAAGTAAAAGTTCATGCAAAAAAAAAAAAAAATTATTATTGATGAAAAGTGATGAAAAAAATCAAAAATATAAGTGAATAAAAAATTCCTTGATGTGGACTTCATTTTTGGGACAATGGTTCTTGAGAGAAGATGGATAACTAATTATCGACTTAGCTTTATATCTTTATCGGAATAAAAGTTATCAAAACGAGAATTTGAAGAAATTCATTTCTCACAAAAATAAAAAAATCTAGAGGAAAATAGGAAAATGGGAGCAAAAGGTAATTACACAAGTAACTTCCATGGGTAGTGTTAGCATCTAAAATCATATTTAACAATGATTTCGATTTTACGCTTAGTTTGGGACTTGTGAAAATCGTGACGATGTATTCTATCCGTATGGTCACTTCATCACGTGTTGTGTTTCCTACTCCATGATCCTAACGTGTCGTTTGAAAATGTTGGAGTTATTGATCGACATGAAAGTTCAACAAACCGTCACTCATAATCGAATGTGCTTAATCATAATATCTACATGTGAATTAAAAGGTAAGCAGGCGTTTTAGAATTAAGGATTCTTAATCTCTTTGAGGAATCTTTGCTACTTCTTCATAGGTTTAGTAGAAAGAGATTGAAATCTTTGGTTTTAGAAGCGTGAGTTGATTGCATTGCGTGAGGACACGACAATGGTCTCGTCTGGGGTATTTTGATATGTGCTAAAACACATATCATTTCTTTATCAAATATGACCCAAAATAACCAAGAAAGAGCCGTTAATGCTTAATATTTGTGGTTTTCTTGAGTTTATGCTTGTGCAGGTACGGATATGTAAAAACACACAAAAAGGAGCCAAATCGACGTAAACCGAGCACGAGAGATTAAGAGAGCTAAAGTCGAGGAAGACCCTTGAAGATTCAAAAGTTGCAAATTCACTTTAGATTATTTGAAGATTGGCAAGTCTAGCCCTTGACTACATTTTCGATTTACAAGATTAGTCCTGGATTTTCACTTGAACATTTTTGGTCCTTATACCACTACATGGATTATATCCTAAATCCTTTCTATTACTATACTATGGCCCAAAATAAACAAAAGCCCAACCATCCCAAATCCCATACCGGTCCAACCGGTTACATCATTTACCCGGTCAACTACTAAACCCGGCCAACCCAACATTAATAACCATTCAAATTTTACCCATCCCTTTTACCCAATCCAAAGCGCTTTACCATCCCGATTCATCGTTTCACCATCTCCCAAATATTACCTCGCATCCCCAAGTTTTACCCAACCTCACTTGCAGTTTTAGAATCTTTCGCCATGTCGTAATCAATAACGCCACATCATGCCACGTTGGAGGAAAGGAGGCTTTGATTGGTCGAGAAGATGTGGAAGCAATCCAAGGTGCCACTTTTGATAGGATTTTGATCTAAGGGTGTGAGTAAAGCTGATGGGAAGAATCCAAGGCATCTAGGAGCTTCACAACATGGCTATAAAAGACCCCTCACATCCACAGATTTCAGTCATCCAATTCCTTAAGTCTTAAAGGAATTTTGGCCATTTTATTCCTGTCTAATTAGTTGCTTTAGTAGTCTAATCTTTGTAATTCATTTAAAGTCTTGTAATCCGTTTTCAATTTTAATACAAGTCAAGTTCTCATTTAAATTCTTGTTGATTCGAATTTCTGTGCATTCTCTTTTTAAAAACTGTTTTGAAGCTTTGTTTGTTACTCATCAAGCTCACATAAGCTTATGTAAGCTTATGTGAGGTTACTTCTGAATTGAATTGGTTTTAATCTCAAGTTTAGCAAAAAGTCAATAAAAGTCAAAGGTATAAGTCAACCTGATTTTAGTTTAATTTCTGAATTTTTATTTGTTAAAATGTTGGGTTACCTGTTTGTTCGATCAATGCAAGTCAGTTTTAGTTTAATTCCATCTTGGTTAAATAGTTCTTAATGCATTTGGTATTTTAAAGAGTGTTTGGGTAAAGCTTATTTTATGAGTTCTAGTGCTTTTTGTGTATTCAATCTGAGTTTAGTGATTTCATAAAATGTTTTTAGATCATTGATAATCATTGTTTTTCAAAGTTTCGAGTCAACTTTTGCATTTTCAAAACTGTTCTAAGTTTCTGTCATGCTGCACCCAATCTGTCCAAACAGGTGTGTTCCAAGTAAGATTTCTGTTCAATCTTTTAGAGTTGTTGTTGGAATGTTGCTTGTTTGAGTAGCTTTAGTATTGATTTAGCTAGATTTGCCCCTATTTGCTTTAACTGCTCATTTGCAGGCTTAGGTATAAACTTAGTCTCCTAATTGCCCTCTAGGATGAATTTCACTTGTTTATCCTTTACTTTGCCTTAGGAACTCATTTTCTAGCTTAACTTTAGTCTGCAATAAGAACTTTTCAGTTGTTTGTTTGCTGCACATCTGTCCCCCCTAGTTCGCCATAATTGTTACTACACATCAGATTCATGTCACTAAACCACTTATAGTTGTTGAATTTTAATTTCTTCATCGTTAGTCCTCTTAAGCTGAAATTTTAGACTTAAGCACTTTGGTTGGTTGTGGACATCATGGCCATTTTTGCTTATTTTTGTGATTTTTCTAGATAGCTTATTTTAGTGCTTAAAGTAGGTAGTTAGGGGTGTTTGGCATAATGGATTTAGAAGTTGCTTTTGTGCTTAAATGCTTATAGCTTGTGCTTATTAGTTCCAATTCAGTTGCAGTAGCTAAATCTCAGTTAGTATAGGTTAGTTTTAGCTTATGGTAGCTTTGTGTAGCTTATTGTTGTTTCTTGCTTATTTTCGTTGCTTATTCATTCTAGTAGTGTGTCCAAATCATAGTTCTTGTACTCCAAATTGGTTTCTGTTATTTTTCCCTAGTTCTCTATATTATTTTATAGTAATCTGAAGTTTTCATAATTTTACTGCTCATTTGCTATTTTTACGCATTTTAGGTCATTTTCAGCATTTTTAATTAGCATTTAATCCTAAAATTCGTAAAATGTCTTAAAAATACAATTTAAATTTTCTTAGTTTCAGAATATTGAAAAGTCATAAAAAGTATTTTTCCTGAATTTTCTTAGTTAAAATAGATTTTCTAGCATTTTAATTAGTTTTAACTAGTATTATATTCATAATAAATTCATAAAAAGTCAAAAAAATGTGATTCCAGTTCTGAAAATTCTTTTTAGTTAAATTTGATTTTTGAAAAGTAGTTTTGTAATTTTCTTGCATATTTTCCTAATTTTTAGTATTTTAAGTCTATTTTAAATGTCTTAAATTAGTTTTAAAATCATAATAAATCAAGAAAAGTCCAAAAAAATAGTTTTAAATTTTAAATAATTTTCAAATATCATTCTTAGCTGTAGAAAAATAGAATTTAATTTTTACGAGTTTAAATTAGCATAGTTGCATTTAATTAGCGTTTCTTTAATTACGTTTTATGCGTTTTTAGTTTAAATTTTCGTAATTGGTTGATTTCCCTTATTTACATTATAGATTTAGTTGTTATAATTGCTTTCCTTTATATTTCCTTGCATTGTAGATAAGAAAACCCAATATTCCTTATTTCATATTCGAATCCCGAATCGCGACGTGAGTTGTCAAACCCATTCATCCCTCGTTGGGAAAACGACCGGGAAAATACATACCTTTGTATTTCTTCGGAAAATATCTGCATTTAAAACGAACAAATCAACGCCTGCAACGCTTGCCTCCCGAAGCTAAATTGTTTGAAGCTTTCTTTGGAATACCAACTCGTGTCAAGATCTGAGAGAAGAAGTCGTAAGGCCTAAACGCTCAAGAGACGATGAAGACAAGGATCGGGATAAGAATGACGAGCATAAACGTCAAGAAGTCCGTGAATCATCTTCTATGCACCTTCCACCCAAACGGACTCCAAGACAACAAAGGTCACCTCCTCGTTCTTCACCGATAAACCTCGGATTCTTTCGAATTACCACCGAGACTCGGAAAACGGTGATCACTTTGAGTATACTGGTGGTGACGATGAGGAAGTCCGTGAGCCCTACAACAACACACCTCTCCCAAACAAGTTCAAACCGTAATCCTCATCTAGGTCTAAACAAAAGAAGAAGAAGCGCGCCCATGGTCGACGTCGTATCATGGCTAGATGACGATAAAGCAGAGGAATTTGAATGGTTCTCTACACTTGTTAACTCAACTCCTACCCTCGCCAAGGTCAAGATCGGTAGACGGTAATACATTGGAGCATGCTAAGATTACGCAAGAAAGTTCCATGTGAAGAAGATGACGAAACCGAGTTGAGGCGAATCAAGAATGAAGCATTTCAACTCTAAAAGACACCCGGAAAGTGCCATCGAGGTCTAATATCACCTTGAGAACATTGCTCGAGCTATGTCTAACAACATGGATTGGCTCAACCCGTAGCAAACATTGACTTCACTAAATGGGACAACCCTCCATATTACATCGACCGGTCTAAACCTCTACCAACAATTGTGACCAGATGAACCTAGGATTCCATTCGGATATTTCTTCAACAAAGACTTGGAATTTCTTCTACACGGTGGCGATGGCTCAAGGAAATACGCTACATCTTTGACACTTCCATTCCCAAAGTGACCACATACTCAAACGCATAGCTATCGAGGAAAGAGCTAATCACTTGTTCTCCAACAAAGTGGAAGCATACGACCGAGATGCAATGTCTGAGATTCATCATTGGCGAACGCCAAAGAATCTACTACAGTCGCCAGTTCGAAGTCTCAACATGCGGTGTTCGGTACTAAGGGTATCGTTGCCATCAAACACGTTGATCTTTCGACCAAATGGGACTACACTTTTCTCAAGAAGATTGTGGTCAAAAGGCAAGATGAACGGATTATGCATTCTCTGAAGTCGAGTTTGAGAATTTGTCTATCAACGACATTGAAGACATGTACCTTGCCAAAGCACTGTGGTCGCATGAGGCAATTTTCAGCTGAAGTACAACGTGAATTCATCAAGTCATCTGCTCATCTTCATTAGACGATAGTCATCAAAGAACGTGTAGAAGATCTCCAACTCACGGTTGAATCATATCGGACCGTGTCAACTTCACTCCACCTCGGCTTGATCTTCCCGACATCAACCACTCTCACAATATACACTCATCGACAAACCATTCGACGTCGTTATCGCGGTGAACTTCAACGAAATTGCTTAATGGCGTGTAGTGATCTTCACAAGTTTGGGGATCACACTTTGAAGATGGTTAGGGACGGATTGGCTTATAGGTTGAAGGATATACGTCAAAAGATTGGGTCTCTAAGCAATGGAATTCTCGGGATCGAAGGGATGTGAGGAGGATCATCAGAATGATTGATGAAAGGTTGTATCGACGGATCGATTCGTAACTTTGGAAAGTGATAAGGTTTTAAAGGTACCATTTTGAGGGTCATTTAAGTCCTTATTTGATCACTTTTGTATCCGTTATTGCTTAATATTGTTCCTTTTCACTTTTAGGTCTCGTGAAGGCAAAATCTTTGGAATGGCACTTATTTGGACCTAAAAGGCGCGAATATATGAAGAAAATGGCCAAAGTCGAAATCGAGACACTCACGACGATGTGAAGCGCGGCGGCGTCAGAGCTATTTCACGCCGTCGGAGAATTATTGTGACGGGTCGAACTCAAAACTCGTGTTTTCAAGAGGCGGTCTAGTTGTGAAAGAGTAGGCCGTCGCTACTCGGGACGGCCTAGATGCGATCCGAGACGACGCCGAAAGTCGAAGAGGGCGGCGTCACGGACATAAGGTGACGCGTCGCAAGGTTAACGTGGCCAAGATGAAACCCACAATGGCGGCGACACGGCGCCACTAAACATAAGGACGCCGTCGCAATTGTAATATTATATATAGAATCCGAATTTTCGGTCTTTATGTGGAGAGTCTTTGGAGTAAAACCTAAAACCGAACCTAAGGTGTCTTGTACGTATTTTAGGGTTTTAACCCTTTCTTACACCATGATAAGTCTTTGCTTCATTAATTCAATTATGTCTTTGATTATTTGTGTGTATGCTTGCATGTTCTCCATGTCAGGCTAATTTATTTGTGTGTTTGCTTAGGAAGTATGAAACTTAATTATTGAATATTGATTGGTTGTTTCTTATCTTAGTTGATTAATGATCTAGTAATGCGATAGGTCATTCGTTGTGTACTTAATGCTTGATTCATCTTTGTGAACCTTAGAGTATGATTACCCGAGTGATTGTAGGCTAAACCATCCGAAGAGCGCCTTAGAGTAGGCGTCTATAATCTCTAAGTGGATTTGTAGACAAGACCCTTTGGTAATTTCAAAGAGTTAGGGAGAAACGACACCCTACAACTTTAGAAACACAACATGACTAGGAATAAGGCGTGACACTCAACCATCAATAGGAGATAATTAAGGAGTAATACAAACTAAGTAAACACATCTTTAAACTATCATACGAGCACACATTAATTAGACATAGACTCCCACAACCTTAGTTTAGATAATTAGATAATAGTAGAGTAATCGGTGAAATACCAACCCCCAAATCCAATACCCGAGATTCAGTACCTTTCCATTTTCATAAAATATAAAAGATAAAAATAATCTTCCTCAACCTTAACCTTAGCGTAGTAACTCCTACTAGCATTCCTATTCCCCAGAGAATGATATCAATACCGTGGCTTACCCTAATTACTACACTACAACGATTAGGTTCACCGCCTAGGTGTTATAAAACTTGCTCAAGAAAAGGAAGTTCCTTTGACCCGACGACGCGTAGCGTTATCAAGTTTTTGGCGCCTTCTTGGGGAATAGAATAGCTAGTTAGTAGTCCACCTCGTTTAGGTTTCTTTGCTTGATTCCTATCAAGTAAACTTTTTTTTCTCATTTTAGATTTCTCTTAGTCTATCCCCTTCTTCGTAACCTTTGTTCAGTAACCTCATCACTTTTCATCATGGAAGGTGATAACCACTACCATTCATCAACATACCACCAAATGACCCGCCAAGAGCCCGTGCTCTTGGTGAATACTCAAGACCAAGCCACTTAGGCTATAGGAACACCATTGAGCTTCCCGACCAAGCCCAAACTACGGCCCTGCGATCCGACACCATCCGGTTGGTGCAAAACGGATGTGTATTCCATGGACTTCGTTCAGAAGATCCAAATCGACATCGAGGTTTCCTCAAAATCGCCGATTCCATCGACCTTGATGCTACTACTCGGGAGACCACGCGCGCCGTCTCTTCCAATCTCTCTACGGGACCAAGCTAGTAATTGGCTTGAGCGACTTCCATGGCTCCATCTCAAGTTGGGATGATCTTACTTCGCTTCCTTGCTCAATTTTTCCCCCGGGAGAACCACTAAGCTTAGGAATGACATCTTGATGTTCCAACAACGTCAAGGTGAATCTCTCTGAAGCATGGACCCGATTCAAGGACTTACTTCATAAAGTCCCTCATCACGGCATTGATCTTTGGCTCCAAGTCCAAATCTTTTATGATCATGTCAACTTTCCCACTAAGCGATCCATTGACCAAGCGGCGGTGGAAAACTTAGTGATCTCACCGAAGAATCATGGGAAATAATGAGGACCTTGCCTCTATGACAACGAAAGTTAGGATGACCCCGTGAGCTGCCCAAAACCGCAAGGCAATCTCCTTGCCTCCTCCCGACCGTAGGATGATCGAACTTGAAGATCGGGTTAAATTCTCATGAGTTCCTACGAAAATCCTAAGTCTTCACACCATGTGAACAAAGCTTCCTCTTCATGCGAGCCGCTTTGTGATCCTCATAACACGCATGATAGCACCCGATCCCCTAACACGCTCATTGACTACGATCCTCGCGTATTAATGGAGCGGGAGGAAGATTCCCCACAACACCCGGACCTAGGAATTTCAATGAAACCCGAGAGGCATGGAAAGGAAAGCCCGATTTCTCACGGGGACAAACCAAAGAATTCACCTCTAATGATTTCTCATGGCCCCCACCTAACGGTCCTAACCAACAAAACATCGAAGGATGTTGCAAAACCTAGTTACATCCCAAGAAACCCAATAGCTAAGCTCTCGGACCACTTTAATAATCAACAAGCCGAGATGGATAGGAAAATAGACAACCTTTTGAAAGCCATAGTTAATAGTGATAAGAATGTTAGTGCTATCTCAACTCCCGAGCCTTCAAGCATAGAGATTAAGGATCCAAGCAAGCTAAAGTATGTCCAATTCGTCAATACCATCGCCTTAGTTGAACCTGATGAAACAAATGACGAAGAGGACTATACACTAGTGGATGAGGAAATACCCGAGGAAATAGATGAAGTAGACATTGACTATTTCAAGCGAATTTCCTACGGACGAAGAACTATCTCGCCACCTCACTTAGTGCGTGACCTCCGTCACATGTATGTTAGGAAAAGTCATCGAATTAAGTTTGGGAACCCTTGGAATCTTAACATACCATGTGTCATAGGGCACCTTTTGTGGCAAAAGCTTACATTGATCGCAAGTCCCCAATCAACATAATGACTAGCACCTACTACAATTGGATATTGAAGAAGCCTATTCCAACTAGGCAAGACCCCAATGATCCTAATGTTAGTTGCAATTTTCTTGGTAGAGTTAAGGGATTGCCCGTTTATGTAGGTAGTTTCACGCTTCCTACGGATTTCATAATTGTGGATGATATTAGCCTGACCATAGACCACTAGCTTATCCCATGTTATTCTAGGAAAACCTTTCATAAAAGCACCGAATGACCTATGACCCTCATTAGAGTAGTGCGATTCAAGAATAAGAACGATGACATAGCTTACCAAATGCCGTTTAAGATTGAGAAGTTTTCGTCACTCTCAATGATGAAAAGGAACTTAAACTATCGGTCTATTATAGGAATGATGAGGATAGGAGAAAGGTGTTGATTATGTTATGGCTAAGCTTTTCGGATTCTACAAGGATTGTTTGAGCCTAGGACCGAATCTGTGATCGAATGGGAGAGGATGAACTCTTAGAGAAGCGCATTTTAGGGCACTTCTACAACATGGAATCCCCATTAGAGGCCGTCAAGAGAACGGTAGTGAGAAAACGTGGGAGCATGATCACGAGTCTAGCTACAAGACTCTTTAATAAAGAAAAGCGCTTGTGGAGGCAACCCATGCTTAATTGTTTGCTTGTTAGTGTCATATATCTTTTATTAATTGTTTATCCTCATGTTTAAATTTGTAAAATGCTTTATTTTGTTTTTAACTCGCCTTAATTACATATAAAGGTATTTTACATAAGGGATAAGTGTAGGAGGATTACACACGCTTTCAAAAGAAACGTAAACATGAGAATAACAATTAACTAAAAGATATATATGTTTGTTTGTTCGAGTCAAATGCTTGTATCGAGTCATAATGGATGTTTTGCGAAATTTTTTCCAGATTCTAAAGATGTAAATTTTCCGTAAATTTTTCCGTAAAATCGCAACGCTTTTTGTCGGGATAACCTTTGGCGTCCAGATTGCAACTGACGCGTCGAGAAGGAGTAAAACATCGATTACTTTTTCTCGTTTTCGAGCTACTTATAAATTTTTGGAATTTTCGTGTCTTAATTTTCTTAGAAATTCATAAACATCCATTCCATAAGCATTATATCCTAGTTTAAATCGAGTCTTATATATTATTACCACGATTTTACGCGAAGGTTTCGCTTGTTTTCTTCAAGTGTGCGGGTTTAGTTTGTCAAGAAGAAGTTACATAAGATTGGAAGGAGCTTTTCACGCAATAATTCTTCTTGAAAAGAATTTAACCACCACTTTACACGGATCCTACCGAGCTAATCGGGGAGTATTAGTTTCTTCGCTTTTGATTACCTTCTTTTATCATAACTTTGATACTTTCGGGAACATTGGGGACAATGTTCGGTTTAAGTGTAGGAGGGAAAATAAAGCGGGAACTTTGAAACTATGCTTATCCTTGACTATTTGCTTTGTCAATTGTGATTGTGTAATAAACCATGAGAAATGTCGGTTAGGGTAATTTTGGCACCAAATTTAAAATTTTCATGACATATAGGAGTGGGCCATTAGTCTTAACAAAAGCGTCTCATGGATAGGAAGTTATATGACTAGCACAAAACCCTTACCACCCAAATTCCACCCAAATGTGAGGATCGCCACTTAGATTAGTAGGAATTAAAGCATTCATCTTTAATGCTTAGAGTGTGAACAGAGTATATTAGATTCTAGAACTTGTTTTGTGATGCATTCCGAGATCGCAAGTGAGGCTACACTTGTGTAGTTAGGAATAACTAAATGATAAGAGGCATTAGGATAACCCTTGTTTGATACCGTAATATAATTACTTCTTCCACATCGGTTGAGTAATTCCCCACACCCTTTGCGTTGTACTCATCTTTAGTACACGATACCCTAGTTAACCCCTCGAGCCTATCCTTTTCGCGGTTCTCGTGATATTTCGGTTTTCCGGAATATCAATGAAGAACATTGTTTACACCCCACCCTAAATATACACCCAAATCGCCTTAGCCTACCCCTTATGCACTCACTTTTAGTGCAAATGTTTGTTATCACCCTAAACCCTTAGTTCAATTATCTAGTTGCTTGCATAAGTTGCTAAGTCGAGTCATATCCTTTGTATCAGAGTTTTGGGATGATTAGGATTCATGGGAAAAGTTAAAGTTTATGAAATGACGGAAGGGAGCGTTAAATTCAAATTCCCTTTGTTTACGTAATAATGTACCCCAAGTGTTTTGATCTTTTCGATTCGAGTCAAATTAGTGTTAGAATAATAAAACTCAAGTGTAGGGATATGCTTATAAATCCTAGTATTTTGATGTTATCTTAGAGGATGGTAGAGTAAAAGTGTATGAAAAAAAAAAAAAAAAAAAAAAATCGAAAAAAAATTAGAAAAGAAAAAAGAAAAAATAGAGTGATAAAAAAAAAAAAAAAAAAAAAAAAAAAAAAAAAAAGCAGGCTACCATCCTACATCTATCCTTTAAATTTATGTTTGTTTATTTCAGTTATCTAGAGTTTAGAGTGTCGAGTCTTGGCTTAGCGCCATTCTTCATATCGATTAACATAAAGATTTTTGACTTACCACCACTAAATAGCCTATCCCACCAAACCCTTATATCCCTACCGTAAGCCTAACATTACAACCCTTTAAAAGACCTCTTTGATAGTCTTTCCTAGGTGCTTACGCCAAAGCGATGGAGGTTTGATCTATTCTCAAGCCTATGGTAATCTATGTACTAGGACCGGTTAATGAGTGTTTATCTTCCATTTCCTATATTGTTATATTTCATTTATACACCTGAGAGAGATGTGAGTATCCAAACACCCCATGTGAGGTGCTAGTATGTAATTTCCGTGCTTGTTATGACTTTTTGGGGCTTATATGTGTTGTGGACCGTTTTGAATTAATCTTGAATGACCCACAACTTATAAATTAATTGGCTAAAAGCACATTTGCTTGAGGACAAGCAAATAACAAGTGTAGGGATATTTGATAAGGTTTTAAAGGTACCATTTTGAGGGTCATTTAAGTCCTTATTTGATCACTTTTGTATCCGTTATTGCTTAATATCGTTCCTTTTCACTTTTAGGTCTCGTGAAGGCAAAATCTTTGGAATGGCACTTATTTGGACGAAAAGCGCGAATATATGAAGAAAATGGCCAAAGTCGAAATCGAGACACTCGCAAATGTTGAATGTAGAAAGCGGCGTCGGAGAGCTATTGCGGACGCCGTCGGAGAATTATGTGACGGTCGAACTCAAAACTTCGTGTTTTCAAGAGGCGGCGTCTAGTTGTGAAAGAGAGGCCGTCATTACTCGGACGGCCTAGATGCGATCGACGGCGGCGTCGAGTGAAGAGACGGCGTCACGGACATAAGGTGGCGTCGTCGCAAGGTTAACGTGGCCAAGGCGAAACCACAATGGCGGCGACACGGCGTCACTAAACATAAGGTGGCAAATCGCGATTGTAATCTATATATAGAATCCAATTTTTAGGTCTTTATGTGGAGAGTCTTTGGGTAAAACCTAAAACCGAACCTAAGGTGTCTTGTATAGTATTTTAGGGTTTTAACCCTATCTTACACCAAGATAAGTCTTTGCTTCATTAATTGATTATGTCTTTGATTATTTGTGTATGCTTGCATGTTCTCCATGTCCGGCTAATTTATTTGTGTGTTTGCTTAGGAAGTATGAAACTTAATTATTGAATATTGATTGGTTGTTTCTTATCTTAGTTGATTAATGATCTAGTAATGCGATAGGTCATTCGTTGTGTATAATGCTTGATTCATCTTTGTGAACCTTAGGTATGATTACACGAGTGATTGTAGGCTAAACCATCAGAAGGCGCCTTAGGTAGGGTCTATAATCTCTAAGTGGATTTGTAGACAAGACCCTTTGGTAATTTCAAAGAGTTAGGGAGAAACGCATACCACAACTTTAGAAACACAATGCAACTAGGAATGAGGCGTGACACTCGACCATCGATAGGAGATAATTAAGGAGTAATACAAACTAAGTAAACACATCTTTAAACTATCATACGAGCACACATTAATTAGACATAGACTCCCACAACCTTAGTTTAGATAATTAGATAATAGTAGAGTAATCGGTGAAATACCAACCCCCAAATCCAATACCCGAGATTCGTACCTTTCCATTTTCATAAAATATAAAGCGATAAAAATAATCTTCCTCAACGCCAACCTTAGCGTAGTAACTCCTACTAGCATTCCTATTCCCCAGAGAACGATATCAATACCGTGGCTTACCCTAATTACTACACTACAACGATTAGGTTCCTTGCCTGGGGTGTTATAAAACTTGCTCGAAGAAAAGGAAGTTCCTTTGACCCCGAGCAGCGCGTGTGGCGTTATCGAAAGCTTTGTTGGTGGTGGGCCAGGATGCGCATCACCGGCTATCAGCGCCCGATTCGCACTCCGGAAACATCTTTGGACTTCCGGTACCCTTGAGCCGCTTCTTTCATTATAAATTTGGATGTGTGATTATATATGCCTATGGCTTGTGCACACATAACGATTGTACAACCGATGGTGTCAAGAAAGGACCACGTAGTGCGTTTGATGCCACAATCCTTATAAAAGGAGCAGCTTCTTACTTTTGAGTAAAACCTATCAAACCTTTCATTTTTCAGGTTTTGCTCAAAAGGACAATACTTCCATATGATTTTCAAAACCTCAACCGTTTATATCACTTGTTGAGGGGAGTACTTGAGTTAAAACTTTGTTCACAAATTGTTCATAGTGGTCATCTTCCCATGACACTCGAAATGGTCATATTTATTCTCGACTTTTCAAAAATAACATTTTATATGCCATTTTTAGGGGAGAAGATTATGTGATAAGAAATATGTTGTGTAAATGCAAATGAATCTTTGTGTAATAGACTTAACCAACGAATTGCGGTACTAAAGCGTTAGTAACTCGAAAATACTTGTCAAGGACGGGTAATAATTTCAAGCTAGTTCGCTAGTAATGTAAGCGATGTCTCATGAAAGGACTTGTCCAAGTAGAAAGTACCATTAGAAACTCTTGGTAGACATGAACTACGGCGGTATGAATGACCTTCGAGGCTTGTCTACACCTTCAAGGTAGTTATTAGAGCTAGTTGTCACCTAAAAGGCGACAATGTAACTCTTTAACTATGCAACGCAACCGTGTCTCATGGGATTGTCTATCTTGAGTTGATCAATTCATAAAGTGCGCGCTCTTTCCCCCTGTCGATTTCCGTAAAACTTCTAAGCACACATGGAGGGGAGTATTCGAAAATCTAAAACTCTTGAAGTGTTCAAACATGTTTTCATTCACAAACACTTTGAGAGATTTTCATGAAAAATGGTTTTATGGCAATGGAGTTATAAGGAGATTAAGGTTAGGAATAACGTCCTATGATCCTTGAGTAGGAGGGATCTACGAGGACATCACAAATAGTTAGTACTTAGAAGTCCTTAGGTATGATTATAAAAGGAGAAAATGAGAATCGGAGAAAGAAGGACTTGAAGAATTAAAAGAAATGCAAAGAAAAGGGTGAAAAGAAATAACCCTCAAAATTATTCAACTTAGAGGCGGACAGGGTTCAATTCATATCTTTGTTGGTTGTCACTTAGTGGCCTTGTATTGAAGATTAAAAGTCGTCATGGACCAAGTGGCGCATCACTATACCTCTTAGCCACTCGAGTTTCTCTCTCGGAAGCTTGCTTCATTCTCACAGGGAACCCTCGTAAACTATTGGCTTTCTCTTAGAGATCATTGGTATTGAAGAAGGAGACCCTCTCCTAGTCTCCTCGGGAAAACCAAAGCAGCACTGTGAGTCTAGAGCCACGAGATTCATCAAAGATCTCTTAGGTACACTTGACATTTCATCGCTCGATGTTCAACAATAAGAACATCGGTTGTGCGTTATCGAGTCCTTCAGGATCTTAGCAATACATCGAGAACATTTATGAGAGGTTCTGGCTGTGATCCTCGGTGATTGAATAGGCTGCTTTGCCATGGTCGACATCAAAGCGTGACAGCGGTCGCCGGTAACTCCCGTGGATTACGCTTGGTGTGTCTCAAGCGGTCTCTGATCGTGAGGTGATGCTTGGTGTACCTCAGCGACTCATCTGAACTGTAGATGTGCCGGTACATCGCGTTATCTCACTTGTGGGACTCAGGTTTAGGAGCGGCCTTTGTGAGAATTAGAGTTGTGTTTTTCACTATCTTGTTAACACTCTCGAAGTTCAAACTTGTAAGTCGGAATCAGCTTATTACTAACCGTTTAAATATTTTCTTCTTATGGAAGCTCGGGGCGGGATGATCGTGCGATTCTTTTCATGCTCGCCAACATCATCACTAATGGAAGTTCTATCAAAAGCACACACGGTCGAGAATGATTCTTCGTCGAATCAAAGAATCTACAAAGTTAAAGACTTAAAGAACTTCATCGATCTGAATTCCAATGTCAAAGGCGTGTGAGCATGTTGAAGAATGGCGTGGAACAACTTGTGGCAAGCGAAGCGGAACTGAAAGAGACTTGATGCGAGACAACAACATCTTGTCACTTTCATCGCAAAGTACAATGATCAAAGAACAAAATTAAAGATGGCGTCAAAGCATAAGCTGTTCAAAGAAAACTATCTCTCTACCTTTGGGGAGATTGTTGAATCGAGCATTTCTTCTCATAAGAAAAAGAATGTCGAGAAGGCGTCAAAGCTACTATTACATCAACGCCTTCACGTTTTTCATCACCTTGACACTTGAGGGGAGTTGTTGGAATCACTCTAAACCTTAATTCAAGTGTTAGTTACTTATATGTAATAGGTAGCTTATTATGGCCTTTATGTTTGTTTAAGGTCTAGCTTATGTAGAAGGCCCGTAAGCTTAGGCCCATGTCCAATAAGGTAAAGGGAAGGAGTGGGAGTGTTGCCACAGCTCCTTTCCTATAAATAGTCTTGTATAACCTCAGCGAGGGTTGGTTGTTCAATTTATTCTTCCCATTTACACTCTACAGCATCCTTAGTATAACGTGTGTGTGGGTTTGTTTATTGTTCAACCGATCTCATCTCTTCTCTATTTCTTTCTATTAAGCTTGTGTTGTAAATCTAGTGACCTAACATCTACGCCTTTAAGAGGAACCTAGAGGATCACACAAAAAAAACTACAAACATAGATCACTTGGATGCGGGGTTAGAGAGTTTTAACTCGAGGAGAAAATATGTGAGAAAGGGTGAGAAATAATGAAGAAATGGCTCACTATTTATAGAGAGAAAAAGCCTCTTGTTCCCGGATCCACGGATCCCTCCCGAGGATCTTTCTAGCGTAAAGCTAGGGATCAGTGGGACTCCTCTTTACCCATGGATATTTTGATCATGGGTCATGGGTCATGGGTTATGGGTTGATCCATGGGTCTTTTACTAGATACAATGTATCTTATGAGTGCAATGCGCCCTAGTCCAGTGGGTATGGGTCAATACCTGGGTTATGGATATTATTCATATATGACATAAGCATGATGTCATGCAATGGGTTATGGGTCGACTCCATGGACATGGGCCATGGACTTTCGATTGTACTTGACTACATTCGATATATTTGGTCGATGGGTTATGATCTGCAAGTTTCTACCCATTTATGTTACCGGTATACTACATACTAGTTATGTGTATATTTTACCCAAATATGTAAACACTAGTTGTTGTACATATGTAATATTATATCATAAAATCACTTATACTTGTTTTAGTTTTTATGTGAAAGCGTAAGTGTGTTAGAAACTATTAGTTCAAACTAATTACGTATTTTATTTGTTTAGTTAAAATGATTTTACATTTGTTATCGACAAAACATTAGAAGATAAGTAAAACATAAATAAACTTTTTACGACTTATTTGTATTAACAATCTCCCCACTTTTGTTGATGACAAAACATAAAATTATTTTAAGGAAAAGCTAAAATTAAGTAAAAGTTTGAATTTGTGATTTTACTTTCTTCTCCCCACTTTTGTCGAAACAAAAGAGCTTGAAAAAACTACCACATTGTTTTAGGAAAACAAGTGAAAGAAATAAAAATAGAGAGCAAGTAGCGGAAAGCATCTCGTCTTTCTCCCCTTGACGAGTCCATCCCACATGTAAGGCGTCGAAAATAATACTAAGCTAGTTCATTTGCAACTAAGTTTGCAAAGATTTCGTCTATGTGACGAATGTGCTCCCATGATGATTGCAATTTTACAAAGGGATGTCATGAAATGTAATCCTAATATTGCAAGTAATTTGCAATGTATTTCTTTGACACAAAGCTCCCCAGCTTTGGGGTGTCGAGGTCTTCGTGTGTAAATTGAATAACTACAAAACAAGGTTAGAAAAGCAAGTATAATGCACGATTTCACGCAAATATGATCCAAGTTAGTAGAAAATAGTTTTACGTATCACGGATCCACGGTTCCCTCCTTGTAGGGATCCGTCTGAAACAAATTAAGGGATCGTCAGTGATGATTAATTTGATAATGGTGATATAACACGATATGTTAATATCTAAGTGAGATATGTATTATACAACATAATCATATACTAGAAATATAGCAAGTAGCATGTATTTTCATTTAATAAAACTAGAGATATGATATACATGACTATAAAACTAAGAAAATGATCGATACATGACTTTGGTTGCTAGACTTATTTAAGTAGCGGCTTGAAACTAGGACACCACTAAAATCCTCTAGCTCAAGTTTGTTTAAGTTTCTTAGTTTATATTACCCGATATACTACATCTTAGTTATGTGTTAATTTACCCAAATATGTAAACACTAGTTGTTGTACGTATGTAATATTAAATCGTAAAATCACTTATCTTGTTTTGGTGTTTTATGTGAAAACGTAAGTGTGTTAGAAACTATAGTTCAAACTAATTCGTATTTTATTTGTTTCGTTAAAATGATTTCGTTTGTTATCGATAACGTTAGAAGGCAAGTAAAATATAAATAAAAGTTTTTACGAACATTTGTATCACACACACACACACACACACACACACACACACACACACACATATATATATATATATATATATATATATAGTGAAGGTTATTTTCGAGCAGAAAAAGGTCGAGAAGCTGCGAGAACCGTCTGGTCAATTTATTTTTAATCAGCGGTTAAAAGTATCGTGGCATGATGGTAAATAAGTTGAACTTTTGTGATAGATTTTAAAGTGTTTGAGGGCAAATGTGGAATTCCATAAGTATTATTAGAAAAAAAAAGAATAAAAAAGGTACGTAAGGTTAGGAACAATTACAATTCAATAAAATAAAAAATCTAAATCTTTCTTATTTTTGCCTTCTCTCTCACACAAAAACCTAGCAGCCCCCATTGAATCTTTTGTTACCATAACAAATGAATAACACATTTTTACTCTCTCTAGGGATTCCAATCGCCTCCATGATTATCACATCTTCCACGTCAATATCAATATTTGTGTTTTTCTCAATCATAAAGGTAAAAATCCCACTGCAATTGGTAACCCTCATCTCACACCTACGCATAGCAATCTGATAAGGTATAAAAAAATTAATTCCTAAGGCTATCAAATAATATTTGTTTAAAGACTACTTTTCTCCTATATTGCTTATTATTTTTTATAAGCAATGTGTGTAAAAGTCGTATATAATTATACGTGTGTAATGATCTATACATGTAAAAAGTCAAATTAGGAAAATAGTTTTTTTTTTTTTTTTTTTTTTTTATGAAAGAAATCTAAAGAAGGAGTTATTTGTGTTTAGTTTTACTCAGTTGTGCTCTAGTATTACTCAGTTTTTTTTTTTTTTTTTGTTATAAATTATTGAAATTGGTGCATATGTGTTTAAGGGTGTAAATAAGGTCGGGTTGCCTGACCCGAACCCGAAGCTTATCGGGTCGAGTTAAAAATTCTTATCGGGTTGCGTGACACGAACTTGATAAACCGACATAGTTATCGAGTCGGGTTAAGGTTGATTATTTTTAATCGGGTTATTGGATCAATCCGAAAAGACCCGAAATTTATTTTCTAAATTTTGTTTCCCAAATTTTATTAAGCCCACTAGTTTTCACAATCGCACAAAAAGATTTCTTTTAATCGTAAACATGTTACTATTCGGTTAGTTAATTGCATCATGTAACACTTTCTTAATTTGTGGGACTAGCTAGGCATATATTATTTTCTTTGCCTACTACTACTACTGTTTGTTTTTATTTTAGCCTACTATTAGAGCATTAAGCATTTACAACAATAACGCCGTCTCGGCGTTATAGCGTTGATTAGGCGTTCGGCGTTGGCCGTTGGAGCCTCGCGTTAAGCGGCGTTATTGGGCGGCGTTGACACCATAACTGCGTTATTTGCTTTTTTTTTTTTTTTCTTTTTTTCGTTTATGCCCTAAATGAGGGTTGTTTTTGTAAATTGTTGGAGTGTTAAAGTTTAACTTGAGAATGTTATTGGCGTGGGTGTTTTTGGGAATGTTAAGGCGAAATGTTAAAGGCGATGTGGCGGCGGCGTAGATGGTGTTATTTTATAAGCTCGAGTTATTGTTGGACGTCTCTTATTATTCATTCCGTTGGAAAGGACCATCTGATATCTTTATTCCATTTGTCTTTGCATGGCAACAATAGAACTTATACTAATGTTACAGTGACTTACACTTAAACGCTTACTGAAGTTGCTTGGAATTGGTTTTGTGTCCCTTGCAAATATATTTTAATTTGTGCTTATGTGTTTAGATATTATTAAAATACATGTGCATGTTTCTCTATATAGTTTTATTTTCAATTTATGGAATGCGTTTTGTGGAAAAGCTAGAAGGGGATGAATAGTTTCTTAATTAAAACTTTCTTTTAAACTATTTAGATTGACTTATATCGATCTATTTGAGTGTGTGTGTTGGATGTTTGATAAGCAGCGTATAAAGATAAGTAATGAAAAGATAAGGGTAAGCCAAAACCTTGTGCAGTATTTATAGTGGTTAGAATTCTGAAAGCAGCCTCGCTTCTACTCCACACAGAGTCACCTACTCGAGAGTTCGTAAACACTACACCAATCTCCTTATGGTGAGAAGCCTTGTGGCGTCGCAACCTTTTTAGGTCTGAAAGCTAAATCTGAGTTCTTTCACACCGGTGAACCGCCTAACACCAGCGTCGCTTACCCTTTATCACGGTCTTAGGCTAACCAGGGTTCTTTCACCAAGGAGGTAATCCTATCGCGGCGTCGCCTACCACTTTATAAGGTACTAGGCTAAGTACCTAGATCCTTTCACTCGAGGTGAACTACACGCCCTTGTGGCGTCGCGCTATCCTTTATTGGGTGCTAGGCTAAGCACCTGGTTCCATTCTGATGGAGGAACTACTACTACACTACACCTGACGACTAATCCTAAGGAGATCTACTCCTTTACAACATCATCGAGGATATCGATATCCTTGGATCTAATCTAGTCTATCTTGTACATTGAAACACACCATATCGAGATGTACATCTAAGGCGCCTTTTCACTAATGCGCTTTGACTAGATCTGAAGACACCTTTCACTACAATGTCTTGTGTCTTCACTTCTAAGCACCTTCAATGCTTCTTTGTCTTGACTTTTAAGCACCTTTCACTGTCTTCTTGTCTTGACACACAAGCACCACCGGTCTTATCCTATGGGCGATAGATACCGCTTCACTAATATCTTCGTGCTTGACACTTGAGACATCTTTCTTAATGTCTTGACTTACTGTTCTTAGAAGAAGAAAGAGATCATCAACAAGAGGACTTCAATAGCCTTGATGATGAGGAAGCATGGCAACTCATGGACTCGAGCTTGCTCGACTTAAAGGTGGTGATCTTGCGCTGAGGAACGCAGAAGATCGCGCAAAAACAAAACTACAAACATAGATCTCTTGGATCTAAGGTTAGTGATTTAACTCGGAGGAAAAAGTGTGTTAGAAAGGTTGAAGGGGATGAAAGCAATGAAGAAATGAACTTACTATTTATAGAGGAAAAACCTCTCATTCCGGATCATGGATCCCTACCTGAGGATCAAGCTAACACAAATATAGGGATCAGTGGTGCGCTCCTCTTTGCCCATGGGTATTTTTGGTTATGGGTCATGGGTCATGGGTTATGGGTTGATCCATGGTTTTCTTTCTAGATCTGATGTATCTTAAGGATCTGATGAACTTGGTTAAGTGGTATAAATAAAACCATGGGTTATGGGTCAAAACCATTTGCTAGTTTTACCTATTTAGTATATACTTGTTTTTACCCATTTTAGTATATACTTGTTTTACCCATTTTAGTGTATACTTAGTTAAGTATATGTTATCCCAATATGTAAACAATAGTTGTTATACATATGTATATCTAAAGCATAAAATCACTTGTACTTGTTTTGGTGTTTTTATGGGAAAGCGTAAGTGTGTTAGAAAACTATTAGTTGAACCATTTACGTATTTTATTTGTTTCATTAAAATGATCTTACTTTTGTTATCGACAAAACATTAGAAGATTGTAAAATATGAATAAACATTTTTACGGCTTATTTGTATTAACAATCTCCCCTTTTGTTTATGACAAAACATAAGATTATTTTAAGGAAAAACTAAAATTAAAAGAGTTTGAATTGTAGTTTACTATCTTCTCACTTTTGTCGAAACAAAAGAGCTTTGAAAGAAAGCAACACTTTGTTTTAAGAAAAATGTGTGAAAATAGAAAGAAATAAGAAATAAAAAGCAAAGTAGAGGAAAGGATCTCGTGAGTTACTCCCCTTGACGAATCCATCCCTAAGTAAGGGCATCAAGAAAGTAATGCTAATCTAGTTCATTTGCAAATATTTTCAAAAGATTACGTCTATGTCACGGGTGTGCTCCCACTAGATGATTGCAATTTTGCAGCGGGAAGTCATGAGATATAAATCTAAGATTGCAAGTAATTTTGCAATGTATTGTTTGACACAAGCTCCCTTAGCTTTAGGGTGTCAAATTCTTCATGTGTTAATTGAATAACTACAAAACAAGGTTAGAAAACAAGTATAATTCACAATTTCATGCAAATGTGGTCCAAGTTAGTAGGAAAATAGTTTCTGTATCACGGATCACGGTTCCCTCTAGTAGGGATCCGTGCAAACAGTCGAGGGATCCGTTTGGTGATGAATAAAATCGGCAAATGGTGGTATAACAAGAAATGTTAATACCAAAATGAAATAAGGATTATATCAAATACTCGTATACTTTCGGAAATATAGCAAGTAGCATGTAATTTCATTTAATAAAACAAGAGTTATGATATACATGACTCTAAAAATAAGAAAATAGACAATACATGACTAGAATTTCTAGACCAACTAACGCTTGATGCTAGGACACCACTAAAATTCTTCTAGCTCGAGTTTTGTTTAGGTTTGATCTCGTCGAAGCGTTAGAGGAGATGATAGAACATGTAAGCGGTGGTCTTACCGTACTTCATGTATCAAACTTTAAACATGTTGACAATGATAGCAATCTTTGTCATGGCTGAGTAGTGGTGGTGGATGAAATGAAATGGCGATCACGAAGGATCAGTGAAGCGGCTTATGGGCTTGAGCGATGAAGGATTAGTAGAGGTGCATTTGAGAATGCCTCGACCAAGAATGATGATAGTGGTAAAAGTGTCAACTTCCATATGGTGGGTGGTTCGACTTTGATGATTTCTCATAATCGAATAGGATTATATGATGGAGGCAGCGAAAAGGAAGCGGGAGCAAGTGTTGACTCAACACCTTGATTTTGAACCATTATTTCTCTAATGAGGAGAATGTTGTCGTGAGCGGATGGGGCGGCCTAGGAGGCAAGTCCTCTAAATTGTAGAGGTGTGGTGATGATAGTGGTGAAGTAAATGAAATAGCTCTAGGAACCAATGGTGATGGTTTAGTGGAGATGATATTGTTTGGCCAGGAGGTATGGTGGTGTTTGACATAGGTAGTTTTGTGGGTACTATCCTTTTATGAATTGGTTTGATTGGATGATGAAGGATTCTATCATTTGTTGGCTTGACCAGAGATGATTCGGTTGTAGAGATTTCGTGTACAACACGAACCTTTTTCATGGGTGGTTCTTTGGTGGATACGTTAATACTTGGGGTTTTCCTCATGATGAGATGATTTCAAGAGGTTGCAAGAGCTGAAAGTTAGGATGAGAGTGATGACTATGGAGGTCCTAACAAGATGGTTTATAAAGCAAGAGAATTGGCAAGTGCATTCAAGCCTTAAGCCGCTAGGATTCATTGGAATGTGATGATTAACATGCAAGAGTCAACTTGAGTTTACAGATCTAGGAACTCATTTAAGATGAGATGGAGTGTTTGAGTTAGGAAGATGAGTTGAAGTGATTGTTTAGCAGATTGACCTAGCGGTCATCAGGATCCCGGTTCCTCACGAGGGATCCGTCTGAAGCTAATCTAGGGATCGGCTCTCGGTAACTATGAAAGAGTGGAAATGATGTTTCTAAAATCTAAGACCTATATCATCTTGAGTGTTTCAATCTTCCTAGGTGTTTTAAATGAAGGGGTGCTTAAGTACTTGAAGGTGGTGAGTGATGTAGCTAATGATTGTCTTTTATGGAAAGATTTGAAACTTTCATGAGTACCAATGAATGAGCAAGGATGACATTAAAGATGAGAGTGTCAATTGAAGTTAAATGATCCTAGAGATCAGGTTGTGACTTAGGATTGTGTTTTGGAAAATATCCTAAAGGTTTTGAGATGAGAAAACTAGGATTTGATCAACTTTGATCAATTTTGAGGTGAGGATGATTTATGATCAACTTTGCCATAATCGAAAGATTTCTTAAGACTCGATGTGAGGATCAAGTAGAAAAATGAAGTGTGAGTTTGAGGCGGAAGAGTAATGGATTAAAAATGAAGCGATAGATCTACAAGCGTCTTAGAGTATGATCTAGGTAAGTTATGAGTAGGAAGAATCTACCTATCTTGATAAGGACTTAATTTTGCCTTACGATACTATGTTTAACTTAGTGTGAGATGTTCTAAGGATGTGTTTGAAATACAATGCTTGCAATTGCATTTACATTTCTTAGGATCACGGTTCCCTAAAGATAGGGATCCGTCTAGTACAACATTTGGGATCGATCCATACGCTAAGCGAGAACCTTTACTAAAGGTATCTGATGATCTTGACAATGCATTATATTCCAAGATTAGTTAAAGGGTTCTAAAGCTAAGATATCAAATGTAAGATGTTTTATTTCATGAAGGAAATAGGATTACATTGATAAAGCACGAGTGAGTAGAATTGATCCTATTTGAAATACTACTAAATTCCTTGAGTGTTTAAGCTAGAAGGATCATTATGTGATTGATGAGTGTTGGTGGAGTCAAGAATGAAAGTCTTCACGAGAGATATGTTTAGCGGTTCCATCATCTTGTTCACGAAATGCATTGCGGACTTTGAAATTGAGGATGGAAGTGCATCTTTGATATGATAGGCGTGTCAAGAACATTCCATAAGGGATGAGTTTATTCTTGGAGCCTTGAAGATTTACAATTATCGCCTTGCGAAAAGTAGGCGAGATTGTATGGTTGTTGTGTTAGCAAGCAGTACAACATGTGAAGCGCAACAAGCGGGAAGAATTTATCGATTTCCCTAAGACTCCAAACATTTTCACGTGGGATGAGTGCAAGAGGCTTGTACTCTTCTCGGATATCCTTGTAAAGATAATGTTTGGATCGGAGTAATATGGTCGAGGTTTGCATATTATGCGATTTAAATCTTAGGAGAGGTATGTGTGAACAATATGGACTATTCTCTTCACGAGAGTTGAAGAGAATCAAGACCAATCTTGGTGAAGCGCATTGTCCATGATTTGGAATCGGAGGATGTGAGCAAAATGCCCAAGGGTTAGAGTGAACTTTTGGTTTTGATATAAAACCAAAGGGATAAAAGTGATCCTCGTTACGAGCGAGTTCGACTTGACGGAACAATTCCATTATGAACCTTGGACATATCTTCTCGTTGATTTCAAGAAGACATTCTAGTCCTATGGCTCGGAAGGAGGTATTGTTACCTTCTTGAATTGTAGAGGTGTCTACATCGTCCTTCGTGGAAGTGATGGTTTCGAGATTATTGAACACGGACATGATTGCGGTGTGTTGGGCTCGAGGAGATGTTTGGGGTGTGAGCGCTGGTGGTGAAAAATCAAACTCATATTCATCCGTCATAATTGAACCTATAGAAATGATAAGTTAATGAAAGAACATGTTTGTGATCAACCTATGATAATCTAATGTTTTTACTAGATTTTATTAACAATGGTATTTAACACTTTAACTCGCTCGATGTTTTGATTTTCTAGTGGATTTTAGTCTTGCATGAAAGCATTTTCGATGTCTGGATCCCGGTTCTTTTACAAAGGGATCCGGCTAGTATATCTTAGGGATCCGTGGATGCGTAGTAGCAGCTTGATTTGATAAAAACAAAGGTTTCTGGTTTTATACCACGAAATATGTTTTATCCTACATTTCTTTTAGCATGCATACAAGACTTCTAATGTATCACGAGCGAATATAAAACATATAAATCAAAGAAGTGACAAACACATTATGATAACAATAACCTAGATAAACTAGATCATTAATAATATTGCATTTCAATACTAAGGATGATACAAAGGATTGGGTATATAACCCCAATATAGATTAACAACACAAAGTAAATGTCTTGGTTTGTGAACTTCATCATAGGGAACACAAGTGCGATGAGTGTTAGGCGATGAGCACGAGTGCGATGTAAACCATGTTGATGATGGATCTTCTTGGTTTCTATTGATATAGAATGAGGAGGAAGATAAAGTTTTTTGAATGAGAGGAAATTTTGAAATTGGAAGATTTGAAAAAATGAGGGTTTGATGAGATAGTCGGCCGTGGGAGTATTTATGGGGAAGGAGGAATTTTGAGATTTGTGTTTGTTTTATTAGAAGATATGATTTTGGATTAAGTGAGATAAAACACAATTATTATAAACCATGATTTCTAGGCGGAGGTGACACATATGTGAGAAAAAGCTTCCTAATGAAGCTACATGTAAAACATGTGTAAACACGAAATCTACTCAAATAAATGCCTAACAAATAACACTTATTTATTAAACTAATATCATTTAGATATAAATGGAAAGTCATACCTCGAATGCACTTAGGAATGTCTTTACAAATGACACAACAAATGTCAACTTAGGCGATTCCCGCTCGCTTTGCGTTTAAGATACCTTCTTAGGAAGGTATTCTTGTTACCAGCGACTCCTAAAGCTTGGTGGGTATGAACTTTGACTAATCATCATGACAAGGAAGATTAGTACAATTAAATGAAAAGAAAATAAGAAAATGTTGTTATCAAGTTAACATCCAAAACATATAGTTTTGAAAAAACATGGTGTTTGTTTTATGAAAACCTTCTTTGTAGTTTTCAATTAACTATGGATCGTATCAAGTTTTTAAAGTACAATATACTTGAGAAACTTGGTATGAAGCTCGATGTCGATTGTGGAAAACTAGAAGGAGTTGAATAGTTTTACCGGTTAAAACTTCCTTTAAACTATTTAGATTGACTTATGTCAATCTATTTTTATGTGTGTGTTGGATGTTTGATAAACAAGCATATAAAGATAAGTAATGAAAAGATAAGGGTAAGAAGCACAAAACCACAACACAGTATTTATAGTGGTTCGACTGAGGACACCTTCCTTACCTACTCCACTCCCGAGTCACCTACTCGAGGTTCGTAAACACTACACCAATCTCCTTATCTTGGGAGAAGCCTTCTGGCGATCGCTCAACCTTTTTGGGTACAAATCTAAATCTGGGGTTCTTTCACGCAAGGCGAATCACACCTAACACAACGTCGCCTACCCTTTATCTGATGCAGGCTAACCAGGGTTCTTTCACACCAAGGAGAACTAATCCTATCACAGCGTCGCCTACCCTTTATAAGGTACTAGGCTAAGTACCTAGTTCTTTCACTCCAGGTGAACTACACCTTCATAGCGTCGCCTACCCTTTATTAGGTCTTAGGCTAAGCACCTAGTTCCATTGCAATGGAGGAACTACTACCACACTACCTGCGACTAATCCCAAGGAGATCACTCCTTTACAACATCATCAAGGATATCAATATCCTTGGATCTAATACTAGTCTATCTTGTACATCGAAACACACCATATACATGACCTGCGGTAAATTTTCACTAAAATTTAACTAATAATTAGTAATTTATTATTACTAAGCATAAGTCATTAAGCATGCATAAGCTTTGCACGATCATTTGAGTAGTTAACTTCGCATCTGATGAACTATTGCATCACTTTTGCATTCATATCATTTTATGAATATTTCATTTTGTCTTATGAATTAATTTATAAGGCGAGAGGTTATCTCGTTTTCCCAGGTGTGCGAAGACCTTTGCAGCGTCTGAAACACTATGATAAGGGCTTGATAAAACAAATGACAAATGTCGAGTGATATAGAATATTACAAAGATAATAATATTTGGACACGTAACTATAAGATACTACGTTATAAAAGTTACAAACAATGATACCTCGATCAGCAATTTAATATCGCGGGACACAAAATATTTAACACACTTTCACTTAAACAATAACTCTTATAAGACTCAAACACAATTAATACATAAGTGTAATTTATATACATACATTTTCACAATTAGTACTATAAGTATAATACATATATACATACACATCTTACATAAAAGAAAACCTTTATTAAAAATTTGAGATATCATATCTCTTTGTCTTCTCTCCCTTTGCGACAAAACCATCACAAAAGAGAAAAAGGAGAAGATATCAAATCTCCATCTTGACCTCTACTCCAGCTACTCCTTGTGGGTCGAATCTTCCCGAAGAAGAAAACCCAACATGCTTTTCCATCATCTCTCTCTCTCTTGCAAAACCATGTAACTTGTTGTCTCGAATCCTCTCCTTTGATCTTGGCTACCCTTTCGAATGGGTCCAAGAAGAATCAAGACAAAGCCGCAAGAGAAACATATCTCAACATCAATCTACCTTGAGCCAAAGTACAAGATTTTCTAGGTTTTTGGAAGTTAACTAGTTTTGGCTTCAAACCAAGTCACAAGAAAAGAAAGATGGACAAGCTCTTCCCAAAATACTTCCTTTATCTCTAGTAGAGATGCAAACGCCCCAAACTCAGTTTCCTTATCAATTTTACCAAAAACTAGGGTTTGTGAAACTTAGGGTTTTCAAAAATTGATTTGGGGGGTTTTGCAATTGGGAGTGTTTTGGAGCTAAATCAAGATTTGTTTGGTTCGAACCCACGAAGCCACTCTCGTTCCTCACGCATCATCTCTCGAGTTGAGGTTACTCATTTTCTTGTTGTAAAGTCTTTTATGTTGTTTTATGATATTAAGTTGGAAAATGTTATCAAAGAAATTGTTATATGATTTGGTCATATCAATATTAATTGTTCTTTTGGTTATTTGAAATTTGAGTTTTTGCAAATGTGTTGTTAATCTTGTTCTGTCAGTGGTATAAATCAAGAAATTTAAAAATTGAGTTTTATAAAAGTTAGCCTAAGAACTAGAATCTTTGACACTTAAAATCTTGATATGTGACCATAAATTTAAGTAAATAGTTAGCAAATGGGTCCGTTTGGTTTCTTGTCGAGATAGAAGAAACAAGAAAGACTAGATAAGTCAAGTTTTGTAAAAGCTATGAAAAATGCTAGGTTCTAAAGGCGGGAAACTAATAATAGTTTCGACATGATGCCTAAGTGCTTAACTTTGATATAAACATTGGTAGCTAGTGTCGGGTTTAATTTGTACACTTAACCGAGTTAAACACATCATCCTTTGTAAGCATGATGGGTTTTACCTCGGCGAGAACCCCCCGGTACTTGAGTATTTTAGACATTCCATGTCTCGTCATTGTTTCATGTGAGGGTACATTCTAAGCTATAAAGTCACCTCTTTACCATTTCTGTTGCATCGAAATCTAGTGATAAATTTGCTACTTGATTCGAATGAAAAATCACTTCAAGGCTCGTGGTATCCACAGTCGACTCTTATGATGTTCACTTGAGTTGATAGTGAAGTATAGGGTCTCGATAGATGGTATAAACCTATGTTTAGAAGTGTGGTGAATAAAAATTGTCATTCTTCCGTTAGTGTTAAGTGTTGTTCTATACTACTAGAAACTCGTTAAAATATTTGAGGTTATTTTCAGATGAAATCCGCGTAGACCAGGCTAAGTCGATACTGGTCCTATGCTAAAGGCTCACCATGTCGCACTCTTGTTCTAGTTGAAGAAACTGTATGATAGTCATCAAGACACCTTTCATGCTATATTTCTAACTAGGAGCATTGTGTCGAAATTATTGTGTCGGCCTAAGAATGGAACCGAGTTGAGTAGTACTCAATTTCCACAGTTTCGTCACTCCTTGCTCGTACTTTCAGTAAATGGTTTAGCCAAGTCTCGCTGGAAACAAGTCTAAACCATGACCATTTCTTCCCTTCATGGAAACAGTTAGCTAGTAAGTGGAAATGGGCCTGACCCATGTTTTAAACTTGTAAAAGAAACTTGGATAGTCAATGGGCTAAGCCCGACCTCCTGCGCGTAATCGGGCCGCATGACCCACTGCGAATACAAGTCGCTCATTTAAGTCACTTGTCAAGGCATCAAATAAAAACTCGAAATAAATGTTTTCCAAGGTTCATGCTAAACTAAACTCGTCCTCGCATACTCCATTCCTTCGTTTAGTTGTATGCCACCATAATGTCAAGTGTAAAAGGGTCTAATACAAGAAGAAAGTGCTTAAAAATAAGATATCGTAATAGAGGTTACATAAAAATGAGCGTCGGACGTGCTCGGATAAACAATTATATGTCAAGTAACTCACTAGTCAAAATTTTAAATAGTGAGAACCAATTTCTTGATAAACAATCGAAGACCGCTACTTTATCACTTAATAATTTGGTAGTCTTCAAATTTAACTAAAAAAAATATATTTTCTAAGTACAACTAGAAAATAAATTAATTATATACATAATTTTGACAACACCATTTGTGTCAACTTAAGCAAGTATATATACATCTATATACTTACTAGTGGAACATTGTAATTATTTTTTTTTTATCAAACTTTGGATATTAAAACCATATTAATGTCAATGTGAAAAGTATATAAACACTCATATACTTACTAGTAAAATCATTTTAATAACTTTTACAAACTAAAGTTTAGTTTTATTGCAATTATAAAAACAATTGAAATACTTTAAGTAAGTGATACTTAAAACAATGAACTAAAACATTGCCCTCCTTATCTAGGTCGGCGATGTAGGTGCAAGCCGCTTCACAACATTCACTAGATCCCTTTTGGATTGCACATTTCTAAGGTGAGTTTTCATAGCCCTCTTTTACTTAACAAACTGTTTTATACATTTGGGGTGAAAATATGCAAAACCTTTTATGGACCTAAACTCTTGCATGATTACTATTACGTGGTTTAGCCTAAGCCCTTATGTCACTAGAGAATGCCCTTTTCATGAGCAGTCAATTCCCCATTGGGAAAGCGAATGTTATAAATAGATCTATTGAGGGTGACTCTCCATTCGGTTGGCCATGCTTAGGCCAAGGCGACGTATACCATGTCGAATCGAGTGTTGAGGACAAAACACTACGCTATGGGCCTATATTGTATGACATCTTTTAGCATCTGAAGCGTCGTAGTATCGGTTGCATGAACTTAGAGCTAACGTAATAAACATTCATCCATATATCATTATATTCGTTGTAATGATTATATGACTTTGCTTATGGTCGAACTTACTATTTTAACTTAAACCTATGAACTCATTAGCTTTTATTTGAACTTTTAGCATATTTTCTCGGTGCTTAGTTGTGATCATGGATGCAAGCAAGAGGCGAGTAAATGGTCGTAGTAATATCTAAAGAAGTGTTTTACACAAAGCGATGTTTTCATTGGGACCACTGAACTTATGGGATGTGCCCATTTACATAAACAATGTTGTAAGATAATGTTTTAAAACTACCTTATAAAATTAAACGGAGTATGTATTCCGTTATTTATTACTTGTGTTGTGATTCACCGATTTCGTAACGCTCCCAATAACACGTATGCTTCCGCTAAACAAATTTGGGGGTGTTACAATATCGAATGTACATCTAAGGCACCTTTCACTAATGCCTTTGACTAGATCTACAAGACACCTTTCACTAATATCTTGTGTCTTCACTTCTAAGCACCTTTCACTAATGCTTCTTTGTCTTGACATCTAAGCACCTTTCACTAATGCTTCTTGTCTTGACTTCTAAGCACCTACCACAAGTGCTTATCCTATAGATGATAGATACCCTTCACTAATATCTTCGTCTTGACACTTGAGACATCTTTCACTAATGTCTTCAACACTACACTTCTTAAAAGAAAGAAAGAGATCATCGACAAGAGGACTTCAATAGCCTTGATGATGAGGAAGCGTGGCAACTCATGGACTTGAGCTTGCTCGACTTCAAAGGTGGTGATCTTGCCTTTAAGAGGAACCTAGAAGATTACACAAAAACAAAACTACAAACATAGATCTCTTGGATCTAAGGTTAGTGAGATTTAACTTTGGGGAGAAAGTGTGTTAGTGAGGATTGAAGGGGTGAGAAACAATGAAGAAATGGCTCACTATTTATAGAGGAAAAACCTCTCTTGTTCCACGGATCCCAGTTCCTACCATAAGGGATCCGGCTAGCTTTAAATCTAGGGATCATGATGCGCTCCTCTTTGCCATGGGTATTTTGGTTATGGATCATGGGTCATGGGTTATGGGTTGATCCATGGTTTTCTTTCTAGATATAATGTATCTTAAGGATACAATGAACTTGGTTAAGTGGTATAAATAAAACCATGGGTTATGGGTCAAAACCATTTGCTAGTTTTTACCTATTTAGTATATACTTGTTTTTACCCATTTTAGTATATACTTGTTTTTACCCATTTTAGTGTATACTTAGTTAAGTATATGTTATCCCAATATGTAAACAATAGTTGTTATAAATATGTATATCTAAAGCATAAAATCACTTGTACTTGTTTTAGTGTTTTATGTGAAAGCGTAAGTGTGTTAGAAAACTATTAGTTCAAACCATTTACGTATTTTATTTGTTTCATTAAAATGATCTTACTTATGACTCTAATGTCTCCCTTGGTTCAATCATGAAGTGTTCATATGCTAAGTAGATTTTGGATTCCATGTCTTCTTGATTGAGTTACATGCCTTCCATGAGAAGATGAATATGCTCCCGCATTGCTTTAGCATCTTCGACATCAACACTACGAATGTCGGATTGGGTAACCCAAAGGATATATTTCATTGCAAGTTCATCGGCTTCCATGTGTAGAAGTTGATCGATGGTGAGTTCATTAAGGCCGACAACATTAGTGATATCATCTCTTGGTGGATTAGCATTCGGATCTCGGTACAGTGTGATGAGCATCCGAAATGGACCTTCGAGGATGACCTTCTTCAAGAAATTTTCATGTGGTTTCTTTAGATCACAAAATCTAAAGAACCTTATTACCATTGATCGTAGTTTAGAGTGAGCATTGGAGTCTATCAGTGATCGACCTCATGAATGGATTGTTGGCTACTTAAAGCTTCACACATCTTTGCAAACCAAGACAGTTCCTTCATAGCATACTTGGATGGATGTTGATTTTGAAATTTTGTGTACGGTTGTACTTGTAGACTAGGTGGTGGTTGAATCATTTGTGGTGAAATTGCTCCTTGAGGAATTTGTTGTTGAAATTGTTGATAGTATTGTTGTTGTTGTGTTAGTTGTTGTTGTTGTTGTTGAGGATACATATGAGGAAAGTAGCTAGAGTATGGTGGTTGAGACATCTTGAAGCTTGTGTTGATGATGGATCTTTGTAGTCGAATGAAACTTTTGATGAAGTATCCTTATCGTGAAAACGACATGCAAAGAAAATACCTTATGCGTAAAAACAAACTTCACGGCGTAAGAATAGCTTATCGCGTGGAATAACTTCTGCGTAGACTTGAGAAACACTTAGCTTAGGCGTAAACTAAAGGCTTAGTAGTAGAATGCTTATGCGTAAGATTAGCTTATCGTAAGAGCAGGGCTTAGGCGTAAGAAGATGCTTAGGCTTAAAGAATTCTCAGCGTAAGTGATTAAGCAAGGCGTAAAACTAGGGTTTGCCCAAAATCCTTTACACTTATTCGATGTAAAGATATCCAAAGTCGAAGTGTTTTCGGATTATCGAGCAAGAAAACAGAGTAAACCAATAGATTTGAAAATCAAGCGTTGAGGAGCTTATCGTGAACTTTGAATTCATACTGCGTAAAACTAGGGTTTTACTATGCGTAGGAATGCCAAATTTTGCCAAAGCGATTTTAAGCACAAAAGCGTTTAGAAACACGATGTTTAGGATGAAGTAGCTTCAAAATCACCAAAATATCACAAATGTATGAAACTTGATGATCCAAAACAAGTTTTCACCTTACGCGTAGAAATGACTACACGAATGAAACCAAGCTCAAAAACAATAAAACACATGTAAAGTTTCAAACTTTATGCCAAAAACTTAAACTTTATCACCAAATAACCTTTAAAGTACAAGAATCTTGAGTTTTAAAGTGTAAGAATTAAAGCTTTTAAGCGTTTGAATGTTTAAAAACCGAAAGTTACGCGTATGAATGAAACTTCAAGAAAAACAAAAAACGTTTCACTAACTATGGCGAATGATACCTTTATTAGGTTCCATATTTGCAACCTGACATCAATATAAGAAATGAGATAAGAGAAGTGATCGGTTGAACAAAACACTGCAAGCGAATATAAACCTTTAGGCGTAGGATTTGATATGAAATGAACAACAACCTTCAAATGAAGGTTTACACGGTATTTATAGGGGAAGGGAGTTGGGCAACACTTCAGTCCTTCCTTCCTTCCTTTATTGGATATGGGCCAAGGCTTATGGGCTTTCTTACATAAGCCTTGCCTTTAATCTAACATAAAAGCCTAATTAAGCAACCTATTACATGTTAATTACAAACACTTAAAATATAGTTTAGGAGTGATTCCAACACACGCTATTTATAACCATGATCACATGTGATATATCAAGTGAGTTTTAAATATCAATTGTTGTTTCTTCTATTTTCTGCAACTTATATGAAGAAACCATATCGATTTAGAGGTTCAAATATAATTAGTAATATATAGTTGAAAGATAATAATGTATATTTTTCAATGCAAAAAATATTGAATATTTCATAAATTTATACAAACACTTATGCTCATTTTACGACATCATGTAATGTGTTCGAACTTACAAATCAGTGTCATATCACATGTGATGTATCAAACGAGTTTGACTATAAAAAAAATCTTCTATTTTCTCCAATTTATATGAATAAACTATATTGATTTGGATGTTCAAAAAATATGTGTGATATATGGTTGAAAATTTAAGGGATGTGTGTTTTTCAGTGCCAAAAACGATGAATCATTTGGAGTTTTATAAAAATATTTATATCCATTTTACAACAACATGTTGAGTATTCGAACTTATAGATTAGTGCTACATCACATATGATATATCAAGCAAAATACTGCACCGAAAAAAAACCAAAAGATACTAAAAAAAATTTGTTGAAAGTATATGACAGTGCTCGTCTATTGAAAAATAATTAAATACTCATTACGATGATGTAAATTTATGTAAGTTAACGGTTTACGGTTATATATATATATATATATATATATATATATATATATATATATATATATATATATATATATATATATATATATATATATATATATATATATATATATATATATATATACATTATATATAAGAGGAGGCATGCTGCGTCATAATGCCCTTGGCATCCCATAATGCCACGTCATATTTCCACCTAAGCAACACATGCCCGGTCATCGCATAATCATTAATAAATTTGAAAAGTAACACATGCCCGGTCATCACATAATCATTAATAAATTTCGAAATTAATTTGTACAAAAAGGGATGCTGTAAGATTCGAACTTGGGTCTTTAGGTTCAAATGCAAGTGTCTCGACCAATAGTGCCAAGCCATTGATTTGTAATTAAAACCAAATCCAAATTTATAAACTCAAAAAAATACGTAATAAATAATAAAGATTTAACAAGTCAGCCCAAGTCATCCTATATCATTCTACGTAACCTTCTTTAACCCTAAAACAAATCCATTCTAACCCTAAAACAAAGTGAACTAGCTCAATCATGGATTCGAATTTTAGTCCAGATATTTGGCAATTAAATGAAGGAATGTAAGTGTTTTACATCAATTATATTTTCTGTATGTTGTTATACTAATAAGTAATGTGAAATTTTTGATTACAAAACTGTTCATATCGATCGACTTGCAAATATATTTAGGTCTGATAACAATTTCTTAGCCTTCAGTCACGGATATAAGCTCACCCAGTGGCTCCTGTAATTGAATTAATGAATCATATATGTAAATAATCCAGAAGCTGTCGCTGATGCAATTCAAAGACTCTTGCCACTTTTCAAAGCCATCTTTGATGTGTAAGTGTATTTTTTACCATATGCAGATATGTAATGAGCAACACTCCACAACTCTCTGTAGCTAAATCTTTGCATCCTAGCCCTAGGTACGCCTCTTTTTTTCTAAAAACCTAAGAAAAACTATCCAGCCTTTGATCTTAGCTCAAACCCTAATTCGATGATAAGCAGTTTCAAACATGTCATCGTTTCGACCTTTTATTAAAACCGATTATCATATCACTTAAGTTTTGTGTAGGTCATATCTACTTTGAAGCAAATCGGATCCATGAGGTAGAAATTTCTCAAAAGTTTTGTAATGATTTGTACATATGTAATGTGGTAACTACTTTACTAAGATCATCATTTCTTGGCGATTTCGGTTAATGCAGACACAATCAATGCTGGACAGGCTTTCTGAACTTCAACTTAAGGTAAATATATCTTTGAATTTCTATGCTCCCTGGTTATGACAAATTACACGTGATGGTCGATGATGTTACAGGAAAAAATGTGGCTTGAAGCTAATAGATCTCTGCAAGAACAGGTATTAAAACCCATAATAACATACCACACTGTTGGATAAATTGTCTTTGTTATCTTGTATGAATTAAATTAAAGATCTTTTGTTTTAGCATTGGAAGTAGTATGTCTGAGAAAATCAAAATTTGGACCGTCATGGGCAAACTACACGTATGAACAACAACATGAACATCCTCGATCACAAGGGTTCTTCGACCTTTGGATCGCAACCCCAATTTTCAAATCGGTAAAGCAGCAGACAAGTTTCATTTTTGTTTGTGTGTATGCAAGTCCGAGATTTATTTAAATACAATTATGTTGTCGTTCTTACGGTGAATCAATCGTCTAATATGCGTTCCATAATGTGAATCTGGGTTTCAGTTGTTCTAGGCGTGTTCGACAAGGTGCATTTGTTTAATATTTCATATACACTTTGCATATTCTGTTACACTTATTATTACTTGATGGTACATTATAAATCAGGTTTATGATGCACATTTTGTGCTTTTGTGTGTGGGGAGGTTCAAAGATGTTCCAAATGTACCAGATTATAGACTATAAAAGAAAGTGTAGATCTTGATTTCCATGCAATTATAGACTATAGTGGAGTTTCATAGCATGCCGCTGCAATTTATCATAATTCCTCTTTAATTTTTTTCAGACCCTCTCAAGTTGATCGATACAGTGACCTTTTGTGCATTTCAATCTTAAATTATTTCGTCCTATATTTTATTTACCGAATATTGAAGAAATCACTTTTAAATTTGTAACAGAGATGGGTGTTTCAAAACCCGTGGCAACCCACGTAATGAGGAAGCTTACCCTAACCAAGTTTAAGTTGGTCATAGCTTTTCAGAAGATATGCGTTCATGGTTAATTGTTGCAATGTCAAAAGACTTTCTCAACGCTAAAGCGAGGAAGCATTTCATTAAAAAATGTTCGATGTTAGCTTTTACAATGATTGCATCTGATTGATGGATGAGTAAACCCGTATAGGTGGATATAGTCATATTAGTGGCGGATATAGTCATATTAGCTCTTTGATTTAGAGGATTTAAAAGCTTAAACATATTCAACAAACAAAACCTTCAAACTGTTATTTTGGAGCCCAAAGATAAAGTGAGACATTTTTTCGAGAAAATAGCACCAAGTGTGCCGTATATGAGAACATGTATTCAATAACTTAGGGTAGTCAGTAAACTTCCATAGCTGTTATGTATACAACTATTCGCTAAACTCTAAAGCACTCAACAAATTCAATTTTGCAAGCCTAACCCGGGAATGAGCGGAAGTGCTCACGACTTTCTTTATAGTTATGTTGTTGCCTTCCTCGATGAGGTATGGCCTTTCTATCAAGCCGACTACCATCTCTACTTTTTACATCAATTTGACTTCTTTTTATGTATATTGCGATAAAGCCTCAATCATTACAAATTGCTGGATTTCCAAGGGATTATCCCAATATGTTGATAGGGGTACATTAGAGACATGTCTGAACCTTATTGCTCTTTCTCTGTTTGTGGTAAGTGCAATGCTTGCGTATATTGTTGGTTTACATCATCTTTCTTCTCTTTGCACCTTATATTTATTCAAATGATATTAAGACACGAACCCGTGATTTGACATCATTTGGAGTATCCTCGGGTTATGGGCGGTTCGAGGCACCTTCGGACTTTTAAATTGTTAACATTTCTCCGCTGTAGAAATTCAGTTGATGGACACGTCAATTATGGTACTTAAACAGCAGTAAATCCACAAACTATTCTTGATTTTCCAAAATACAGAAGTCATTTCTTTGTTACATTACATCAAAAGCTGCTCATTGCATTAATTTTGATCACTTGTGTCGCTTTGATTTCTTTATGATAAATGTAGTCTCCCTGAAACAACATAAGGATAACATCATGATATCCATTAGACGTATACTAACGAAACAGTGAAACTGCGTCTCATTCATATACTATATGATATAAAAAAGCATCACTGGAATACTAAAAAATGCAGTACATAAAAGCTTTATCGATTAATTGCATATTCTAACAAATGGTCTTTAACAGTATGTCCTTTGTTACGGCCTGATATATTTAGAGGTTGCCGAAACTCTTGGAATTTTCATTTAAGAAAATGCATCCCAAACAAATTACCGGACCATAAACCCAACTCACTACGAGCCAATAAATACAAGGGTGGTAACTTTCTTCAATCGTGTAGCGATGCTTATAAGCGACCAAAATGTTCGTGATTTCACATGTTCATGTTCACCCTTATTCAGGTGTTTACAGTCTTTTATTTCTGTACCAAAAGTGGACCATAAGAAAACCCCAACAGCCCTTCCTAAAAATTACATTGCTATAAGTATGCTTGAGGGTATGAACACGGTAGGTGAGTTTAGGAACCCGACACTTTACAAAGATGAAGAAAAGATAAGGGCTGCAAATAAGGAACAAAGTTATGTTCCTAACGTTTGGCGATTGCATATGGTGATATCTACTCCAGCTAGGACACCTTTAAGGATCATAACATTGTCCATGAGGTTTAGTCGGGCTGAACCACCTTTGAGAAAAGAGGTTGTGGAGTTTATGCTTGATATGGGATCTCACATGTGGAGTATGCGAAGAAGTAAAGCTAATTTCTTTAGAGTCACGGGCGCTTTGGGTGGTTTGATTGCAGTTGGTAAATGGTTTGATCAGATATGTAACTGGAAGAATCCCACGATAACTGTGTTTTATCATATTTATCTTGTGATACTTGTCTGCTGTCCCCAGATAATTCTGCCCATTATTGTCCTATGTCTCTTTTTATATGAATTATTATGCTACAGATGGAGACCAAAGAACCCACCCATATGGATACTCGTGTCTCCTATGCAGATAACGCACTCCCCGACAAGCTTGATGAAGAATTCGACACATTTCCAACTTCTTGTCCTGCTGATATCATAAGGATGAGATATGATTGTTTGAGGAGTAATTTACAGGTATAATACAGTTGGCTCAAGTCAGTTAACGACCACAACAAATGGGCAGAATTTAAATGAATTAGTCCCTGGATGGATGCTTTGATTTCGGCAAGGTCAAACTTCTCTACTTTTTGGTGATATAAATCTACAATATTATGAACTTGAATAATATATTTGTGGGATTTATAAAAATGGCTTGTAAGAACCTAGCATTATAAAGACAACCAAAACAATCTATTAGTATAACTTTTTGTCAGACTTTTAAAGTCAATGTTTTGTTATCTCTAGATTTTAGTATAGATGAAGAATAATATGTCTAGAACCATATGAGGTAACATGTTCTGCTTCTTGGCACAGAAAGTAGAGTACAAATGACTTTGCATAGTATGTCAAGTTTAAGAACAGGATTTCTCTAGGAATTCAGGCTGATTTGAAATTTGTTGACTAAAATCTGTGCAAGTATGAAATTGTACCTCCTAAGAATATGAGCCTTCTGAATATGCTAAATTATAGAACTAGCCAAGATATTAGCCCATTTACCAATTGATTAAACCCAAATGTCACCTACATACCTTTAAATTTTCTAAACTAATGGCTATATTTTGCCGAATAAGGTATAATCCAATGACCCCCTAATATCGTTTAAGGGTATAGCAATATCTTTCATTTCATCTTAGGATTTACAAAATACCTAGAGATCCATCCAGCTGTTCCCAACCTCAAGAAGGAGTGCCACTTTAGCACGTGTTGAGCATGATCATAATAGTATCTCGACCATTGAAAGACGTGCGCGGCAGAGGATGGTGGAGTAGCAAGTGCCCTTGGCGGAAGGTCAAGTTCTTTTTAGATTTTAGTCGGTTTCGGATGTTAGTACATATGACCGCGCACTTCTCAGTTGTTTCTCTTATTCATTCGATTCTTGACCACGGTTGATACAACCTCATTGAATGTATTTGACAATGTAGTCCGAAAAGGGCTCGGTATGTTGCTAGAAAAGGAGGCTCACCGGATGTCCATGAGTGTTTTCGATCTTGTCGAATCAAGTAGTAAATGGTTAACTAAATTTCGGTGACTCCTTATTGAATTCCTTATGTTCCCATCATTGTAGGTGGACATTGTTGATGGGATGGCATACAACAATTGATCCTGCAAACATCGGCGCCACCATCGGCGTCAGCGCGGTGTGATCGCCTCCGCTTTATCTTTTTATAATGCATGTATATGTGATTTGAAAGTTCCCAACTTTTTTGGTCAAAATACCAAGCCCTACGAAAAAAAGGTTGCGATTGGTATTTCAACTCTGCTGTCTGTCCACATATGTTATGGAACATATGTTTTGTAACTCGATTCTGTCTTGCAAATAGCATCAATCAATTTTGTAAAAGCCTTTACGTGGCGAGTTAGTGGATGCATTTTTTCATAATTCGCGTAGATATTTTAATTAATTTAGCGTTACTAAATTTTTCGGTCATTCGGGAATATCGAGGCATGCACACATTCAGAGAAACACGTGCGGACATGCCGGCTCGACCGGTGCGACTTCTCGAGAGAGGCGGCGTCAACTTCGGGGCGATCATTGCCGTGCATGTATGATATATCACGATAACGTCATATAGCTTCTTGCAATTTCTATCCATCATGGTCCAAAATAAAGTTTCTGAATCGGTATTGATGACGAATCGACATCTGATTCTTGAAAAAAAACCTAATCTAAAGTGTGCTTATGAGCTTATAAGACATGATCCTTTTGAGGTACAAGGAGTGTTTGGATTAGCTTCTTTTCATTTGATCTTTGATAGGATATAGCATTAGTGAAAATTGTGAAGCGCACTTCACATAACTTCATCCCAAAAATTAAATTAAATCGAGCTTAACATGGAATTAATGGAAAAGGAGGACCTAGAACTTCTAAATAAAGCGGTAACACGCCCTTTGTTTAGCGGTACCTTTGGGACTAGAATATGAAATCATGGTGGAGGAGAACAAAAAGCACTGTGTGATTTTGGGTAGTAATAAAATGATGCCTTTATATATATGGCGGCTTTATTTGTGTCGTGTACCGTGGAATATTTGTATGATAAATCAATAAAATGACGGTGATGGTTGGATACTAGCGAGAATCGGGGTTGGGTGGTCTGAAATGCATTGAGGCTTGATCTCTTTGGTGAGTAATTCAATAGGTAGCAATTGGAGATTTATGCCTTAATATTTATTTTGAGCAGATGAGGTTAGATGATATCTTACTTGATACAACATTTTTGCCTTTAATCTGCAAAATATGCAGTATACCTTATTCTGTTATGAATCAATCTAATATATATATATATATATTTCGGGTTGCTTGCTTCCAGAGAGGATCTGAATCCCAGTTGAAATATGTGTAGATGCAAGGAAATGACGAGGAGGATTAATTGGAGGAAGAAGAAGACGAGGATGAGCATGGGAATACGTTATGTGGAGCATACATAATCACATACATGCACACATTTATGATGTTTGTCATTGAAGTTTGTATTTATTGTTGTCACACCCCCAAATTACCTGTTTTGCAGCGGAATGGAATTCCTGGGGATTGACTGTCATAGCACCACAATCACAGTTATATTGAACGACCTAAAGTGTCGTTTGAAAAGAACATCGTTTGATTTAATAAAACAATCAGAGTTTACAAAGTAGGTCCCAAATGAAAAATCATCTCGTGCGGAAACAAGTTTGTTACAATTCAAACGATGTTTTAAAGTATGTAAAACCCAAGTGAGACGCGTCGTCATCGCGACTCCATGATGTGTCCAAATGCATGCCATGAAGTGAATGTCTTAGATACACGAGATAAAAACATGCTAAAAGTGTCAACACAAAGGTTGAGTGAGTTCATAGAGTTTATGAAGAAATGTAAAGCCTTTAAAAATCGTTTATCACGACAAAGGCATTGAAAATCCACTCGAGTTCAAGTTCCGCCCATACAAAACTTGCAACACAATGTGTTCGCGACCCATTGCCAAAATGTGACATAGTTTATGTTCAAGTCAAATCGTCGAATGAGTTCACAAAATAGTGCCTAACTTAATGTATCCATAGTTACTAATATAACACCTAATTAAATGCGGTATCAAATTGTTCCATGACCATTAGTGCAATGATTATACCTCGACCATCGGTTCAATGAATGTACCAAGACCATCGGTCAATGAATGTACCAAGACCATCGGTCTAATGAATATACCAAGACCATCGGTCAATGAATATACCAAGACCATCGAGTCAATGAATATACCATGGAAATACTACGTGTAGTATCTTTGTTACTTTGCATGACTAAACATTGATTCGATTAAACATGTGGTTTCAAATAATCATGATAGTTATGAAAATAATTGAGCATGTATCTCCCAAAAACATTTATGAAAACAAGTAAAAATAGGGCTATGGAACTCACTTGGTGGAATGATGCGAAGACAAAAGTGAGTACACGAGATGTAATGTGATACGTTAATCTTGACCTATTGTGAAGGATATGATCGTCATGAGTTGCAATGTAATGTTATGCGTGCGCCGTATATTATTTATACCATTTACGGGTTTTGAAAATATTACTAAATCGTCGAAAATACTAGTTTGGCGTCTTGACCCTTCAAAATGACTTTACATGTTTTACGTCAAAATGTCATCCTATAATGGTTTTATAATGATTTTTAGTGAAATTACCACTTTTAAATGCAAAAACAATGTCGTCGGAAAAATCATGAAATTAACAAAAATAGCTCAGGAAAAGTAGTCGTAAAATGGTGTCGTCGATCGTTGAAAACGAACTTCGACTGTTTTGGAAAGTTTGTGTCGATATCTAAAAGTTTCGGTTCGGGAGTTTTCGTCCAAGGTCTCGATCATAAAGATATTAAGGGTTAAAGTTGGTGGTTTTGCTAATTGTGTGCGAGAAAATAAGTTTGAGCCAAGTTTGAGCGTCAGTAAATAATTTACTATAACTCCGCTTGACAAAGCGACTTTTGTTTTGAAAAATATGGCCGGTGAACTTGATTTTACTAGAAGACATTTAGTTATAAAAGTTTCACATCATGGTTAAAAGCACCGCCAAACATGGGCGTTACGACTGGTGAAATAGCATAGCATTACCAAGTAATATGGATTTTAGAAAATAATAGTTACGGCAACTTTATAAAAGCGTGCATATATTAAATCGTTTCAAATCCGTTTTCTCGTAAATATGTCCTTAGCTTCGTGTCAAGTAAACTAATATATTTTGAGAAGTCGAAATAATTTGTGAAGCTTAAGGCTCGTTTTGACCCGAAATATGTAAAACAACAAGCTGATTTTGAGAAAAATATACGTTTATCGTCAAACTTTAAAAATTCACTGCAACTTCGTTATAACTCCGTTTTATCCGTTCAAAAGGCCGCAGTTCGTTTTAAGTATATTTTCTAAATCTCAAGGCCAAAATGTCGTACCAACAGTGGGTTTTCCAGAAATTCGATTTAAGGACAGAACACAAAAATATAGTTTACGAAAATAGTTTTCTCGGACAAAACCTATTCTAATCCTTCAAATCAACTCCAAAGCTAATCTAATCCTACCATACACCTTCTTAGGGTGTCATGGGTTCCTAATCACCATCAAGACCAAGAATAACTTGGGAATAATTATGGGATGACCATATTGTATATATAACTTTAAAATCATGAAATAAATGGTATAAATCACATAACATGCATATAAGCTCCAAAAATAAAAGAAACATATGAAAATGATAAGGAACTTGATAATGGAAGAAATATGCTTACAAATGATAGTGAAGAGGTGTAGGTAACAAGGATTAACAAATATCCTTGGTTTTTATTTCAAAACCATATAAAGGATATAATCTGGGTTGATATATAACTTGAGCTTGATCAAAAAAATGGTGATCCACGGAGCTTGATGTTAGAACCGGTTATGAAGAGAACAAGGAAGAGAAAAAGTATTTTACTAAAACTTGGTGAAATGTTAAGATACATGAATGAGATAATGTAAGTAAGACTTATTTGTATTGTATAAAGACATAAGAAATCAAGACCATACACAATTTAATGCAATCAACTCCCTTGGCGGTTTTGGGGACTTGGTTCCCAATCATATATTTTTTTTAAAAAAATGTGTAATACATATACTTGTGTAATAATTGATAAAGGTGTAAGAATATATGTGAAAATGTACAAGTATAGGTAAATGAAAGTTTTTGGTACAAGTAAGTTTTAATAGGTCAAAATAGAATGTAATGAGATGATAAAAATTGTAAAAATACATTCCTTGTGAAATTCGGGTGATAAAATAATTATCGTAAAATTTTTAAGAAAACTTGCGTAATAATTAGCGTTAACGATTAAAATATCAAATAAATTTGAAACACTAGGAAAACTAAAATATAGTTTTATAAACTAAATGTAAGTTTAAAAATACCTGGATCATTTTTGAAAATAACGGGTTAAATAATCAAAGTAAAACTCACGCGATAAAAAATATTAAATATAAAAATTACAGCGTTGAAGGGTGAAATGAAATGTCGTGAATGTACTAATGAGATGCATGATGTCAATGAAATGTAGACTAATCATAGTCCATATGAAATGTGCGTGATGTCATGATCATGAATTCGCCGCTAAACCTCAAATTCTGGCAATTTGAAACAAGTAAACCAAGTTTACTATAAATGTTGAAATAATGAGACATGAGCGTGTAGAAATGACAAAGTACGGGTTGTCTAATTGTCTCCCTGCGGGACTCGGGAAGCATCCACTTTTCTTTCTTGCTACTATCCATTAACTTCTTGAGATCAAGTCGTAACATATATTTTGGTGTTGTTTACTATTGATATTATGCGTAAAAATCATTTGTTTTACCCCATGCAAACAATAATGAGGTAGTTGCACCTTTGAACAAAGTTGACATTAATAGAAATAAAATTATGACTATCGAGAATAATAAGACCATATACCTCACTTATGCATCGGTTAAACATCATAGTACCACCACCAATACATTAAGTTGAGCCAAAATTGCGAACCATCAAACACCCACTTCAAATAGTAACACTACCTTACTCCTACTCCAAAAGGAGTATCAAGCGATATCATAAGGTATTATTTGAATTAAAATGCAAGTGGTTAATCGATCACTTTTGTATCTTGATTAAATTAGACCCATCTTTCTATCGAAGAGATTTATTTTACTTTAGGAAGTGGCTTGGAAGTAGACTTGGATCGAAGAATGTAAGCAAGTACTAAGAATAAAGCCATAGCGGACTCATATATGTGAAGGAAGAATCCGACAAATTAAAAAAAAATAGTACTCAAACATCCTAAAGAAAATTTTGACCATCAAGTTTAAATGATACATAGAAGGATGGGCAATGACCCTTGGAGTTCTGATGTTTTTAGGGTTTAAAAGGATCACTAATGACACACTGGGTTGTAGCTTTGGACCAATTGTGCGTTTAAAAGTATGCACATGTTTTAAACATAAGTATTTATATGTTAGTTTGTTTGTTTAGAGTTTATTTTTTGCGTTTAAAAACTATGCACCTGTCGTGATAAGAATCTCTTATTGTAGATAAATTTATAGTTAGAATGTAGAAATTGTTGTTGTGAATTCTTAGTCTAATTTTTTTTCCTGATATTGTAGATCGGTAGGAAGATGAAGGAGATAATGGTAAACGAGGCAAAACATGAATGTTGTATATTAGAGATATTGTTTCTGAGATCTTATTTGTATGCTAACCTTTTTTATTGTATGTTACTGTTTTATACCAACTCTTAAGTTAGTAGCATTAGTTTTACAAAATATGAATTAATGATGTATTAGAAGAAATTGCCTTATCTATTTGTTAAATCCTTACACAGATCGAGATGAAAAGATGTTGTTCTTAAGATCCTTTTAAAGCGTGGTATTTTTTATAGCAACTTATATTTAGTGGTTTGAGGAAATGCAACACGCCTAAACCATTATCTGGTGCGAGATGCCATCTTTATACCGACTTTATTTTTGACACATTGAAGGTTTTAGCTATGTTTAATACAACCTCTCATTTTAATTATTTTATCGCACTAATATCACGGGTTGAAAAGCCAGCCAAAATTTCGAGAAAGTACTATATGTATATTTGGCTTTACCCTCATTCAATTAATTTATGATTTTAGTTAAGTTTTTAGCTTATAGTCCGTGTATTATATATCACTTAATGGCATAAAAAACTATAATGTTGGTACATTGTTTTCCTTTTCTTGCACATCATGTTAATGATTCAAAGAGGCAAAGACCTCCAACATCCAGAGTAAGTATTTTTTCCGTTTCTTTCATTGGGTCTATTTACTTATTTATGCTCATTTGTCTAGGAAATCAATGATGCGCCACCAAATCACGGCGGTGTGTATAAATTCCTCAGCACCCAGAACATGGTTTATACTCTACAATTTGATCGTGGTTTTCGATATTCTTAAAAATGTCTTGAACACATCGCGACTCTTAAACTAATCACTTTTACGTCTACCATTAGGCTAACAAAATTTGCAGTCGGAGGTAGCTCGGCCTATCTTCGAAAAGCGACAGCGGTATAATTCTTATAGTCGAGGTAATGTTACGGGCGGATCCATCTATGAGTCAATGGAAGGTTCGGCACCTTGGTGGCCACAAAAGAAATCCGGGCGATGGCGACTGTAAAACAATCTTCATGGGTCCCGTCGGCGCCTCCCGGCGTTGGTATGAAAAAGCGATGGTTGCTAATAAGCAACCCAAAAATCACGTATGAAAAAAATTAGCCGATGAATTCTGATGGGTTACAAAAATATGAATCACTAGATGTGTTGACCGATGTTGGTTCGGGGAGCTCGATGTGGCCAACATAAATGAGATACAAGCAGGAGGAAGAAGCAACCTATTACAGATTGCCCAGCATGTCCCTATTTAATTTCAATAGTGTCTTGCTTTGAACTTTTGAGTTCATGGTTAAAAGTAATAGTATCATTGACATAATTTAAACTTGAAATTTACAAATTATAATGAATAAAACAACTCTAAATGTATTGTATACTCTTTTTGATACACAGAAAAATAATGTTTTCGGTTGGTTTCTAGATTGTGAGAAGTCGACTATAAGGAATTGAGGTATACTATCTATATTATATTTGTTGGGTTCTTCTAATTAACAATTCTGATTCAATGTAGCTATACGAAACACAAAACCCACCATTCTGATATTTCCAATAAGCATATATATATATATATACACTAAACACTTGGTTTGGGCTTATTTTAGTCATATAAGCTAATAAGTTCATAAGCCCATCATATAAGCTTTACCCAAATGCCCCTTTGTTATGAGTTACCGCTATATCTGTTGTTGCAGCTATATTAGTGAACTTCAGGATATTCTATGAGTTTGGTGTTGAAAAGTTATAGTACCTTCGTCTCAAATTATATGGTCGCTTGCAAAATGCGCACTTATTGTTTTTGAATTTTTTTTGTTAGATTGCATTATGGAAGTGAACCCTCATATGCAATAGCGATGTAGAAATTTAGTTTAGGATGGAGGAAGTATATTATATAAAAAAGTGCAAGTATTTCAAGAGCATTTGTTTCATTTAGTTACTTTTAGCTTGGGGGAAGCGCACGTTTTATTCGAGCTTGAGTAGCGATATGTTAAGTAGAAAGTTTTGGCTAAGGTTTTATATGACTTGGCTGGTAGTTTTTGCACACGATCTTAGATTAAGTTAGTATGAAAAAGACTATGAGTTAAAAGATTTTAGTTTCACGGGGAACAAGCAATTACTCACTTATTTTTGTTTTACGAGGATTCGCTACTACAAATACACTTCTATAAAACCAAAATCTTCTAATGAAATATCAAGTGGTGCAAACCAATATGTCAAGATGAATTGGATGTAGTTGGCTACTCTACAAAAGCAACTACTCACGATGAGGGCGATTAATGGAGTTAATCAATATGCGAAGAAAAATCGATAGTGATGTGACGATCGAAGAAGCTCAAGGCGAGGAGAATAGTGGCTTTGGAAGATTTAGTCTCTTTAATGATGGTCTTTACGGTGATAATGATTGCCTCGGTTTGATGTGAAATTGCTTCATCTGAATTTTCCATTACATTTAGAGTCTTAATATATGTTATTAATGAGTCCATAGTGTCTAACATAATATATTTTATTATGTTTTCTAAGTGAAGTTATAAATGTTGCGATAATGGGTCAAAGTCGCGCTTCAATGAAATGTTAATTTGTCAAGGTTCTAGAATGAAGGTGTCAATCAGGCATCTTGGCCCATCTATGATTTAGAAAAGTAACATTCATGTAAATAAGTTTGTAAACCACGAAGTTGTCAAGCTTTGTATTTTCTCTTATATTCGATAAGCGTATATTTCTTTTATTTTTTTAGTACAAGTGGCTCTGACCTTTACTATGACCTTTACTATCGTTCGAGCCGATCCCGATTGTATCCTTAGCACTTGCTATTACGTACACCGCTAAAGTATATCAAGATATCTAAAAATTACTAACGATACTATAAGTTTTAATAACACAAACTATATCATTATACAATGATCTTCGTACCTAACTAACTTTATCATGATGTCTCAAAACTTAGTAACAGTAACACATTGTAAATTTTCTTTTTAAAGCAACAAAAAAAAATAACAACAAAAATTAAAAAATAAAAAGAACTAACATTTTCTATTATAAATATAATTGTATTGTAGAACATATTAATAAACTACAAAATACAAAATCATATATACATATCTTTCTATTAAGTAAAGTAGTATATTCAAAGAATAATCACAAGTCATACCGGTTGAGTGGGTGGGCTTACTAACACAATTATATATATTGAACATGGATAATATACTAATATACTTTATTGCTAAAATTGTTATTTATGTATAATATACTATATAATATACTTTTAATTACTTTTTATTAATAAAGGTAATTTATTAATAAATATATATATATATTAATTTTTAATTACTTTTTAGTAAATATTTAATCGACAAAATCATAAAATAAAACACAAGTCAATACCGTCCATCGGACGAGTTTGTTACTAGTATATATATATATACATATATATATATATATATATATATATATATATATATATATATATATATACATATATATATATATGTATATATATATATATATATATATATATATATATATATATATATATATATATATATATATATATATATATATATATATATATATATATATATATATATATATATATATATATATATATATATATATATAGAATCGGATCGATTGAGAAGGTTTTTTATTTTGAGAAGATTGAGAAGGTTTTCAAAAGCGATAGATTATTAACTTTGATTCATGTTTTTCAGCGTAAAACTCATTTTAATGTGACTAAAATTCAAAATGTGTAAAAAATTGAATCAATGTTAAAAATCTCGATTTTTGCGATATATGTAATTCTTGAATCATCTGTACAAATTTAATGAATCATCATGATACTCGATTTTAACAATGATTTGTGAATCAAATTTGTGGTTTATAGATTCGATTCACCATAAAATGATGTTTACTTGTGAATCAAATAAAAATATGAATCAATTTCTCGAACGAAAATTTCTCAATCTTACTCGAAATAAAAACCTTCTCAATGGGCAGACTATATATATATATATATATATATATATATATATATATATATATATATATATATATATATATATATATATATATATATATATATATATATATAACCTCCTAACGCGCTTGAAACCGCCCGTTTGACGCGTTGTGTGATAAAGCGCGGAAGAAGGTAGATAGTGGGGTTAATCGTCGATAAGCGGCAATTAACCTCGAAGTTTATTATTTTGCGCACCTACTCTGTGCTGGTGGGATATGTCGCGGGCGATAGTAGTTTAATCGTCGCACGGGAATAAGGATATGGGCACCGCGTTGATTCGCAAATTGACGATGTGTATACCTACTTCCGCCGGAAATCGCTATTGGCGCTGCGGCGGCGGGACTACGGATGCGGTAGAGTGGAATATAATAATCCGAGGTGAACTCGCGAAGTTCATCCTCGGTCATGTCGGAGTAAATCGGTCGAACCACGGACCATGATCACGGTTTTTAAAGTATGGCATGTTACCTTCGGAATATTAAGGGTTTCTTGGTTGAAAGTTTGGAGCTTTTTTAACAATGGCGAAATGTTTTCTTGTGATAATCACGGTAATGGGAGGCGGAAGATTATATAAGTTTTACATCCGCGCGATGATCGACACGTGGACTCGCTATCTCTAAATGTGTGGATAGGATCGGTTGACCGCGACTCTTTTCGATTACTTTCTCGCGTTTTCGGGTATACATTTGACATATTTTGACTAGATTCATCGTGTGTTCTTTGGAAGGAACCCTTTTAGCTTCTGCTTCACCTTCACGAATTTATGGTATATAGCTATTAGTCTAGCATCGGTGGTCCCTAGCATACTAGGCGGGGACATGATGACGTATAGTCGCGTTCGGTCTGAACCCGACCAATAACCCGACTAGGCGAGCCCAGTCGGTGGGCTAACTCGACTCAACATTTGGGCTCAAGGCCCAAACTCAAGATTATTTATGGCATACGATATCGGATATCTCTTATTCTTGGAGATAAGCGTTTAACAACCGACTTAGGCGGGATCACGCAGAAGCTTGAGGAACTCTGAAATCAATAAGGGTTTAGGTGTGTATATAAAGACATCCGACCCTCATTAAAATGCGATCTCAAACCACAACTCTCCACAACCTAAACCGATTACTTACTCTCGCTTGAAGGATAATTGTGGGAAACAATCCGCGATAAGCCTAACGGTGTTTTATTACTTAGTCGCATGTCTCAAGCATCAAGATCTAAGTGATCGGGAACGGAGTCCAAATAAAGGCATGCGCTTTTGTATCAACAATATATATTGTTTTCTTCTAAAAAGATATGTAAAGGTTTTAATTAAAAATATCAAATAATTTTCTTATTTTTAATTCTGAAATGAGTGTTGAAAATTCTGAAAAATAGTCCTAATTGAACTTTTATGAGAAAATGATAAATCAAAGGACCACAAACCATAAACCGGTTCTGAATGAAGAGAGTTATTTCATCTCACCAACTTCTTGGAATTCATCTCATCGTGATTTAAAAAGAAATCGATGGGTGAGATTAAAAGCGTTTTATTATTTCACCTTATTTTTTATAATTTAAATATCTCTTAAATCGTTAATCGTTAAGCAAAAATAATTTACCATCGTGACGAGCATCTAATTATCTTTCTATAAATTGCCCGACTGATATACTTTGAAAAAAGAAAAAAAGTCGTTTTTTCATGTTTTTTAGTCTTTTTTTCGTTTTCTTGGCTGAAATTTGCGTGAAATATCGTATATGATTTAACACTAATTTGAAGATCACATGTGATATTAGTGTTAAATCACATATGATATGTAATATCATATGTGATACTAGTGTTAAATCATATATGATAAATTACATATGATATACATATCGTATATGATTTAACACTAATATCACATGTGGTATTCAAATTAGTGTTAAATCATATATGATTGTTTCATACAAATTTTAGTAGCGTGAAAAGCGAAAAAACTTTAAAAAAAGCGTGAAAAACACGAAAAATTTTTTGTCAAAATATATGAAAGTCTTTATCATAGAAAAATAATTAAATGCTTTCACGTTAATAATCGTTATATTTTTTAAACGGCGATTAACGATTTAATATCTTATATTTGAAAAAAGATGGAAGTGAGTTTTTTAATTGTTGGAATTAATTTTATCAATTAGATCTAATAAAAGGAGAGTGGAGATTGATAAAGAAATTTATGTCCTCAAATGATCTTAAATCTACTAATATATTGGCATCTTAGCTTATTTTACGGTTTACAATCCACAAATATCAAAATCACATATATTATTACAATGATCAAGAAATAAATAGAGGATTGGCATTAAAGCACTTTCATAATAACAGCCTCATGCTTGCAAATGCTTGAGTCGCGTCATAGTATCGAACTTTCTGTTTAACATTAACATCCTCAAAAAACACTTGTGATAACATCGAATAGCACCATGCACTAATATTTCATATTTTCGATTTCAACCCTAAACTAAATCAAACACTTCATTTTTAAACTAAAACAAACATTTCATTAAAACTTAAAACATATTACAATCTGAGACTAAAAAAAAATATATGAAATAAAAAAAAAAAAAAAATACAGCGAAATTAAAAAAAATACAGCGAAATAAAGCGTTTCTATGGACGGGTTTCAAGTTATATTTTGCGATGATTCGATCTTTCGTCATTGATCCTTTGACCATTGGATCTTGCCGTCGATGGCGTCATCAAAACTTTATTTCTTCCAACCGGGTTATTGTGAGATCTTTTTCTGCGCGACGTGATCGCCGGAACTTCTCGTTTCATCTGAAACTCGTTTGCCATAGTTTGGTGAAATAAGGTGACGACTCGTTCCTCGGTCTTGTTCCCCGATTACTTGTTGTAGTCTCGGATCTTGCTTTCTTGGTAACGTTTCTTTCCCATGGGCGAGTTGTTCATCTTGACCAAACAAAGCCTCGTTGGTTTAACAGGACTTCATAGGTTAAATCATGGGTTAAATGTCCATTTCTTATAATGAAAAACCTCCCAGCGTCTTGAGACAAAAGGCGATCCCTTGGTTTCTCGCGATACCATTGCTATGCCCGTTGCATCACATCGACTCATTTTCCGTTGATCCGGTTTCTCCACGTTTGTAATGAGAGTTGAACTTTGTGCATATGGTTCAAAGTTTTCCACTTGTGACATGTCCTTGTTCGTCGTTGATAGTTGTTTTATTGAACTCATTTCGACCCGATACCAAAGCGTATCTGCGGGTTGGCACCTTCCAACTTCGGATCTAAAACGACTATATAATATGTGCGAGTAATGCTTCCTCTCTTGAGTCGACGTGCGTTAACAACAACTTCTCTTCGCCGAGAATCAAGCGGCTCGGTGTCTGGATTTCTTTGATTTTAAGCAATCGACCTTTTCCTTTTTGGAGGCGTGGGTGTGTCGACAACATCATGTGTTTCGGTTTGTGATTGTTGTGATTGTTGTGTGAATTGTAGGTTTTGAAGTTGGAGTTTAAGGTGTTTTGTTGGTTTTTTGTTGCCAATACATAAATGCTTGATGTTGTTGATACATTTCTTGGCTCGATAAGCTGATGGTTTGGGGATTGAAGATGAACCACGCGTTCGGGTTAGATGATGAACAGGGTTTGAGGGATTAACCTTTGTAGCAAGAAGATTGTAGAAATGTCGTCGTTGCCTCCGAAGCGTTGTTTTTTGCGATTAATAGAAGTTGAAAGATTGAGAGATTGGAGAGGATTTAGTAGTGGAAGTGTGAAAAGAAATGGTGTTTTAATTGGGTATTTATAGTGGTAAAAAATTTTGAAAACTTTTTGAAAATATGACTAGTAACCGGTTAGAATTAGTTTTGAAATTTTTTTAAAAATATACGGCTAGTAGCATTTATAGGGTAGAAAATGTAAATTTTTGATTTTTTTTTTTTTTTTTTTTTTGCGCCTCCTATGCGCGTTGCTTTGGCAGATATAACTCCTCTTCTTCTCTTTACTTGATGTCATGACAAGGGTAACGGTATGCTGCAGTTTTTGTCTTTTCTTACCGTTATGGCGTTACTAATGTGAGTGCTCTTGGTTCCTAATAAAACTTATTTTAAGTGCGGTACAATTTATTTAAATAAATATTGATGGTGCAAAGGTCATTTTTATCAGCATTTGATAATATTATATTTATCAAAATTAAAATTGTGTTTATTTTCAAAGATGAATTTTTCCGTTTGAAAAAAGTGACACAAAAAGTATAAATTGCACCATTAACCAGTCAATTTTACTTTTTTTTTTTCTTTTTTATCTTAAAAATATTTTGATTGGTTCCTCTTTTCCACAGTCTCATTTAGTCATCTTTTTGAATTCAAATAACTATGTAACGAATAAATACGAAGAAAATGACACCTTATCAGTAATAAGATAAAGAGAATTGCAAGCATCGTCCTTGCGGTTGAACTAAATTGCAGTCAGTCTTTATTAATTTGAAAGCGCACTCGTCATCTTTGTGGAGAACTTATAAGTGTTCTTTTAGTACTTAGCCGATACTAAATAACTAAATTAGCCTCATAAAAATCGAGGAAAGATGAAAAAGGTAGTTTAGTAATTTAACTTTGAGTAAATTATATAAATGGTCCTTGTGATTTAGCGAAAATTTCGCTCTGGTCTCTTAAATCCTCCACTATCTTTCACTATAAATTTATGATATATGATGATATGGCACTTTATTTTTTAGTAGGGTTTATAGGCAGACATGCTACCCAACTTTCTAACTTTATTCGTCTAAGTTATCAAACTTTTTGTGTGCAAACATGGTATTGGACTACTGGAGTTGACATTCGAGTTCTTGAATTTGTAAAATGAGACATTTATGTTCTTAACTTACCTAAAAAATGCGTTTTAGTTCTTAACTTATCTAAAAAAATTTCGTTCTTAACTTATCTAAAAATGCATTTGGGTTCTTTGATTCACACGAAAAATGGAGGTTGAATCTTAACTAAAGTTCGATAAAGTAAGTGAACAAAATGAAAGTTTGATAACTTAGGCGTCTGCAAAGGAAAGATTTTGTGTCAAAGATATAATGATGATATGTCACTCAAAATATGTAACTCAAAAATATTGTACACATTGTGAATGTCTAAGCCCAGTGAGTTACGTCTTTTCACTCTTCGCATCTAAATTGAATTAAAATCAAACAAAAAGAAGAAACAGAATTTAAAGAAGAAAAAAAACAAAGGAGGTTCTTAAATGGCGGATTGCAAAAAAGTTTCAAAGTTGAACTGTATTGATCTCTCTTCACAAGATATCCCTACCTCTGTTTCCTTACTTAAACAGGTCTAATTATTCAACTCAAAATGTTTCTGTTTTGATTTGATACGATTAAATTGGATATGTTTTTCATAATTGTAAGACTGTTTAGTGATTTTTGGTATTTTATAGGCATGCATGGATTCTGGTTTTTTTTATGTAACTAATCATGGAATTAGTGAGGAGTTTATGGAGCATGTTTTCACTCAAAGCAAGAACTTCTTTCATCTTTCGTTAGACCAAAAAATGAAGCTTCTTAGGAATGAGAAACATCGAGGCTACACGCCTGTTCTTGATGAAGCTCTTGATCCGACCAATCAACTTCAAGGTTTGTTTAAGTTCATGTAAACTTATCATATGAAGACGATTTGTACACAAACAGTGTCATATACACACTACTCTTTTATATGCTAAAACTGTAGGTTTCTGAATTATGGTGAACTAATATTATAGGTGATCACAAGGAAGGATTTTACATAGGTATTGAATTGCCGGAAGACAATCCTGATGCTCAAAGGACTTTTTACGGGCCAAATTTGTGGCCCGACTCAGGTATTATGAACAAGCCTTGTTAAGTATTCAGAGGGTGTTTGGATATGCTTTTTGAAATTGATTATGTGATACTGAAAATCAGAATCAGAGACTCGACGGTAAGACAATAGTTTATACAAAAGTATGTGTAAATATGATTATGTTATATAAAGTTGCGAAACCTTAGATGATCACATGTTCGAGTGTTTCACAATTCGTAATTGATAAAATGACTGGAAAAGTCTTTTCTTGTTAAGAATTGAGAGAAACTATGTAAGGTGAGAGACGAGCCCTGAAATTGGGTTAAAAGAATGTTCACATAATAACAAGGATATTCATTTTTGTTACAACGTTCAAAGCTCATTGTCGCTTACTCCTGTATACATATGCTTATTCGTACATCTTCTTAAGTTGTTTGAACGTTGGTGACAGATATCTTACCTGGATGGAGGCAAACTATGGAAAAATATCAGCAACAAGCTCTGTAAGTTTACTCGAGTGTATAAAAAGCTGGATTATATCAAAACTTATCTTCTTGTGAACTATATCCTAATCCTATAAACACAAGTAATCTATCAATTTTCATACTTGTACTTATTGTTTAACAACATTCGTTTTGTGCATTTTTTTTAGGGAAGTGGGTAGAAAAATTGCAAGACTTATAGCTCTTGCACTTGATCTAGATGTCAACTTTTTTGATCGACCAGAAATACTTGGAAATCCCATTGCAATCTTACGCTTACTGCATTATGGAGGTAAAATAATGAAACTTTTATAAAGAATAAGAATGTTATGTTCAATCTTTTGCCCATCTTGTTATTACAAGATAATAAGAGTGCTGGTTTATGTTGTAGGTCAAGTATCTGACCCTGCAAAGGGAATATATGGAGCTGGTGCACACTCTGATTATGGTTTCCTCACTCTCTTGGCAACCGATAATGTTTCTGGACTCCAAGTATGTAAATCCGATATTAGGCCATTCTGTTATTGTTTACTATGAGGAAATTTCATGTAAATGGAACATACTTCCAGTCAATTTATATTTAAGTAAAACACTTCTAGATCAGTGCTTAAGGGCCTATATTTTGATAATCAAATGAGGGACCAATAAGTATTTCTACATTTTGTGTACTTTATTGTTCAGATCTGCAAGAACAAAGGCGAAACCTCAAGTGTGGGAAGGCGTTGAGCCATTAAAAGGGTAGCGGCGAATCGTGTTTCTTTAGTTCTTACATTTATGAATTAATACATGAGAAGATTGATACATGTAGATGGTAGATTATGTGTTCTCAGCTTACTTTTGTGAACCGTTTAGTGGCTTATATGCATGTTTCAGAGCGTTTGTGGTAAATCTTGGTGATATGCTGGAACGATGGAGCAACTGTATCTTCAGGTATAAGCATCATCCTGATTTATCATTTATTACGTGGTTTTGCATAGTTTAACTTTTGAGACGAAACTAGCATCTTCATTTTGGTATTTGATGTTTAATATTAAGATTTAAGACAGTTGCTTTGATAGATTCTAGAACAGATAATCAGACAATTTGATTGAATAAACGGAAATAAAGTGGCCCAATTCAAGAAGGGTAAAGTCTCCAATACAGGTAATACTTCATAAAAAAAAAACTGAATATCCAAACTAAAAACATAGTCTGCTAATAATACTACTAACAGTTACTAATTAACTGCTCCTGGAAATGGGCTTGTAAACTGCTCCCCACCATTCCATTTTCCCGCTACTCTTTTTGACCAAGTGGATCCAACCAATACCCAAAGATTGAATTAAACTAATCCGTTTCGTTGACCCGTTTATTTTTTCTTGTGTACACTTTAACCGGGATTGTATCATTACTTCCCTCCCGATAAAAAGCCTTGTCCTCAAGGCGAAAATTTGGAAATTGATCAGCTAACAAATCATATGTTTCCCAAGTAGCTTCTTCCCGAGGTCGATCACACCAAGAAATTAGCAATTCCAAAACCTGTTTGCCAGCTTCAGACACCCAACGATGGGCAAGAACAGAATGCGGTTGATATCGATCTCCCAATCCTTGGTAATGGGCAAAGGGCAATATCAGTGGCTGAAATTGGACCCTTAGCTGGTTTAAGTATTGAAACATGAAAATCGGATGAATCGTGACTCGGTGGCAAATCAATTTGTAAGCAACTGGGCCGACTTTGCGTAATAATGATAAGGCCCAAAAAAGCGTGGAGACAACTTCGTATCTGTGTTTGGCTAAACTCTGCCGACGGTAGGGCTGTATTTTCAAAAAGACATAATCACCCTCTTCGAAAGAAATATCCTGACGTTTAGAATTAGCTTGTTGCCGCATACGATCTTGAGCTTTATGAAGATTGTGGCGAATCAGTTTCAACATATCATCTCGGTCCACTAGCTGTTGTTCCAATTCTGCATTCTTAGTTTCCCCCATGACATAAGGAAGAAGTGACGGTGGTTCCCTGCCATAAACCACAGAAAAAGGTGTAGTACCTGTAGATGTGTGATAACCTGTATTATATGAATATTCAGCCCACGTTAAGTACGAACTCCACTTCACTGGCTGTTCATGGGCAAAGCAACGAAGGTAGGCCTCAAGACAACGATTGACGACTTCAGTTTGGCCATCAGTTTGCGGGTGGTAACTCGTGCTCAATTTCAGTTTGGTTTGGGTTAACGAAATAACTCTTGCCAAAAATGACTGACAAAACCACATCCCTGTCGGATACAATAGAACGGGAAAACCATGCAGACGTACAATTTCCTTACAAAGCCGAGGCCACCACTTTGGCGGTAAAGGGATGGGATAAGCAAATAAAATGAGCATATTTACTTAAGCGATCCACAACAACCAAAATTGTGTCAAACCTACCTGATGGTGGTAAACCCACAATGAAGTCCATCGAAATGTCTTCCCAAATTCGTGTAGGAACAGGCAACGGTTGAAGCAAACCCGCAGGAGATAAAGTTTGGTACTTTTGTTGCTGACAAACAAGGCATTGCTGCACAAATAACTTAACCTCCTGTTTCATACGTGGCCAATAAAATTGGTCAGATAAGCGTTTAAAAGTTTTTAAAAAACCTTCATGCCCACCACTTGGGGTATCATGAGCTTCCTGTAACAATCTAACTTTGAGGTTAGGTATATTCGGTATCACCAAGCGACGTTTATAAAATAAAAACTGATCCACAAAAGAGAAGTCCAAAACTGAGGAAGGATCGGATGACACAAGCTTCTGAATGATGTCGCTCGTATAGGGATCAGTTTGTAGACCCGTTTAATTTCGGCTACCTCGACACAATAGGGAACAGTCAACGTCAATAAGGTACCAGTATGTGGTCGTCGAGACAATGCATCAGCACCCCGGTTCTCTTTCCCCGCTCGATGAATAATAGAAAAATCGTAGGGCATGAGTTTGAGTAATAATCGTTGCTGCTCAGTTGAAGTAATGCGTTGCTCGAGCAAAAACTTCAATGTGTAATGACCTGTACGGATAATGAAGTGGTGCCCCAACAAATTATGATTCCATTTTTGTACTGCTAAAACCAAGGCAAGTAATTCACGATCATAAGCGGACTTAAAGGGATTAGAAGGAGATAAACCTTTACTGAAATAAGCTACCGGATGATCGTCTTGAGATAGGATAGCCCCCACCCCGTCAGACGAGTGCTTGTTTCAATTTGTTGAAAGCTTTCAATGCCTCATCAGACCATAAAAATCCATCTTTTTTGGTCAGAGCTGTGAGTGGACGTGCAATGAGTCCGTAATTCTTCACAAATCGTCGATAATACCGGTAAGACCGAGAAACCTGACGTCTTTAACAGTAGTCGGGATCGGCCATGATTGAACGGCTGATATTTTTCTTGCTCTACTTGAACCCCTTCTGAAGTGATAACGTGCCCGAGGAACACCACCTTCTGCTGTCCAAAACAACATTTTGAAAACTTGGCAAAAAACTGATTATCGCGAAGCAATTTTAACACCTGTTCTAAATGGTACATGTGTTGTTCCATGATAGAGCTGTATATTAAAATATCATCGAAGAAAACAAGTATAAACTTGCGGAGATAAGGGCGAAATAACTCATTCATGACCGCTTGAAAAGTGGATGGGGCGTTCGTTAACCCAAAAGGCATAAGCTTAAACTCATAATGTCCCGAATGAGTTCGAAAGGCTGTTTTTGAAATGTCTTGGGCCTGCACCCGGATCTGATAATAACCTGAACGTAAATCCAGTTTAGAGAATATAGTAGCACCATATAATTCATCTAATAACTCATCAATATTTGGGATCGGGTACTTGTCAGCTATGGTAATTTTATTCAAAGCTCGATAGTCAACACACATTCGCCACGTATTATCTTTCTTTTTTACCAACAGGACCGGACTCGAAAATGGGCTGGTGCTAAGCTGGATAAACCCGGATGCTAATAATTGTTCCACTTGTGTTTCAATCTCGGTTGTTTGGGAGAATGGGTACCGGTATGGGTGAATGTTTGGAGGTGTTGAATTTGGAACTAAGGGGATTAAATGGGTGCGTGATCGGAGAGGAGGTAGGTTACGAGGTTCATCAAAAACGGTATTATATTTGGTGATAATAGGTTTTAATGAATGTGGTATGTCAAGATTGGTCTCCGGTTTGATGGCTAAATGCTGAAAACTGGAGGATTTGTGAGGCCCTGTTGAAACACCTTGTAACTTGTATTGCTTCCCATCTATGGTGAATATCATGAACATTTCTTTCCAATTGGCTTGGACCGTGTTCAACGTCGCCAACCACTGAATTCCCAACACTAGATCAGCTCCACCAATAGAAAATGGGTAAAAATCTTGAACAACTTTAAGGCCTCCTAACTGTATTGAAAGATCCCTGCAAACTTTGCTACATCGTATGACATCCCCATTTCCAATTTGGACCCCAAAAGGTGCTACCATCTGAGATGTTAACTTTAGTTCATTAACCAACACATCAGATATGAAATTATGTGTCGACCCGCCATCAATTAAAATAAGTACCTCAGTGGAGTTCAAAGTTCCATGAACTTTCATTGTAGTGGGTTGGGACTTACCGAAGATTGCATGTAGGCTGATTTCTGCCACTTCACTCGGATTTTCATCCAAATTAACCACTTCAGTGTCTTCTGGGAGTTCCTCAGTGACATCATCGGCTTCTAACAACTTGAAAGTGCCAGTTTTACATCGGTGACCTGGTCCATATTTATCCCAGCATCTGAAACATTCTCCTTTTAAAAATCGATTCTGTTTTTCTGCATCTGTAATTTGAGGTGGTTGTTTGGGTGGAATAGTAGATTGAGGGTTGTTAATGGTTACGGTTTGGGTTCTTGACTGGTAATTCTCGAGTTGGGTGTCAAGTTGAACTCTTCCGGGACGGATTGGCTAACTTTAGATTCGAACTCGATAGCAAGGCTCATGGCATTGTAAGCGGTGCGGGGTTTATGGATTCTCACATCTGATTTTAACTCTTCTTTGAGACCATTAAGAAATACTCCCAAAAGGCAGTGATCCGGCCAATTTGAAATCCGGGAGGATCTCCTAGCAAATTCTTTTCTATACTCTTGCACAGAACCAGTTTGTTTGATGCTACACAAGTATTCATCAGGATTTTGGAATTCTGCGGGGCCAAAATGTTTAGTAAAAGCCTGAACCAAAGTCACACGGAACGCGGTTCGCTCCGATGCGGAAGCGAGAAGCGGGGCGCGGTTCGCTAGGTCCCTAAAATTTGGTACGAAGGGGTAGGCTCATTTGATGCGCTCCGGTTCGCTTTGGTTCGATGTACCATATAATTTGATACGATGTACCAAATTTGGTACAATGTACCATATTATACTAATACATATATAAGTCTTAATAGGTATAAATATATCTTATATACATATTTAAAACTTTTATTAATTTTATTATAATATTTAATATGTTTAATTATATATTTAATGCAAATATTGCAAAAATTACATTGTGTAACAAGATAACGTGTTATCTTTTATAAAAGTTTCATCAATAGCAATTATATTTAATAGTTTTACCCAAATAATCAATTCAGATAGTAGCCCAATAACAAACCCTAAATAAATCCTCCTCACTTCTATTTACTTCTTTAACACACAACAACCACACTTATAATTCATCCTTTTCTTGATAACACACAACTAACATTATTTCTTTCTGCTTTAATCCGAACCTCAACAAACACGAATATGAGTGGGTAATTAATTGTACCGGTTCACTTTGGTGCGTCATCAGTTCACTTTAGTACGCCGTGCCGCTTCACTTTGGTATCTTTGTCACCGATCCATTTTGATACGCCGATTGATGTTGTTTGGAAGCGCGAATATAGCGATCGGATCGCGATCCCGAGCAGTACGAGCGATCCGAAGCGAAAGCGCGGCGGTCGGCGTTCCTGTGACTTTGGCTTTGAACCAATTCTTCCCAAAAGTGATTAATTCATCGGTTGAAAGCCAAGCATATAGGTCCAACGCGTCCCTTCCAGATGCATAGAAGCTACCTCTACTTTTACTTCATCACGGAATATGATAATACTTGAAGTATTTCTCGGCTTTTAGAAACCAACGCGTGGATCTCCTCCGTTGAATGAGGGAAAGTCGATCTTGTTGTAAGGTCGGAAATGTGGTTGGGGTTGCCCGAGCTTCCCCATCGTCGTTTCTGCTCCCAAAGATCGGCCTCTCGGTCGCTTGAGCTTTTAGGGTTGCAATGTCGGCTTTTAAAACATCTATCGTTTCCAGTTTAGCGGCTATGGCCGCCAATTGAACGGCGACAGGATCTGGGGGGTTGCTACCGCCTTCATTTGTACTAGCCCGAGTCTGCACCATGTTTTCGTTTCCCGGCAATGGAACCAAATGATAGATTCTAGAACAGATAATCAGACAATTTGATTGAATAAACGGAAATAAAGTGGCCCAATTCGAGAAGGGTAAAGTCTCCAATACAGGTAATACTTGATAAAAAAAACTGAATATCCAAACTAAAACAGTTACTAATTAACTGCTCCTGGAAATGGGCTTGTAAACTGCTCCCCACCATTCCATTTTCCCGCTACTCTTTTGACCAAGTGGATCCAACCAATACCCAAAGATTGAATTAAACTGATCCGTTTCGTTGACCCGTTTATTTTCTCTTGTGTACACTTTAACCGGGATTGTATCATGCTTCCTCTAGGGAAATTAACATCGTGCTTGAAATGAAGCTTACATCTATTTGACTCATTTAAGCAATAACCAAGTGACTCAAATTCAAACTGGAACAGGTAAAATGTTGACTAAATAACACATGATTCAAGATTTTCTCCAGATTGGCCATTGATTTTTACCATCTACACACCAAAATTCCAACACGACCTTGTAGCCATGACCTACTAGTACTAGTTTATCAATACCGTGAACAATCTTTAATTTGTATAGTTATTGACTTTGAACTAGCATCTGCTGAATTTCCCCTGGAAAGTAGAAACTAACGCTGGTTCATCTATAGATGCCCAAAAGGACACTGTAATTTCCAAAAAAGAGATATGGCTAGAGTAGTTCTTGACAAAACTCACCATATGGCTTTCTGTGCAAGAAAAATGATTACACGCCTGCACTTTTCTAATTTTTGCTTAAACGCAGGTCGACTTTGCATCGAGTATTAGGCAATGGGCAACAGCGATATTCTGTAAGAACTTTTCTGATAGTACCCAAATTTTTTCTTTAAATGATTTTCAGCCCAAGTTTTCTGTAAAACTTTTACGATCTGATCTTTTATGTAAGACCCCATACAAGGTAATCTGTTTACTTCTTTTTTATGATCAGATTCCATATTTTGTGGAGCCTAGTCATGATTGTGTGGTTGAATGTTTACCTACTTGCCAATCAGTACAAAATCCTCCCAAGTAAGTATTCAGGAACCTCCTTTTCCTCATATTTGTTTTTACGTTGCAAATTGCGTGTTAAGTGTAAACTATAGTGTTGACTTATAGTTCATGAGTATGAGTGGATTTTGACAAATTGCAAAATTTCTATGTAAAAAATAATATCATTCTCGACACAGGTTACATCCATAACCACTTTCTCTACTAAGATGAAGTGTCTTTCTTGCATCTTGGCAGGAGAAAAATAGCTTGTTTGTAACGAGAATCCAACTAAATGTCTAGAAATAATCAAATTTACACTTGGGTACATCATAAAGCACCTAATATATATACATCCTCTATTGGCATCTTGTAAACTGTTGAATTTGCAGATACAAGACTCATTTTAGTATATGGTAATCGGCTTATTGCTTCTTTACTGGTCGTTGTTAATGTTTCGACTGTGTTAGGTTTCCTCCTGTCAAATCTGAAGAGTACCTTCTTCAACGATACCGGAAACACATGCTGATCTAGGGACATATAGCAAACACTGAATGTGAGTGTTTGCCATTTACTTGTTGTATTATTATGGACATATAGCAAACACTGAATGTGAGTGTTTGCCATTTACTGTTGTATTATGCAGTCCTTTCACTCTTTTGTAGGATAACCGGTATATATTTACTTCAACTAATCAACTTTATAATGAAGTCATGGAATTTTAATTGTTTTGTCTTTTATTTGTATGCCTTGTAAATTTATCAATCATATAGTTGCATCTTTAGGCTAGTGGTAATAAGCTTAGTTGCATCTTATTGTCACTATTATTGAGGCTAGTGGTATTCAACCCATCTAGGACGTGTTGTCCTAGTTGCACACACACACAACGCGTCTTGGAGCAAAAAACAAGAACTACGTCGTGGAAGACTGATTCATGGGAGAGTGTTCGAGGGCCAATGCTCAAAAAGCATTTTAATAAAAATAAAATCTTTTAATTTATATTAAATTTTATTCTTACAAATACTTCAATACCCTTTCATTTTCATTTACACTCAAAAACATTCTTTCTTCTTATACACTCTACACTTCTCATCTAAAACAAATAGATTTGACGGCCTTTTTACATCATTTGATGATGGAGAAGAAGTTAATAGTATCGAGCTTAGGGTGAGCATCGGTCCAAAACCAACCCGACCCGAGTCGGTTCGATTTAATGTCGAACCGAAATTCATGAAAAACCTAAATCAAAACCGAACCGACGAGCTGTCGGGTCGGCTCGATGGTTTTTGTCGGTTCGGTCGGTTTTGTCGGTGCGGTTTGGTTTTGGACCTTTGATGCTCAGCCTTAATCGAGCTATAGTTTTTTCCAAAGAGCGACGACATACTATATGAACTATCAAGTTTACTTTTAGAATCTCAAAACCTCGATACCATGAAACACGATACATAGAGATCGTTACTTCACCACCAATTTGAATTACTAATGTAATGTTTTTAATTACTAATAAAATTTAATTTTAGTGATTAAAAAAAATATAAGTTTGGTGTCGAAATTGGTTGTCTTAGTACACTAAATTGATAATGAAGTTGGTTATGTAGAGAGAAAACTGATGTGTCACTAAAGTGACGGTGGTGACTCTTTATTACTACTAGTATTAGAGCATCAAGTGGTGTCATTTAAGCCAAAAACCAAAAATGAATGACACGTCATGCCACCTCAACATTTCTCTCTTTAACTTCTATTATCTCTCACACAACCAAAACCCACTCCCGCATCACTTAAGCCAAAAGCTCACATTTTAGATCCATCATTTTATTTTATTTTCATCTTTTTCAAACAAACAAAATTTTCATTTACTGAAATAAAAATAAAAATTACATTTTTTAAAAAAGTTACGAAACTGAAATTACAAACTACTTTAATATTTGAAAAGAAACTTAGCTTACAAGGACTAAAATAGGTAATGTTCCAACAGACTTTACTTATAAATTTGATTTTAGATAAAAAAAAATAAAAAATAAAATAAATAAAAAATTCAAAAGTTCATCTTTGACCTTCACATACTAAAGCCTTAAATATATATATATATTAGGTAGATATTTGCCGCAAGTCTTTAGCCACGAATCAATATTTTTGTCTTACGTTTTAGTTTTAGTTGTCTGTACAAAATAATGAAAAAATTCGATTTATGACATGTATAACTCAAAATGATATTAGTGTTACTCCTATACCTATACCATTTATCTATACTATATAAAAGAAAAATCTATATTCTTGAAAGCGAAAAATTAAGAAAAATATATGTGAAAATCATCAACTTTTATTCTCCTCCGTAAAATTATTGTCTCTATCGACTTTTTTAGTTTTTTCTTCAACTTCGACTATAATTATTTTTGTTTTGTTATATAATACATGATGAAAATAGATGAATGTATTGGGTTTTAAATGTATTTTCATTGGTATAATTTTCATCAAGTATTATATAACACAAATAAATATATTAATGGTCAAAGTCGAGCAAGAGAAAGACTGGTAAAGTCAAAGTGAATGATAAAAATGGGACGGAGGAGTATTATTTTCGTTTATAACCCATAACCCGTATTATTTTTATTCGGTTTAAATCGTGTTTAATCCTCAAAATCTTAAACTTTTATTATTTTTCATTTATAACCCATAAACTTTTTTTATTACTACAACTATCTCATCATTATAAATCCCGTTGTTATTCCGGTGAGTCGTCTAGTAACTTGTAAATAGAGAATACTCGTTCTTTAAATTTTGAAATCTTGAATCTTGAACATTTATATTAATGTAGTTTACCTAAATAACCCTTAAGTATTCCTTGACACATTACGCTTGATTAATTCAAAACTTGACAACTTTTCAAAACACACACTATATTAATTTTCAAAAGTACACGCTTTGTATTTAAAAAACACGATTTTGCATCAAATTCGAAGAATCACGATTGCAAGATATAATTCTTACCGCTCTAATTGTCACTTTGTGCGGGTATATGTCTAGTACAATAATAAAATATCTGTAATTTATTTTAAAGGCAATATGTTAAAATTTATCAAATGGCTTATCATAATGATACTTCATATTGTCTCATAGCTTCTCGAATAAATAATTGTGGTTCAAATTCTTTTAAGTTATGTGAAGTAAGTGTATATATTATGTGACAATGATCTTCTTTGGAGCGATTTGAAAAAAAAAAATTTCTTAGGTTCTCGCGTCCCGTGCCCCAAAGGATGGGTGAGTTCGGTTTGAGTTGGTTCTCCTTCATAAAAATAAAAGTTATAGATTCATCCAATATATGTGGGTTTTCAAAACATTGCTAATTATGAGAATTTTATTTTACTTGGTGTCTTAGAAGTTTAAATTGAAAAATATAATTAAGAGAAAAGTAATAATTGTCAATGGATAATGATATTTAATTGTTTGCCCCGTACTCCTGTAACCAAACCCATAAGCATTGTCAATGCATAATGATGTTTAATTATTTGCTCCGTACTATTGTAACCAAACCCATAAGCATTTTATTGTCATGTTCGACAATTTTCGTTGTTTTATTTTACATCCACAACTTATAATTGTTGAGACGTAATATTGTAAACGATAGATAATTAATTTTAAATCTTAGAAGAATAGACAAGAAATCTTGCAATATTTCAACACAAGTACCCAATCATATCTTTCAAATCATTATTGTGTTCCTTTCCTATTTGCGCAACCCAATATGATTTAAATTAGCGTATAAGAAATAGTAATGCTCATTTACAAAAATAAAAGAAAGCCAACAAAATTGTGCTTACAATGACATTGAAGCTCAAAAACATTAGTTTTCCATTTCTTATATATATATAAAAGGATAAGGTTCCTCTAATGTTAATTAGGATTAGAATAATGTTGTGTTTATTGAGATTTGGCATTCTTTATTAAAATAAAATAGATGTTTTATAATAATGACAATGTCTACAATCGAATAAAGATAACATTACCTACAATGTTTAATTATCTTTCACTACATTATATTGATGGGTTATTCTGATGAGTTCGTTTCACGAAGTTCTATTATTCGAGCGCAAAATGCCAACATTACAACTCAAACATGTCTTCAACAAAAATTTAACTCATGAGCTATTGGTTATTCATTTAAAGAACTAAACTTCAACATATGAAAAGAATCCCCAACATAAAGACTGTATATTATTCAAGTGAAAAATGCCACATCACACGTCAAACATGTCTTCAACAAAAATAGTAGTTGAACCATGCTCTATACCCCTATTGACCTACTCGCATTTATCATACATGTCTTTCTCCTTTATTGTTTATGTCCCTCAAATCAAGTACTCCTAATCTCTCTTTTTCTTCTTCTTTACATTAACATATACGGAGTACAGTTTAGTTGGTACTAAAATTACAGTGATATTGAATTATTTGAGCATAGTGGTTTACCAAATTAATGGCTGATTGTGTTCACCAATTGAAAAACTCGCTCAATATGATTATCATATTTTTTAACACATATTATAGTTTCCCAAGTAATATGCTTGTTTTGGATTTTTATTATGTTTCCACTATCTATATTTTACACTTACCAAATTTTTGGTGGATCAATCTACCGTTTACTTTGTTTTCTTAATTTTTCTTTTTTTCTATAGTCGTCAATGTAAGATTAACACTCATGCATGAATGTTATTTTCAAAACTTCATGTTTGTCATGTAATCTACCTATAATCCGACCACCACAATTATGGGCCACCATCATGAACCACTATAGCAAAATAAACAACATCCCAGTATTAGACTAAAAGATATCCATAAACCACTAACAAAATTAAACATTAAAATTTTAAGCAAAAATAATAATTTGTGCATCCATGGTTGATTAAACACACGCATACCAAATGACACAGAGTGACACAAACAAAGTAGCCTCGTAAGAAGATAAACATCACACAACAAAACCCATTAAAAAAAAAAAAAAAAAAAAAAAATGACCACTCTCTTGTCCCTTTACAGCCCAAAAAACAAGATAAATTTGTGCACTTGGGGTTTTCACCTACCAAAACACATAGTAGAAGACATGTTCAAAATCTTATTCAAAATATATGATATAGTAACACCGAATAGTCCTAAGACCTAAATACATCGTGTTCACTGTTCCGAGATGCCCCATCTCCACTGCTCCTGCAAATGAATAACACGGTAAAGAAGGTAAACAAAAACGTCAAAAAGGATAAAAATAAGAGAGGCGTTTACCTTCTTTAATATGACCGACCAAACCAAAGTTATAACATAATTGAAAACCTAAGGAAACTTGGTGACATACTAACATGAACTCAACTACAAGCCTAATAACCAAAGAAACAAACAAAATAGAATGTTAACACAATTTACAAAAAAATGATGTAAAAGGCTAAAAGAAGAAGATGATGGCGTTCGCACTTACAAGAAACCAAAGTATTGAGATGGTAACTTACCTCAGGTATAGCAAGAAAATGGAGAAATTCATGTTTTCTGTTCACAGTGTATGAGACCATGTATTTTTCCTGCATTTGTTGTTTTAGAGAGAGAAAAAAAAAGTGAGAGAAAACAAAAGTAAAGAATGAGAGACACAAAACTATGACACTAAAATAAGATAGAGCAAGCTGTGAAAATGGTCAAATAGTGACACACTATTTGCATCCGACGTGTATTTTTGTGGAGGCTCATTTGCATCCGACGTGTAATTTTGTGGAGGCTCTACAGTAAAAAAGAATGTCTTACTTATATTATAGGTAGATATATATATATAGTGCGGTTACGGAGAAAAGTGTAATTAGAGAAAAGTGAGAAAAAAATTATAGGTCTAATTTGAAACATCTACCCACCCCACCCCCACCCACCCCCCACCCCGCATAAAATTTTTTTTTTCCGTCAAAATTTATAAGCTGTGATGCACTTTTTTTTTTTGGTGCATCTCGGTTATAAAAAATAGTGCATCATAGTTATAACTATTTTTTTAAGCTGTGATTCACAAAATAAAAAGTCGTCGGATCGCATATGTTATTAACTTATTAGGAAAAGTTTTGAATTAGAACCTTCAACCTTTGTGTATAAAGAGATTTTTGAATGATTCAACACGTTTATTTTATTAATCACATGGTTAATATACAATGAAATCAATTATCCTAACATGTTTGAGTTATTTTGTTTTACTTTTCATCAATTCACGATGGTTAATATCTTGGCGTTATCCCAACGATAAAGCGTGTTATAACAAAGAGATCTTGACCGCCATGACTACCATCCGTCACGGTTGTATAACTAATGCCCCTTATAGAGTATAGTACACTAAGTTATTGCAATGTTATAGGAGCATATTAGGTAACGATCGTTGTGTGAATCTCGGTTATAAAAATGACGCATCATAGTTATAACTACTTTTTTTTTAAGCGTGATTCAACAATATAAAAGGTGCATCAAATCGCATATGATTAACTTATTACAAAAACTTTGAATTAGAACCCTCAACCTTTGTGTATAAAAGAGATTTTAAGCGATTCAACACGCTTATTTTATTAATCATATGGTTAATATACAATGAAATCAATTATCCTAACATGTTTCAGAGTCATTTTATTAAATCACATGGTTACCTTACTTTTCATCAATTCACGATTGTTAATATGCACTTGCGTTATCCCAGTGACAAAGCATGCGGTGCTACCATGGCTACGATAGCTACGTCTCTGGTTGTACAACTAATGCCCCTTAAAGAGCATAGTATACTAAGTTATTGCAATGTTATTGGAGCATATTAGGTAACAATAGTTGGGTGCATCTCGGTTATAAAATTTGGTGCATCATAGTTAAAACTATCGTACCAAAATAAAAAGGTGCATCACAGTTATAAAAATTTGAAATTTGAAGGAAATTTTGGCCAAAAAAAATAAAAATTTGCCCCAGAAAAAAAAAATTTGGAAAAAATTTTTTGGGGGTGGGTGGCGGGGTGGGGTGGAGGGTAGGTGCAATTCTGAAACCTCCTTAAAGAATGAAGGAAAATACAATTTGGTCCTGTGGTTTGGTGTGAAAAAAAGGAGGAAGATGGGGTGATCGATGGTTGAGATTACTTTTTTTTCTCTTGAGATCAACTTTTAAATGATCAATATCTCTATATATATATATATATATATATATATATATATATATATATATATATATATATATATATATATATATATATATATATATATATATATATATATATATATATATATATATATAGACGGATATAGAGAAAGTTGATCTAAAAGTTAAAAGAAGAAATGATCTCAACCGTTAGATCACCCCTCTCCCTCCTTTTACCATTGAACTACAAGGACTTGATTGTAACTTCCTTTATTCTTTATGGAGTGTTTTGTAAATTCGCACCTTTCATATATAATGCCTAATTTTATCTCATTTTTTCTTTTCTTCTTTCTATCATTTCACGCACCAACATTTTATCTTATTTCTCTTTGAGTTCAGTTGTCAAATCGAAGATTAACAAAATCACATTCACGAAATCATCGCATCATGAAATCATATCATGTTATCGATAAGATATCGTGTTATTAGATTAACAATATCATCTCATCATAATTTATCAAATCGAAGATCCAATTAAGGTATATGGCGATTTTGATTAAAGTTATGTTGTTTTTGCTACTTAAAATCAATTATAGAACTTATATATTTGATTGTTGTTGTTTTATCTGTACGAATTATTGTTTTTTATGAAATTTGATTTGTTAATCATCATCTTTGTTTATAGATGTAACGATTTTCAGAGTTTATTGACATGATTCATTGTATAGAATAGTTATTTTGAATTGAAATCGAGAAATAAATACATGGAATACATGATCACAAAAAACTGCACACCAAGTGTCGATAAAATGTTTGAATGGAATTTTATAACTGCGATGCACTATTTTTACATTGTGGTTATATTACATCTTTCAATAGTAGAAACATATTTCAAATGATTGTGTCTGTTTTGTTAATGCTGAATATTCGATTATAAAAATATCTAGGATAAGAACTTTGTGAAACACCCTTTAGAAAAAGAGTACTATTGGCCATTGTTTATTTCTTATGGATAGGGTATTAAATCAATTGATAAGTGATGTTAGTGTTACTTATAACGCTCAAATTGTACATGTTTTTAGTAGCTTTATCGTACTTTTATGTATGTTATTTGGCTATAATCATATGATTTTGTTACTTAATCATACAAAAGTGTGTTTGCTAGTTCATTTGTAGCCAAGTACAGGAAAGTGGAGAAAAAGACGGAAAAAGAAATAAAATACGAAGATTTCTCCAAATCTGAAGAATTCACGACAAAAGCAAGACTTGTGGAGTATATTCGAGAAGATAAAGTCATCAAGTTAGTGGTCCAAAGACTCAAGAATGAAGTTCAAGAAGGAAGCGAGAAAGAAATGTAGAAAAGAAGCTAAAGCGAAGACATATTGGAAGACTCGTTGTTCCGACACACCTTCACCATTTTGGCCATAACTTTTGCATCGGACTCCGTTTGACCCCGGTTCGTGGTCACGAAAGCTAAGAGAAAGATCTACAACTTTGGTGCTTATGATTTTTGTCAAAAGGCTCCAACCGTTCGGTCGTGCCTGCAACGGAGCGGTTGGAAGCGATCAATAGACCAACCGAAACGGTTGGAGCCCAACCGATTCGGTTGGGAAGCCTTGGACAGCCATTTCTTCATCACTAAGACTCCAAACTTGTTCCAAACGATTCTAGGTCCTTCCTACATGTATTCTAGGTCCTTCCAAGCTCCTTGGAGGCCAAGTTGAGCATTAAACACCCTAGGGCTTGAGAGTAGTATAAATAGGACTCATTTGTGTATGTTTTCATCATCCAACTATCTAACTAAATCCCAACTTGAGAGAACTTCTCTCACACCTCTCCTACCACCACTATTCTCTCTCAAAGCCTAAAATTCGTCCATAAAGTTCGAAGAAACTTTGGAGGTCGAAGAAGTCATCATTTGGAGGTCAAAACATCAAGAAATCATCACCAATACTTGAGGCATCATTAATTCATCATTTGTAATCTCATTTCAATCATTGTAAGACTCTTAATTATGTTTTCTAATGTTCAAAGTTCTGAGTTTATGTTTATGTTTGCTATGAGTAGCTAGTTTCTTTATGCACTTGCTTAAATGATGTTGATTATCGTATGATTATTTCATGATTGTGTTAACATGTTTTAATTCAATTTCAAGTTGATTCTAAGATCCAATTGTGCTAAAGTTTCATAGTGGCATTTGTTAATCAAGTTTGACTAGTTGATAGTAATCGTAGAGGTCGAAAGAACTTATTGTTATTCAACTAGTTATAATCATTTTGTCTATGGATGATTGTTTTTACCCATTATTCTTGGTTAATCAAAGAAACTAAAGTGTGGTTGTAATAAGAACGCTTTTTGATTATCAAGTTGGATTGATTGGAAACATCTAAAAGGTCGTAAGATTAGTTGTTTACAATCAGTTGTAACCTTTGTCTATAATCGGTTACCTTTTGTATTGACCATTTCTTAAGCAAATTTGATAAGACAAGCGGATGTTTTGTGTTTAAGTTTATGAAAGTAAACTTATGAAACTTGAATTGATCTTGAATTGATTGGTTAAACTTAATTCTTGTTTTTATAAACTAAAATCTTGTGAAGGTTTAACTTGTAAGAACAATAGATTAGTACACCAACTAATTATCATAACCAACATGTTAAGAAGAGGTTAACACAATCATACTAATCAAGGATAAGAAACTAGTTTAAGCAAGTGTAGTTTTAATCTTATTGAATTCCTTAATCATTTTAGTGTTACTTGTTGCTTATATGGTATTTTGGGACGTGACAACCATTTACCACTTTCGTGTTACTTGTTATTACATAGATTCTTCACAATTGACTCTAGCAAGAACACCCTCTCTCTCAACTAACTCTCTAACTATGGCAAACATGTATTTTGATCATCCAAGACCACCGAATCATCAACACAATAAATATTTATGATCCTTGATTGGTATCGAGAGCGAGGTTATTGTGTTGTTTATGGTGATTCTCGTGGTTCAAATAATGGTTGTTATTATTCTTGAGTTTTATTGTTGTTAAATGGATATGGTTTGGTTATTCTTGGTTGCGTCTTAACATATTTGGTTTGTGATGTGTTGTTAAAAGGTTTTCCACCATCGGTTTCTTGTGTATCCATTATCGTGTTGTCAAAATGTGTATTTTATCGGTTGGTTTTAACGAGATATAACATAAGTCCTTCATGTCCATCAATGAGAGTTTCTGTTAGCTATTTGAGGTCATTGTCCAGTTCGTTGTATGGTCAAAGGGTCATTTAAATGAAGCTTTTACGGGTCTTTCTTGGTCTTAGCGGTCAAAATATTTAGCGGTCTTAGGTGTTTTACGGGTTCATATGAAGATCGTCGGAAAGTGGTGGAAAACTCATATTCATGCTAGCGAGTTGGTACAAGATGTCCAAATACTTGAATCTACCTAGCGAGTTGGGTCACCTAGCGACTTGTATTTACAAGTCGTAGCGACGTCAGGTCTCTTGTCGTAGCGACTTAAGATGACCTAGCGACTTATGTTAAACAAAAAGCTAGCGACTTGAGTAAAATAAATAGCGACTTGACTCTATAAACGGTAGCGACTTGTTATTGAACAAGACGTAGCGAGTTGGCTTAGCGACTTGGCTAGCGACTTGGCTTAGCGAATTGGCTTAGCGAATTGGTTAGCGACTTGGCTCATATATGAGACCTAGCGACTTACACAGAAAGGATGAAGATAAAGATGTTAAGACTTGAAAGATCGTGACAACAACAATACAACTAGACCTCGACCACAAACAACCATAACAAATACCAGTTAACAAACTCAATTTGGACCTCAGTTTGTTTAACCATCACAGATCCAAATCACAACCTATTCGAATCAAAAAAACCAAAGCATCACGAGTTCTACCCATGGTGCTACTCTTAATGATCTCGGTTGTTTGAGTTGCTTCTCAAGCATCAAAAGTACAAAACCCTCGAACACACTCATCATGAGATCCTTGCTCGAAGCAACATACATATTGAAACAAATATAAATTCATGGAGTGCTATCAAGAATCGATCTCCGCTTTGTTTTTGTGTATGGTTCTCATAACACATAGATCTATAGAGATCTACACACGAAAAGTAACTTCATTGATCTTAAATGGTTGTTAATTCTCCGAATGTTAGAAGCAAGATCAAAACCATGAAAGGTCTCATTCTTTACTCCTTGATCGGTTAAAAGGAATTACTATAAGGTTTAAAAATCAAAACTTTAAATGGTGAGCGTATGACACATGATCTCGGTCTTTCTTTGTAGTGCAACTCATGCCATAAATCTTAATGATTGTTACGAAAAGAACTATACTTCACGGATCTATGATTTTGTTGTATATATCCGAACATTTGAAGATCAAACAAAAACCATTGTGGTATTTCATTTAACTCTTAAGTTCGTTTAATCAACACATGGGTCAAAATCGTTAACATAACACCTCGACCAATCTTTGTTAGGTCTCGAATACTCATGCCATCCACTGGCTTTGAAGACCGTTGTACCATCCACAATAGCGTGGACAAAACTTGTGGGTCTTGATAATGGTGTCTGATTTGTTAGAGGAGGATGATGATTTTGTGTGTGAATATTTAGGGCGAGGCGGTTGAAAGCAGTGGGATTTAGTGGTGTAGAGATGGATTAGGGTTTGATAGTGAAAGAAACTGCGTACAGGGGTGAGAGAGGCGGAGTTTTTAGTGAGTGGATATTTAGGGTTGCAAATGAGTTTGTGTGATTATGTGCGTGTTTTATATCCCCTAAAATTAGGGTGTAATATTTCTGGATCAGATGGATTATCACTGTTTGGGCCTTACACATTTTGGTAGATCATTCGTTTGTCTGGGCTTTATGGATACTTGGATGGGCCGTGACTATTGGTATTGTAATTACTGCATCGCTGGTACTTATGCATTCCGAAAGTATATGTGACATGTGATATCTCTTGATTTTTATCTTATCGAGTTTTTTTTTGGATATGTTCATTTGTTATTGATCTAGTATAAATTAATTGTGTGATCGGAAGGGATTAATGACTTCTATTGGTGGTACTAATTTTTTTGATCGGGTGATGTAGTAACTCTTGAGCCTCGGTTCTAATGGATTGAATCAGATATTCGAAAACTCTTACTCTTACTCTTAAAGAGTTAATGATGTGAAATGGGCCTGATAATGTGGATCTTCTACATGAGTTGGTACCATGTCTTTGGATACTAAGTAAACCTGAATTTTAAGAGTCATTAAATGGACTTTTAAGATCAGGATGTGCTAATTTTAAAGAGGGCTTATGTTGGATCTTGTGTAAAGATTTGTATGACTATGAGATTTGTTGAGTTATGAGCTTTGAAGCGACTTGATAATGATATTTGAGATGTGCAGTGTTCATGAGATTTGTGATAATGTGATATGACGTGATAATGAAATTCGTTGTGGTATACGGCTTGGAACTTTGGCGTATACATTTTCACGGATAAAATCATGTCATGGCTTGCACTGAAAGTTAAACACGGTTGACTACGGGGTTGTTGTTCGATATTTCTCATTTGGCTTTGAAGTGAAGTTTTTCGGGCGCGTTTACTTATTTCGTCTTCTTTCTTTCTACCCTTCTGCGAAGATGACTTGTTTGGGTATTTATAGAGGGTGATAAAGACTTGGCTATTTAATTACGTTTGTGATTCTTTCTCACTTAACTCACTTAGCGTAACTATCACTTGATGTCTCACTCGATTGAGAATGTCAAGAGGTTTTGTACATTGGGATTACCGTTTCTTGTTCACGAGGATTAGTACAAGTTTAAGTAACAAATCTGGGAATTCTACTTCATGATCAAATTTGGTATATCGAGTTTACTTCTCCATGTGGTCACTACAATAGCAAGCGAATCGTGAATGATGTGTTTACCAATGTGTTGATTGGATGGTTGTTGATGTTGTTGATATTGGATAATGAGCTGTTGATGAATCGCCGCATGTTCCCTAAAGCAGATATTCACGAAACCAAAGTTGTCATAACTTATTCAAACCGACATTGTTTACGGTTTTGTCTTGATTTTGTAAAATCCGAAAGAACCTATTTCTGGTTTAAATCATAGACTTGTAAAATCCGTGACAATGGAAACATCTGGTATTAGTAAAGTGCATTTCGGATCTATCTTACGGTTTATTCTTGGTTTTGTAAAATCCGAAAAGAAACTATTTCGGTTTAAACTATAGAATTGTAAAATCTCGTGATGATAGAACCATCACGGAGAAAAGGAAAGTGTATTTGGGATCTTATTTGATGTTCTTTGCTCGGTTTACGCTTGAAGAAGGGATAAAGGGTGTACTTCATGAATTAGATGTGTGTTTGGATTTTTGTCATGGCAGTTTGGTTATTTTATGGTTTTGCGGGGTTACGTGCTTTTAACCATGGTCGGGATGAAACCATTATCAAAGTTCACTTTTAAGATCAAAGGAGGCTAGATTTGAGCTTTTAACAAGATGTGACAATGGAGTCAATTCACTATTATTTATTTGAGGATGAAGTGAAATATCACGGGCGAGTGTACTTAGTATCTGAAGGTATCGGGGATGGTTGGATGAAGATTCTTCATGATCCTTGTTCGAGCTTACTATCATAAACGAAGACTTTGAAATCTAGTTATTGTTGGGTGTCTTTTACCTTTTCTTTTTTACCACTTGGGAATTGGGCTCATACCACACAAAATATGTTGGGGTTATCTCCCGAGCGAGGTTAAGACAATCAATGGCGATATACAATACCACTAGGTGGTTACGGATATCACTTGGAATCGTGTGATCACTTTCCAAGTAAACTATTAGACCACTAATGCACGGGTATCACGAATATCTACTTGGGATAAGATCAAATGGGTTAGAAATTAGCACAATTCTATAACCCTACATTAATAAGTGTTTAGTGTTTTACGTGTGTCCTTCATGCATGATCGGATCTCCTATTTATAGGAGGTTACTCTTGAGCTATTCAATGGAATTATGAGTATTAATCGGCCCATTAATAGCCTCATAATTATCCCCATTATAATGATTAGTGGTTACATGACCAATTAAGCGTGGTCATAAAGAAGTTGTAACTCCCGTTTAGCGATTACTTTCCATAAGCGGTACTTTCCACTGGCGGTACTTTCACTTGCGGTGTAAATCTGACTATCGATGGAAACAACGCTTATCGATTCTTCATAGCACTATCGGTGGATACACCGCCGATGGAAACATCGCCTATCGGTTGAAACTCTTGCTTATCGGTGGAAACCACAAGCGATACTTTCCTGAGCAATACTTTCACCAGCGGTACTTTCACGGTACTACAATACAAACCACTATAAAGTCGAGGTGTTCATGGACCTTGTGGGTGTACCTCCGTACCTCTAACCCATTACAAGGTGTGAACTAATCCCTGAAGTGCTAAATTTTCCAACAATCCTCCCCAATTTAGTTCACTTCCTTTGCATGAAAAATAAACATCAATCAAAACATGTGCATAAGCGAAAATGTCACGAGGATTGAATTTCCATCTTAGTAAATTACACGTTCAAATATTCGAGAATCGGTGTTCTAAGAATTGAACCCTTCAACCCATTTGAATACACGAAGATAAAATACACAAGTTTTCAAACACTTAAAAGCTCACGACACTACTCTGAGCCATGTGTCCATATCGAATTCATAAATGTTGTAAAAGCTAAAGTCCAAAGCTTCACAGGCGGCAAAACTTCAACATTTACATGGTGGTTCCTCTTTAGTCATGCTCACATAAGCACTTTTCAAGAAAATTAACCATTAAAGTAAATACTTCATCCTCCTTTCGTGAGTTCGAGCACAACCTTGGGATGTAAATAAAGCATGTGCTCCAGTCCTTTGAATATTCGACTTTCCACATTGAACTCGGCTCCTAAGTTTCCTTAGGAGGGAGTTGGTGTGTCTAGCATTTGATGACTAAGTTGGACTTAAACCCATCCCTTTAGCGAGACTTTATAACCAAGTCTCTGTGCGACCACCCGTCAAGTGATCATAAGTTTTGTTGAGATCTCACAAACTCTATAGATACCACCCATTCATGATGAGCTCACGAATCATGCTATACTGACACCTAAGTGTCTAGACTTACCATTGTACATCGGCTATAAGCCTTAGCCAATGTAGGCGCACTATCACACCGGATAGAAATAGGTGCTATAGGTTTGAGCCACAATGGAATCTCGAAGCAAGTTTTTCAATCATTGACTTCTTTACGGTAATTGCTAGAGCCACAAATTGATTCCATTGTTGAACTCGTGATGCAAGTTTGCTTCTTGGATGCCCAGAAATTGCACCTCCACCAAGTAGGAATACCCGGCCAATCGGTAGGCGAATTGTCTTGATGTTCTTGATCAACTTGCATCGGTGTAACCTTCACAACGATGGGTAACGTGATATGAGACTATAATCCATAGTTCTTTTCAAATACTTGATGCCCTCACGAGCGCTTGCCGATGATGAGCACTAGGATTACTAGTATACTGCTCAATTTTCCCGCGCAAAAACCAATATTGGGCCTTGTACAAGTCATGGCATACATCGTGCGCCAATTACCCTAGAATACTCAATTTGAGATACGGTCTTGCCATGATTAGGCATCGACTTCTCACAAGTATCCATAGGGTACTTCATGGAGTACAATCAAAGTAATTGAATTTTCTCAATGCCTTCTCAATATAATGAGGCGAGAGATAGAAATTCTATTACTTTCATGTTTAATCCTTATACCAAGGATAACATCGGCCTCCCCATGTCTTTCATGGAGAACCTTGATGACAAAAATTCCTTTGTCGGTCAACTGATTTTAGTGGGTGCCAAAGATCAACATGTCATCAACATATAGACAAATGATGACTCCTTTGCAGATTCATCAAATTTGCTATATACACATTTGTCGACTTGGTTAAGAACATAACCACTAGACAAAACCACTTCATCAAACTTTTGATGCCATTGCTTAGGTGCTGTTTAAGTCCATAAGAGACTTAATCGGTTTACACCTTGTTTTCATTGCACGGCATGATGAAGCCACGAGGTTCGTTCATATAAACCTCCTCTTCCAATTCACCATTCAAGAAAATTGTTTCACATCCATCGATGAATAACAGTTGTGAATAGATGCCATAGCAATGAGCGGTCTTATAATGCGTCTGAGCCACGGGGGCATAAGTATCAAAATAGTCTATTCGACTTTTGTTTAAAGCCACGAATGACTAGTCTAGCCTTGAACTTTTCAATAGTTCCATCTACCTTCATTTTCCTTTTGAAAATCCATTTGCAACCAGAGGTTTGCAACAGGAAATAGATCGACCAACACCAGTGTTGTTGCCCATGATGGAATCCATCTCATCATTGATTGCTCTTTCCGAGCAATGTCACGGGACTTCATTGCTTCTTCAAATGTTTTGGGGTCATCCTCAACAAAGAAGCAATAGGGTATTGATGCGAGACCTCATCCTAGTACCTTGACTAAGTATAGTTGAAACTCGAGTCAAATGACTTTGGAGTCGACCCTTTTGCTCTTCACGACGCGAGTTGATTCTTGAACCACAACCTCATCGGGGACCAGCGATGGTTCATCATCGAGGACCTCGATACACCGTGTCATGAGTTCCATTAGGAATCCTCGACTTGGTCTAGGGGCCCGATGAGAATCTATTCTCATCAAAGTCTCGCATCCTTTGATTTAATTATTGAGTTAAGCGAAACATGTTCATTAGGTTCAATAACATAGAACCTAAAAGCCTTGGAATACTCGGCATATCCAACAAAGATCACGATCAATGCCTCTTTCACCCAAAGTCTTTGCTTTGGATCGAAGTCTTAGCGACCTACAACCCCAAACCTTGAGATAATTCGGGTTGGGTTTCTTTTTAGTCCGAGTTCATAAGGGTAACCTTGTTCCTTTTGTTTGGAACCTATTTAATAAATAGCAAGTTGTTAACATAGCTTCACCCAGAACCCTTGACTCGATCACGAATAGGAGAACATGGAATTAACCATCTCCTTGACCTGTTTTCCTTCGAAATACCATTTCTTTGAGGGTATAAAGGCGATCGTTTCATGGATTATTCAACGGATGAAAGTCTTGAGTATCCATGTACTCACCTCCCCTATCGGTCCTTAGTCTTTTGATCAAAGACCCAGTTGTAATTCAACTTGAGTTTAAACACTTTGAATATATCTAATGCTTCATCCTTGGTATTAGAAGTCTATTCTTAGTTAGGCGCGGTGGAACCTAGACTAAGGCAACAACTATCGCACATCTATCTACTCGATCGACATATAAGCAAATCCAAATAGTTTTAACGGTCCAAAAGCGTAGCATGATTCTCACCCCAAAATAGTTCAAAGCGTAGTTAAAGCGTAGATAAAAGTGGGGCTATGAAACTACTTTCAAGCAATCAGCACAAATAACACTAGCGGAAGATAGCGAAATCACGACACATCGACTATCGACTCGGCACAACCTATTAATGTAGACCAACTTAATATACATATTCCTCAAAATCAGCGTTAACTACCCCAATATATTCCATTCCTTTATTTCCAAAAGCGTCTCGTTTCACCATTTAATCCTAGTGTTTGGTATCCTCATGTGGGTGTATCGACTCAATATGATGCCATGAATGCACTCGAACAACCAATATATAACTCAATGCGACACAATGAGACCTTTAAGCGATAAGCTCCATAGTTCAATAAGTTTGAATAAATAGTAGACCTTATCGAATTAAATCAACTCGATAAACTCATTTATTTACTCGTGTAAGCTTATTATCCCATAAATCAATCGTATCCTTAAAGAGTCATAAGGATAATTCACCCATTAATAAGGTTACCCAGCGTACCTAGCGGGCTCTTATTAGATTCGTCAACCTAATAAGTCCGCTACCCGTGGATCAACAATATTAACGTTAGGTTATCCGTAACCCATGCACACATAACGCAAATAAATAATTACTTATCCAACATTAAATGTCCACAATTGACATTTATTGATAGCGATATTACTCGAAGCGTTAATTATTTATTTATTACAAAACCTCTCCAATTTAGTCGTTAGTTTCATTTAAAACTAGTAAATAACAAGATAAATCTTGTTATTGATATTTTAGTACAAAAGCCCATTATTATTTACATTTCATAGTTTTATTAGCATTTCCATATATAAATATATTTCGTCAAATTCCAATATAAATCTCATATCGTTATTAGTTTCGAGTCCACAAGCACGAGTCATAACTTCTCGACTTTTAATCAATCAATCGTCAAATTATACTAAAGTCCATGTTACGGCTTTGTCGAGTCAACTATTGACTAAAAGTCAAAGTGGCCGACGTAGCTCAAAGTCACAATATATATATCAAGTCCATAATTAAAAGTCATAACGTGCAATTCAATCCCAAACCAACTCAAAACAATCTCGCCAACCAATCAATCAACCAATTATACTCGAAACCAATGTTATGACCCTAATGGTCATGACACGGTCATGATCGAGACCACGTGAACCAAACAAGCTTCTAAAAGCTTTTCGGCTCCAGCGTCTCATCAAACCTCAACTAAACCAATCAATAAGCTACCAAATCGACCCGACTCGGACCCGAAGACCCAAGTGGGTCTCGTCGCCACTCAAGAGCCACGTCACGAGCCCTATGTGGTTCGTCGTCCCATATTGCTCAACCAAACACAACCAAATCAATCCACAACACTCAAATCCAATCATTCAAGCTCAAACACTAACTAAACACAAAACCCATCAACAATCTAGACCAACAACATGAACATAAACCCTAAAATGCAAAACCCATCAAATTAATGCACACACATGTACCAAACACTAATTACTTGTTTATTTCATCACTAATTAGCTTTAATTTCATGTTCACCCAAAAGCCCCAAAACTTGTTCATGGGTGAAACCCTAGACCCAATTTGTGGCTTTTTATTGTTCAAACAAGCTCAAAACATGTTCTATTTACCTTCTCTAATCACCAATTACAAAAGCCCTTTGAAATCTTTAGAAACCCTAAAAGTCGAATCTTAATTCTTGAATTTGGAGGTGTTAATGAAGTCAAATTGAGTGTATGATATATGGTTGGAAGAGGAGAAAGAGATCTATCTTTTGGTGGTGGAGGTGTGATGTGGCCGGAGTGGCGGACTGTGGTGGCGAAATAGTGGCGGCGGTGGTGAAGGTGGTGGTTTAGGGTTTTAGAGTGAGAAACTAGAGAGAAATAGTGTTGTGTGTGTTTTCTAGTGAGAGAAATGAAAGGTGGAAGTGAGGCTTGGGTTGGGTATATATACTCATGAACTAGGGACCTCAAAATAATTAATTAGGAGGAGGGGCATAGGCTACAATTAAAAGGGAGGTTCGGGTTGAAACTTTTCGTATCTATCTCGTTTACCCATTCCCGAGCTCACATATCGTCCCCAGTGTCCCCTACATTTATTTAACTTCCAACATCGTTACTCACGTTTTCCACAAGTTTTGACTATTTATTTGTCAATTTTGATTCTGGTCTAAAAGTTACAATAACTCTTGTTTTAGGCTTTTCTAGTGCCGAATCGAATAGTGCCTACCAAATAGAGTTAAAAGCATCGATAACTCATTTAATAATGAAATAAACCGTAAAACCAATCGGCGATATAAAATCAAGTCACGGTTTATAAAATAGTGTTAAAGGCAAAACTCGGTTTAATTTAACGTAATGCGGTTACCTAAAATAGACTCACTAAATTGCGGTTGTCACGGCCTCCCGACCTCGGAAGAAACCCGTCCGGGTTTCACTCCGAGTTGCTTGGTGTCATAAGCAGTTTAGGATACTTCCTACGGAAAAGCGTCCTCACGTTCCCAGTGAACTCCGGTCCATGCCGGAGTTCCAACGAACCTTAACAATCGAATCGGCTATTCTTGACCTCTTAATCTCACGATCCATAATCTCAATCGGTTCCTCAACAAAATTCAATTTCTCATCAACACGAATATCTCTTAAGGGCACAACTATGTTTTCCTCCGAAGACATCTCTTAAGATTACTAACATGAAAGACATTGTGTACACTACTCGGTTCGATGGTAGCTCCAAGCGGTATGCTACCGGTCCGATTCTTTCGAGTTGGAAAGGGACCAATATATCGAGGATTGAGTTTTCCACGCTTTCAAAGCGAATCACTCCTTTCCAAGGAGAAACTTTCAACATAACACGATCTCAACACTGAAATTCTAAAGGTTTCCGCCTCTTATCGGCATAACTCTTTGTCTATCACGGCGGTTTGCAACGGTTTCTAATCTGTACTATCTTCTCGGTGGTTTCTAGGACAAGTTCGGGACACGTAAGTTGACTCTCGCCAACTTCAACCCAACAAGCAGAGAGAACGACATTTTCGGCCATCTGATTGCCTCAAATGGGCGACCTTAATGCTAGAGTGGTAACTATTGTTGTAAGAGAATTGACCAAGGGAGGTGTCTCTCCGGCCTTTGCCGAAATCAATAACACATGCTCTAAGCATATCCTCTAAAGTCCGAATGGTTCTCTCGCTTTGACCATCGGTGCATGGATGGTAGCGATACTCATATCCAAATTCGTTCCTAACGTTGTCGTAAAGACTTCCAAAAGTGGGATGTAAAGCGACTATCCCTATCGAAATGATAGATATCGGTACTCCATGACGCGATACTATCTCCTTAAGATACAATCGAGCAAGCTTATCAAGACTATCGGTTTCACTAATAGCTAAGAAGTGGCGAGACTTAGTTAAGCGATCAACTATTACCCAGATAGCGTCATTGCCGCTAAGCATTCTCGATAATTTAGTGATAAAGTCCATGGTTATTCGCTCCCATTTCCATTACGGAAGTTCGGGTTGAACTAAAAGTCACGATGGTTTCGATGTTCGGCCTTAACTTTAGAACAAGTCGAGCACCTACTAACATCTTGAGCTATCTCGGCTTTCATATTGGGCCACCGGTATAATTTCTTAAGATCACGATACATCTTATCGGCTCGGGATGAATAGAGTATTTTGATTTATGCGACTCATGCATAATCAACTCACGGATTCCACCATAAAATGGTATCCGACACATCTCTCGAAGCATAATGTTCCATCGGGCGCTTCAAGCCGTTTTCACTTTCTACCATTCCATGAAGATTCTCATAGGGCGGTTCTCTTCCGTCAATGCCTCTACTTAGGCGGCTAAAATTTGAGATGGTAAGGCGAAACAATGATCATTCTAAGGATCTAACAAGTAGGGGTGGAATGTCCTCCTTACGACTAAGGGCATTAGCCACAGCGTTAGCCTTACCGAGGATGATAACGAATCTCACGGTCATAATCACTAAGCAATTCTAACCAACGGCGTTGTCTCATGTTCGGTTCCTTACGATCTAAGATATGCTTCAAACTCTTATGGTCGGTAAATACTACACACTTGGTTCCATACAAGTAATGTCTCCGGATCCTAAGAGCAAACACTCTGACACCTAACTCAAGGTCATGGGTGGTGTAGTTTTCTCATCTTCTTAAGTTGTCGGGATGCATAAGCAATCACCTTCTCACGTTGCATCAAAACAGCACCTAAGCCTTTATGCGAGCGTCGCGATACGACAAAGTCTTCGCTTCCTTGAGCAAAGCTAGGATGGGCGCTACACAACTTCCCTTGAGAAGTTGGAATGCTTCTTCTTCCTTTTCTCCCCATTCATACTTAACATCCTTACGGGTTAGTTTGGTCGTGGTTTAGCTATCTTGGAAAATCCTCAATGAATCTCCTATAATAGCACTGCTAAACCTAGAAAGCTGTCGGATTTTCGATGGGTTCTTAGGGCGCCCATTCCTTAATGGCCTTAATCTTATTTGGGTCAACATGAACACCTCGACTATCTATCACATGACCTAAGAATTGTGCAGACGGAATCCAAAATTCACACTTAGAGAATTTGGCATCTGACTTCTCTCTCTCGGTAATCCTAAAATGAGCCTCAAATGCTCTTCGTGCTCCTCACTACTCTTAGAGTATATCAAAATATCGTCTACGAATACTATCACAAACTTATCCAGGTATGGCTTACACACTCGGTTCATGAGATCCATGAAAACCGTTGGTGCGTTGGTTAAGCCAACGACATCACTTGGAATTCATAGTGTCCATATCGAGTTCTAAGCGCGGTCTTAGGGATATCCTCTTCTCGAACTCTAATTTGGTGATAACCGGATCGTAAATCGATCTTAGAAAATACACTAGCTCCTTGGAGTTGGTCGAATAGATCATCTATTCTAGGTAGCGGATATCGGTTCTTCACGGTCAACTTATTCAATTCCTATAATCAATACACATCCTAAGCGATCCATCCTTCTTCTTCACAAACAACACTTTGGTGCTCCCCGCGTGGCGAACTTGGTCGAATGAATCCCTTCTCGACAATTCATAGCTGTTTAGACAGTTCCTCCAATTCTCTTGGAGCAAGTCGATAAGGTGCCGGGCTACGGGTGCCGCACCGGTATCAACTCTATTTGGAATTCCACTTGTCGAGCAGGTGGAATCACAGCGAATCGTCGGAAACACATCCGGAAATTCTCTAACAGCGGGTACATCATTAAGGTTTCTTTCATTCTTCTCCTCGCTTTTCTTTTCAGAAATTCGAGCTAAGAAAAGACAACCTCCTCTATCGATGTACTTCTGAGCCTTAATACAAGAGATGATGCCCAACCGGGAAGGACTTCCACGGTCGCTCCGATCTCCTTGTATGCTCAGAACTTTTCCTCCATACGGTAGCGCACAATCTTCTCATCACAAATGATGTGTGCCGTTCTTGATAACCAATCCATTCCGATAATGGCGTCAAAACTTCCTAAGGTAGCGGCAGCAGATCTATACTAAGCAGGCGGTCTAGGAAACTTAAGGTACAACCTCGAACTACGGTGTCTATCTTCTCTCTATTCCCATTCGCTAATTCCACATCGTAACTAAACCCTAGAGGTGTTTGGGAGATTCCTAGTAATGGCATAAAGTTGGTGGATCTGAAACTCATATCCGCACCGATATCAAGCAGTATGGAAGCATAGCGATTATTGAGAAGGAGCGTACCGTAACTCGTTAGGGTCCTCACGACTTCCTTCCCGATAAGCGTAAACACCTTGTTCCATGTCTCTCTGCGATTCCTAACACCATTGTTTCACGGTTTCCTACAACCTCACGCTTCACGGGGTTTAAGCCATTACCTCCTACACCTCGGTTAGCAAATCCTCCTACATTACAGGATTTCCTCTCATCCACGGCTCTCGGCACTCATTCTTAAAGTGTCCCTTCTTTCCACATCCAAAGCAGTGTGATGGCCTTCAGTCCGCTCCTTGTGCGGTTTGAGTGCGGCAAGTGGTCGAGACCTCTGATCTTTGGCTATGTGTCCTACCTTAGAGCACTTCCTACACACAATCGGGCATGGTCCATGGTGGTGTCGGTTACAACGACCACACACAGGTTTACTACCTTCGTAACCTTTCTTATCTCCATTTCCTATGGCGAACACTCTGGTTGTCTCTTGCCGTTTGTTGCCATTTCCTTTCACAACTTCATTCCTCTTCCTCTTATCGTTCCTATCACTCTTACCCTTATCTCCTAATTCTAACACACAAGAGTCCATCAGACTCTGAGCCACAACAATTGCCTCATGCAAATTGACTGGCTTAGCAGCGATGACATCATTTCGAGTAGCTAAAGGTAATCCATCAAGTATACCTTTCAATCTTAAGTTCTTGATGCGAACCATCTCGGGGCAAAGCAAGGATAGCTCTTGGAAGCGGCGAGTGTAAGTCGCCATGTCGGTACCCTTAACCTTATGGTTCCGAACTCACTTTCTAACTTCTTAACTTCATTCCTAGGACGATAAGTCTTAATCGGGAGAGCCTTAAATTGAGTCCAAGACATACTATAAGCTACATCAATTCCTCTTGCTCTGTGGTAGTTATTCCACCGGTCAGCGCCTCGTCCTTCAAGGTAAATGTTGCATACTTAACCTTACAATCCTCATCACGATTACTCACAAAGCAAATCTGATTCGGTTTTCTCCAACCACCTAGTCGGGTAAACTACTCCTCGGTTCCTCCAAAATCTATGGGACCACGAATCGGAACTCCTTATAGGTACAACCTCGAGTTCGATTCGATCTTGGGTTCCACTAGAAGTGTTAGAAAGATTAGCCTCGGCTAGCGGTTCGGCGACACGCTGCGACACTAGGCGGTCAATGTGGGTTGGGTTCACGGTGGAGGTTTTGTGGAGCAGGACCATTCTCGGCACGGTCATCCACATTCGGGTTCCCTACAATTGGGTTATCAATGTTCGGGTTCTCAACATGTGGTGCGGTCGGGGTCGGACGACGACCGCGACGACCGAGGGCAACAACAATGGACGGGGCTGCTCGGTTGTTCTAATCAAGTTTCGTCTTGTTGCCACCATTACGGGGCAAGAAAAACGATTTCATAAGTTCACAATTTACGCTCTAAAATAGAGTTGGGTTCCAGGGTCACTACATAACGCTGAATACATACTCAAGGCTAACAAAGATAACGCTATACCAAAGCGAAACAATCAAATACCGCATCATAACTATGGATGCACGTTCCAATAACCATAACTCATAGGTTTCATAAGTGGGAATACATGGAAGGATTCGAAGAAATAAAAAACGATCCTAACAGCGATAACTATAAACAACTAGGATAATCCTACATCTCGAACCAAGTACTACTTAGTTTCAAGATGGCACAAAACCATAGATCTAATACGATCTAGCCACGATTTCGAGCACTCCTAAATGATTTCCAAACATCATCCATCACTCTCCATAGTGACAAAATCCCCAACTGAGAGTCGCAATCCTTCCTAAGATTCGACCTCCTTCTCCAAACCATCGACCTGCGCTTTGAAGCGCTTGGTGCGCCTCCAAGGTGTCAAGCACTCTGTATGCGGTCTCCAGACACCCGCTCAAAGAGTCCCGACGGACCTTCTCTTAAGGCCATCGACTTCTTCCCTATCTTAGTCAAATCTATCCTCAAATCCTCTACACGGTCCTTGTCACTCCATCTAATCGATCGATAACCTCACGAGACTAATATTACGGGATATAATCCTCCTCCGGATCGACCCGTACCCCATACTCCTCGGGCTCGAAGCAATCTCGATGGTATCTCGGATCCTAACGGGCTACCTATATAAGGTGAGTAAGGTGGTGAATCGATGTCTAAAAGGCTGTCCGGGGACTCGAGGCTCGAGCAAAGGAGAACTGGTCGAGGAGAATGTGCGGGACTCGCAAAGGAGGAGTACCCCCTGCAGGATATCCTCATCATCCTCCTCACGAGGATCCTCATCCTCATCAACATCTGCTCCTCAATCTCATCCTCCTCCTCGACCTCATGCTCCTCCTCGCCTCATCCATAAGGGAGAGTCCATGAGTCGGAGTCTCTGTCTTGAGTAAATCCGAGGTGGTACACTAGGAGATCTAGGCCTCCTAAGACATGGTGATGTTGCTAAGCGAATAGGTGATGATGGTGGTCGCATGCGGACATGCAGGCGATGCTATAAGCAAGCCTAGGAGTGCGTGCTCTCGCTAAAACACGATGTAAAGTGAGGCGCCTAGGCGAGCTAGGGCGATCGATGATGAACTAGAGTGACGGGCGATCTCATAAGGATCACCTGCGCAACCGTCATGAGAGTCAATCTTGGCGAACTAGCAACATCAAGGACTTCCTCGGACACATCAAAAGCTAGTGAAGGCATAGTGCGTGACAGCGGCATAGGGTAGGTATAAGTGTTTGAAACAACTAGTTTTTAATAAGCGCAATGACAACAAAACACATATCACATAATGTAAGCTTTAAAAGTGTAGGTACCGCATTACTCAAAACATGCCTTTAAATAACACACATAAGTTCCGTTCTATCACATAATCACATATCAAAGCAATCGAGTTCAAATTCCAAAATCGTAATATACCGTTTACTCAAATCAATTTCCGTAATATTTCGATAATCACATCCCATTTTCCCAAAACCAATAACCATATCTAATTTCCAAAACCAATAATCATATCTCATTTCCAAAACCAATAATCATATCTCATTTCCAAAACCAATAATCGTATCTCATTTCCAAAACCAATAATCATATCTCATTTTCAAAACTAATAATCATATCTCATTTCCAAAACCAATAATCATATCTCATAATTCAAATCGCATTTCATACCATAATCAAATAAGAAGCTTCGGCTTGGCAAGCGGGCGTGCGTCGGTCGAGGATCAATTTTTCTTAAAAGCGGTTATAGTTTAGGGTTTATAAAATACCTAGTTCTCTATAACCTTGAGCTCTGATACCAATCTGTAACACCCCCAAATCTCGGTACAACGGAAGACTTAATCAAGTTTTGGGCGTTATTTTTGGATTGGTATCGCACACAAGTAAAATAAAGATAACCATTTAACCATTTAAAACCAATCCCAAATCAAATATTCAAACATTTAATCCGAAGATATAAATTTTAGGCCCAAAACATAGTTTAACAAAATAGGTCCCCATTGTTTATCAGTCGAAAATGATCCTTGAACCACGCCTCCATGCCAAGCTTCCACGCGTCAAATAATCCAAACATCTCTCAAATACGAGAAATCATGCTAAAAGGTCGACTTACTGTTGGTGAGTTCATAGGTTTAAGTTCAACAAAATCATAGTGGACTGTAAGAGTTGATTTGCTATGCAAGACCTAGATAGGCAAATACCGTTTCACACATGATCCTACCGGATCTCCAATCATATAATCACTTACTCGGGCCCTGCGACTCTAGTCCGGCCTTGTCGTGGCAACCTCTAGAACAATTGCCAACCCGGGCTAGGTCGAGATAGAAGTCTATTCTTAGTTAGGCACGGTAAAACCTAGACTAAGGCAACAACTATCGCACATCTATCTACTCGATCAAGCATATAAGCAAATCCAAATAGTTTTAACGGTCCAAAAATAGTAGCATGATTCTCACCCCAAAATAGTTCAAAGCGTGGTTAAAGCGTATATAAAAGTGGGGCTATGAAACTCACCTCAAGCAATCAATCAGCGCACAAATATCACTAGCGAAGATAACGAAATCACGACACAACAACTATCGACTCGGCACAACCTATTAATGTAGACCAACTTAATATACATATTCCTCAAAATCAACGTTAACTACCCCAATATATTCCATTCCTTTATTTCCAAAAACGTCTCGTTTCACCATTTAATCCTAGTGTTTGGTATCCTCATGTGGGTGTATCGACTCAATATGATGCCATGAATGCACTCAAACAATCAATATATAACTCAATGCGACACAATGAGACCTTTAAACGATAAGCTCCATAGTTCAATAAGTTTCGGAATAAATAGTAGACCTTATCGAATTCGTCAACTCGATAAACTCATTTATTTACTCGTGTCGCTTATTATCCCATAAATCAATCGTATCCTTAAAGAGTCATAAGGATAGTTCACCCATTAATAAGGTTACCCAACGTACCTAGCGGGCTCTTATTAGATTCGTCAACCTAATAAGTCCGCTACCCACGTGGATCAACAATATTAACGTTAGGTTATCCGTAACCCATGCACACATAACGCAAATAAATAATTACTTATCCAACATTAAATGTCCACAATTGACATTTATTGATAAGCGATGTACTCGAAGCGTTAATTATTTATTTATTACAAAACCTCTCCAATTTAGTCGTTAGTTTCATTTAAAACTAGTAAATAACAAGATAAATCTTGTTATTGATATTTTTAGTACAAAAGCCCATTATTATTTACATTTCATAGTTTTATTAGCATTTCCATATATAAATATATTTAGTCAAATTCCAATATAAATCTCATATCGTTATTCGTTTCGAGTCCACAAGCACGAGTCATAACTTCTCGACTTTTAATCAATCAATCGTCCAAATTATACTAAAGTCCATGTTACGGCTTTGTCGGAGTCAACTATTGACTAAAAGTCAAAGTGGCCGACGTAGCTCAAAGTCACAATATATATATCAAGTCCATAATTAAAAGTCATAACGTCGCAATTCAATCCTAAACCAACTGAAAACAATCTCGCCAACCAATCAATCAACCAATTATACTCGAAACCAATGTTATGACCCTAATGGTCATGACACGGTCGTGGTCAAGACCACGTGAACCAAACAAGCTTCTAAAAGCTTTTCGGCTCCACGTGTCTCATCCAAACCTCAACAATACCAATCAATAAGCTACCAAATCGACCCGACTCGGACCCAAGACCCAAGTGGGTCTCGTACGCCACTCAAGAGCCACGTACGAGCCCTATGTGGTTTGTACGTCCCATATTGCTCAACCAAACACAACCAAATCCAATCTACAACACTCAAATCCAATCATTCAAGCTCCAAACACTAACTAAACACAAAACCCATCAACAATCTAGACCAACAACATGAACATAAACCCTAAAATGCAAAACCCATCAAATTAATGCACCACACATGTACCAAACACTAATTACTTGTTTATTTCATCACTAATTAGCTTTAATTTCATGTTCCACCCAAAAGCCCCAAAAATTGTTCATGGGTCGAAACCCTAGAATCCAATTCGTGACTTTTTATTGTTCAAACAAGCTCAAAACATGTTCTATTTACCTTCTCTAATCACCAATTACAAAAGCCCTTTGAAATCTTTAGAAACCCTAAAAGTACGAATCTTAATTCTTGAATTTAGAGGTGTTAATGAAGTCCAAATTGAGTGTATGATATATGGTTGGAAAGAGGAGAAAGAGATCTTGCTTTTGGTGGTGGAGGTGTGATGTGACGCGCCGCCGGCGGCCTGTGGTAGCCGGAATAGTGGCCGGCGGTGGTGGAGGGTGGCTAGGGTTTTTAGAATGAGAAACTAGAGAGAGAAATAGTGTTGTGTGTGTTTTCTAGTGAGAGAAATGAAAGGTGGAAGTGAGGCTTGGGTTGGGTATATATACTCATGAACTAGGGACCTCAAAATAATTAATTAGGAGGAGGGCCGGCTACAATTAAAAGGGAGGTTCGGGTTGAAACTTTTCGTATCTATCTCGTTTACCCATTCCGAGCTCACATATCGTCCCCAGTGTCCCACTACATTTATTTGACTTCCAACATCGTTACTCACATTTTTCCACAAGTTTTGACTATTTATTTGTCAATTTTAGATTCTGGTCTAAAAGTTACAATAACTCTTGTTTTAGGCTTTTCTAGTGCGAATCGAATAGTGCCTACCAAATAGAGTTAAAGCATCGATAACTCATTTAATAATGAAATAAACCGTAAAATCAATCGGCGATATAAAATCAAGTCACGGTTTATAAAATAGTGTTAAAGGCAAAACTCAGTTTAATTTAACGTAATGCGGTTACCTAAAATAGACTCCTAAAAGGTTGTCACATGTACTAGAAGGACGTGTAGTATGTAACTATAAATACCCTCTACCTCCCAAGGTAGAGGTTGGACCTTTCATTCTTAATCTAACCTTCTAAGTTTTCTTTCACTTTCTCTAGAAAGGCTCCCATCCCACTTTCTCTCTAAACTCTTAAACCATCGCCCATTTATGATTGATATGATGTGTTTGTGTCAATATGTTACAAATGGTATCAAGAGCCATGGTTTGATCATCTCTCTCACATATCCTTGGATTTCTAGTGGTTTTAGATGGTTTTTGAGTTTGAAAAATTTTAGTGGTTTTTGCATCATTTGGATCATTTCTAGTGATAAAGTTTGAATTTTGGGTGTACTTTTGTGTTAAGAATCATTGTAAGTTCTTGGGTTTTGATTTGGTAAGCTTGAATCACTGTGGTTGAGCTTGTTTTGGATTGAAAAGTGTGTTTTTGAAGTTTTTCTTGCTAGCGACTTGGCTCTCGTAGTGTTTTTCATCGTAACGACTTGCTTGATTAAAGTTAGCGAGTTGTAGTGTTAGTTGTTAGAGACTTGAGTCTAGCGACTTGTCTATTGAGACAAGCCGACAAATAGTACAAGTTAGTGGATTCTCCACTACTGCTTGCGACTTAGTGAGGTTAGCGACTTGCTTCAGAAATTGTTAGTGAGTTGTAGTGTAAATTGTTAGTGACTTGATACTAGCGACTTGGATCTTAGCGAGTTGTTCTTTAGCAACTTGAATGTTTAGCGATTTGGTATTATAGCGACTTGCGTCCATCGACTTGGGTCTTAGCGACTTGGGCTTAGCGACTTGATTCATAGCAACTTGAAGTCTAGCGAGTTGCTACTTAGCGACTTGGTGCTTAGCGACTTGGTTCAAGGATACTTAGCGACTTGGTGCTTAGCGACTTGTCTTCATAATTCCTAGCGACTTGTTGACTTTTCCCGACAAAAATTCAAACGGCCATAACTTTTGAACCGTAACTCCGTTTTCAGCGTTCTACCCATCAAAACGACCGTGAGAATGAGGAGAATGGCACGCCGAATGAACTAAGGTCAACCTTCGAGGCCTAAATCCGCTCTGAACAGAAGTTATTGAGGTTTTTATGTTTTTTTGACCTAAATTTCTCCGTAAAAACAGGCATAAACCAATCCAAATCTCAACCAAACAACATCTCTGCTAATCCTACAAACAATCATATGCCCTAACACAAAATTGTCTATCACTGTGTCGATCCATCAGTCATCTTAACACATTCCATTGGTCATTGCTTAACGGTTTGGTCTTGATTTTAGTAAAATCCATGAAGATTCTATTTCTCGGTTTAAATCATGCACTTGTAAAATCCGTGTATACATCAACATCATGTCTTACACTCGATTGGTGATTTGAAGTACTTAAATTGTATGATCTTTGTGGACAACATTGATAATGTATGCTACACTCGAGCGATTAAAGATGCTTGAATTAAACAATGAGGATGTGAGTTCTTCGTGTTCGAGTTTGAAGAGAGAATAGCACTGTTTGACTACGAATGCCATGCAAAAGGAAAGTAGCATTGAAACTTATCATCAACTTCACTCACACCTCATGTTACTCACACCGATTGGAATGGAGCGAACATGCAATGCCCTTTCCGTAAAGATTTATCCACATTAATCGGAACATTACTATTGAACTTAGGACAATTGGAACAACAACTTGATAAAGAAAAGGTTCAAAAGGATAGTTCTAGTCTGCACTACAAGTGATCACAACCAATTTAGGTCATTCATCGGGAATTTACATCGATTATGATCAAGACATGACCGAAATGTCTTTAAAGAAACACCTTTGGAATGGAAATTGGCGTGTTCATAGAGACACTTATCCTTCTCATGGACAAAGTGGAGAAGTATATTGAGGAAGTTACTCGAGAAAGATGAAATAGTTGATGAGAGTCAGTGCGGTTGGATGAAAGTTGTGATGAGTTGGGTAATGTATCGTTGAAGAATCGGGTGTTCTTTGAATGCGAGAATAACGAGAGACAACAAAGAATGATGCAACAAATTGTTCAATAACTCATGTTACATATGATGTGGATGCAGATATTAGCAGATAAATGAATAGGTGTCATGTGATGAGGTACCCTTAAGCTGTTCAACATAGTGCATCCGCTAATGTACCTAAACATCTCGATCTTAATGTCGAACATGATTACGATATATGTTCCTTGGTTGAGGTTGAGTCTAATAATTTCAAAACATATGATATGGTTGACAAAAGGCTTTTGATGAACTTTCAAACAAATTCTCAAAACTTGAAAACATTGCATTTCACTTGAAATTGCAATACGAGTAAAGAAGAAAGTTTTCAACTTAACAAACCATGTAAAAATCCAGGAACTTCACGAATTCCATGAACTTTTGAAATTACCACTTTGAAAGCTCGACTTCAAGACAAAACTCAACTATCAACAATTTGAAGAAACATATTTCTAATATGCATGTGAAAAGTAATTTGGTTACAAGTATTTAAAGTTAATCTTGTTGATGATATTCAAATGAGAAATGATGAATTAGCGGTTTGTGTGGCCAAATTACTAAAAGAAAATGAGTCTTTGAGAAAGCATCACATAGAACTGACTCATCAAAGAAGCTAGAACTAAGTCAATTGAACAAACAAACTCTTTGATAGCAAAATTAGCTCACAAAGAAGCTAGAACTAAGTCAATTGAACAAACAAACTCTTTGATAGCAAAATTGTTGAACTCAAAGCTCAACTTCGTGAAAAGAGTTTCGCTATTGTTGCCTTAAAAATGAGCTTAGGAAGGCTGTAGGAAAAGTGTGAACACTAAGTTTACAAAACCATCAACCTTGGAGAAACCAGTTTCTCATCCCATTAGAAATCGGTCCGTTGTTAGGCAGCCTACTGCGTTTATATCTGAAAGACCAAAATTTTCAAAAACACGGTTTGCCTCCCAAGTTGATGCGATAAAAGTTTTGTCAAAATCTGTCACTTCACCTAAGTTAACTAAGAATAATGCTTCTTCTCCCAACACCTGTAGGAATAGTTCGAAAATAGTGTCAAAACCAAGCATTAAAACCCAGAATTCATATGATATGAATGACTTGTGGAAGAACTATTATCTAGAAGAAGCTAGGAAAAGGCATGATTCGAAAAGACGGAATTTTAGGTGCAAGACACGGGGTGATGCATTCCACGAGATTTCAAGGCCTTTGCTAGTAGTAGTAAACCATTACCTAGGAACTCTCAAAAGACTAGGGATTGGCTTGCATCTAAGAGCGGATTATATGAAGAAGAATGCTAAGCATGTAGAAAATGAAACTAGAAATTAAGTCTTTTCCGAATAAGAAACATTTTCCTAATTTACATGCTAAGGTACAATCCACTAAGACTACTAACATGGCTAAGGTTCAACATGTTATGATCCAAAACAAACCTAAAACTCCACCTAGATGGATCGACTACTAAATCTTTGGAGTCTAGGAATACCAATAAGTCTTCATTTGTGCATAAGTATGTCACCAATCCTAGACCTTGCCATAAGTGGATTCCGTCTTGTAAAATGTTTAAGGATGTTGGACTTAGGTGGATGCCTACTGAAAGCTCTTACCGATGACAAAATCAAGGTTGTTGTGAAACCCCAAAGGGTTTGGATACTAATGTCACTAACCAAAATATATGCAATCAAGTTTGTAATATTAGTGCGGTAGTCCTTACTCGATTCGAGATACTTGATCCTTCACTACATGGGTGGCTTAAAGTATGGATTACAAATGGATTGATATCTCATAACTCACGGGTTCAAGTAACTCAATCTTGATATTCATTCGGCTATGACATCTGTTCACATCAGTTCAGGCCTCGTATTTCAACATTATGGTGTCTGCAGACAACTCTTCAGGCCCCGTTCCTCAAAGAAAATAAAGGTTACGCTTCAGTGCGCTTTATCTTCAAAAGAAGAGAAATCTTCATGTTTATGACCATTCTCATCGACATTCTTCAACAACAAGCTTCATGTTTTTCCCACGCTCTTTCGTCATCAAGTGGGTCTACATTCATTGGAGTTTACTCTTATTCACTTATTCAAATCAAAAATGGCAACACGGATGCAATTTATGAGGGGGAAGTGGATCTACATATTGATGGATGTTTGTATAATGGTCGGACTACTCAAAAGCCTAATCTCCGCTTATTCCTCAAGGCATTTTAATGACTATCATTGCGACAAGACTCATGAATAGTGATTGATGCGCCAGAAACCGTCAAGTCAAACAGGACTTAAAGCGGCTTAAACACAAATGCAATGAAGATCGAGAGAATGAGAGTTCGGTCGTTATGTCCCACGGAGACTCAATGGTGTGTACAACAGATTCGAGACGATAGAATGATCGCTAATGATAGCGATCGAGAAGGATTAGATTGAATATTACACTCTTGAAAAAGTTTATAAATAAAAGCGACTTAAATGCAAATTAAGAAGATTAAAAAGATAAAAGATATTAAATAAACGCTATCACTATTTTTAAAGTGATGAACGTTTAAAACCTAAGACTTACGTTTAAATTAAAAACTACGTGAACGTACAAAATAAAACGTGAAACTTACACAATATAGATCCTAAAAATATGAAAAATACATTTTTACAAACCTAATGATAAAAGAAAATTTATAGAAAAGGAAACTTATTTTTACAACTATTTATTTAATTATTATTAATTAAAAACTATTTTAAACTATTTAATAATACTCTAAAATAAAAGAAAATATGAAATAAGGCTAGAAAAATAAACTTAAGACTTAGAAAAATCTAAAATATGATAAAACTAATTTTAAAACAGAAAATATATTTTTCTGACTTTTTATGTATTTATTATTAATTTAAAACTATTTAAAACTACTTAAAATGCTAGAAAATACAAATTTAACTAAGAAAAATATGGAAAATTACTTTTTTTACTTTTTATATTTATCTAAGCCTAAGAAAATTGAAAAATTATTTTTTTGAAGCTTTTCTTAATTATTTGTATTAAATGCTATTTAAAAGTGCTTAAAAACTAATTTAAATTAAGAAAAATAGCAAATGAACTTGGAAAAGTCTGAAAAATTCAAGAAAACTCTAAAATAATACTAGGAAGCTAGGAAAAATGGAAAAACATGGGCTTATATGGAGGAATATGCAACTGAAGTAGAATGAGCTTAAAAATAAGCACTTCCAATAAGCAAATGAAGTCCAAAAGCTACCAAACTGAAATGGAAGCTACAATAAGTGAAAAGGACCAAATGCAACAACAATCAACAGGCTATAGCCTCGATAAGCTAGTTGCAATGATTTGGTGTATTGAGATAATAAGCTAAAAGCAGGTAAAGAGGTGCCTAGTTTGAGCTTAAAAACAAGCACCTAAATAAGCTGTAAACAGAAAACCAATTATTGGAACTAACACTAGACCTAGGTGAGAGCTAATAAACCAAGTTACAGACCTAGGTGAGCTCACATGAGATACATGAAGCCAATGCAAAACTGCATAACCCACATGCGGTCAGCGATTGCTGCTTGAAGTTCAACACCATTTTACAAGCTCTTTAAGAGCTTAAATAAAATTACAAAATTATGTAAAAATGACAACAAGGAACTAGAGCAAATGAACTTTTAAAGACACAAATTTCTTGAAATGACCTAGAAATGAGTGAACTAAAAATCTTCCTAGATGGGCTCGAACTAAGATTTTGCAAATTGACTTTTGAAGAAAATGAAAAGTTGACTTTCCAACTTTGATCTTGATTTTTGACTGAGATAGATGTTGTATGATGTAATAAGTGTAATGCAAGCAATATTTGATGAATATACACACAAATCAATGATACAACATATCCGAATCCACAGTGAAATTTGTGGAGATGGATTAAGGTGAAATGTTGACTTGGTGGTATCACGGACCCAAGATATTGCGAGTTTTGGCTTAAATAAGCATAATAGACATGGTCTAGAGGAATCAATCACTGCATGTTCTAAATGACGGATAAACCACTAGAGCCAAACACCCTATAATAGCATTATGGAATTAAAATGAGGATAAACAAGCGATTCGAGAGGGTGCTATTGATCAAACTTAGTTTATATGATCATAATACAATTACCTAAACATATTTTAACCATAGGTGACTACTGATTCATAGACAAGTATGATATGCAAAAGCGAAAATACCATAAAATACTCACAGTTTGCGGTGGTATCTGATTGAAACCAACCAAATCCTACTCTTATCTACCTATTTCAACCCAATATCATCCTTTGCATCCACCATTAACCAATTCCAGAACCATATGAAGCTCAGTTTGACTTCTGTTGACTAATTGAGAATTTTGAGTGAAATCTGATTAAGTGACTTTACGGTGAATGATAACATAAAATAAACTTATTAAAGCTTAGATAAGACTTATACAAGCTTATAAGTCCAAGAAAACAACCAAGAATAACATTCAAATTTATAGAGATTTTGAAAGCGCACTGTTGTAATTAAAGCTGAAGCGGAAATTTGTTTTTAATAAAGATTCACATACACTTAATTATGCTTAAACAAGAGCTTAGAAGCTTAAAAGTACATTACAAAACTGGAAATTATTAAAACGACATAAAGCTAAACTACACTACACTACTCTCCTTTTTCATCCCTTCTCTTTCTTCCTTTTATACCCAAATGTGCTTCCACTTGTACTCAGAATAGATCCCACTTTCTTTTGTAGCCATTGGATGAGTAAAAGTGATCATGGCCGTTTAAATGGATTTTGGCGGGAAATGGTTATATGGCAGTTGGTGAGTTGAGTGTTAAGAGGTGAGATGTAATTAATGGTTTTTGGAGTTGTGATGAGGTGGGGGGACAAGGAGATTGATATGGTGAGGAGGAATGAATGGTGGCTTGGTGTGAGGGTGGCAGTTGGGATGAAGGAGGAAAATATGGCGCCAAGTGGGTGTGTTTGACCAAGTTGACCGGGGAAGAGTTAATAATAGGGGTTCACAATTGCTTTTGCGAGGGTCGAGGTGTGTGAAAGGTCCAATATGGTGATAAAGGTTTAAATTGACAGGGACTAAAGTTAAACTTACGAAATTCCGAGGACCGAAGCGCCAATTCATCAAACTTGTTCCAAGGACTGAAAATGACAAGCTTCAAAGTATAAGGACCAAAATTGCCATTTGCAATTTTCAGGGGCCATTACGCAATTTTCAAACTTGGAGGACCATTTTTGCAATTTTCTCAAACTTTTGATATTTTTCACCAAAGGACTAAATTTGACAAGTTATGATTTTAAAGGACCTTTGGTGATTTTTCTTTTAAAATTTTGACTCGGGGACTATTTTGACAATTTTGAAAGTTGGGGACTAAAAGCGCAACTTTTGCAAATTTGATCGTTTTCATCGATTTTGATATTTTGCATTTAAAACATAAAACAACGATTTGTGATATTTTATCATTTTGATGCGTTTAAGGTGTTTCGAGATGATTTTCTGTTTATTTAGTACAAAATGATGAGTGTTTAGACCTCATCGTGATGATCCACTCTTTGGTATTCCTTTTCCAAATATTCACGGATCATTGTTTCATTGTTCTTTCTAAATGTACTCTACGTAAATCAACCACAGAACATTAAGGAAAATGACTTCCTCATCAGCTTAAAAACATTATTGGTGAATCTTCGGATCGGTTTCACATGTATACCTTAAGGAAGAATGCATTGATGTTGAGGAATCATTTGCTTGATTCATTACGTGGGTCAATGTACATCCGATTGTATGTTTATTCACGTGTTGGCATTTGACACAAGTTGATTACTTGAAGTTACTCATTTATCACTTATTTGAGGTTGAAATGGCGTTCGAAAGGTGTGTTCTTATTTGATAACTTATCGGGCTTAAGAATTAGAGTTGAAGACTTGGGTTATCTAGTTACCCGGCCGATCGAGGTGGATGGTTGAAGACACAGTTTAATATCACTATTAGGAGTTACTTTGTTTTACTCGATGTCATCGCGCATATGCGGTGTGGATAATCGCAAGAGGTGTTAATGTCTCGTACTTTGCTTGAGTAGTGAGTACTTAGAGATTTTCTTGAAGCATAAATTCGACACGTTCTTCCATCATTAAGTGCAAGCTTAAGATACAAATGTGAAATTAGACTTGATTTCAAGTTTGGTATATCGGGTTTTCTTCTTTAGTGGTTACTTCAATTGTCTACATATAGGTTGATAAAGATAGTGGAGAGAGTTTACATGGCGATTGATTCTCACAGAGTTCATTTGAGCTCATTTATGTTCTTCTCTATTTCAAGATTATTTGGTATGTATAATGTGTTCTTGATTATGAGATATCAAAACCAGACAAGGGGAAGAGATATACATCTAAACACCAGCAGTACACGTGATGTACTTAATACTTCTTCTCTATTGAAGTAATCCGGGAAAGACAAATGTCATAACCGTAGAAACTCGGTGTTCAACTACGTAGCCATTGTTGTGTTATTCCAACTATTTGGGGAAGGATGCATTATTCCAACCATTTGGGGAAGTGGTCTCGGATACTTGTGGTATGTGTTAACTCACTTTCGATGGGAAGAAATGTAAGAAGAATATGTGGGCGTGAGATGATATTGCTTATCGGCGTCTTCTATATGATTTATGGTAGTGCAGGTTATTGCTTCATGTACACAATGCAATGATGATTTCGATGTGATCGCAACCATCGGGGTAGAGATATGTGTACATTAGAATTCGTAACATGTTCATGATCGAGCTTAATCGATTATTACAGGTTGACATCCATAGAAGATCATGTGATTCAACCGAGTTATCGTGATATCGTTGTTTCTTCTCTTGTTAGGTACTTGTGTACATTATGGGATGAATGGTTATATGGAAGATAAGCGGAATACACTAGTTAAATGAAGATGTTGATATGTTGTTCCCCAAATAGACAAGCGCTTTGCTCAATCTTGAAGAGTAATGTGTACTTGGGGACGCCTTGCGGTTCATGTGATCGGGCTCAATCGTTTATTCGAGCTTGATAACCGCTTGAAATGATCCGTGTTAACTTGTTACTTCATTGTTATCGTCTTCTTGGGTTCTTGAGCTTCATTCAATGAGGCTGTTTGCTTCTCTTCTCTTCTTGGAAGAAATGGTCTTTATTCGAGATTGTAGGTTTGGGAAGCTACAAAGATTTACTTTTGAAGGGTCAAGTTCTTGCTGACGATTCAAGAGCCTCGAATGCTTTGGTGGTGAAAGTTTAAGAGATGATGACTTATCTTCTACAAAGTCTTTGAATGATTTTCTTATCTGGTACTCGTATCATCATCTTCTTAAACTATTTCTCTATCTTTGTAAATATTTTTTAAAAAAGCAAAATACAAAAATATAATACCAGCTAAAACAAAATAGAAAAATATAAAATCAACAAAAGCCCATAAAAATCAGAAAAATCAGAAAATACCAAAAATATTGTTTTCTAAAGACATGTCTTCTGGTATCGATAACATCTGCGGTCTTAGAAATGTCATTCAATAATGCACGGGACCTAGATGAAGTTTGAGCGAGGAGGTGTTAATATTTCTTTCTAAACATGTCTCTAAATATGGCTTGCGATTACTTGAATTGTAACCGTGCTTAAAACTATGGTTTGCTATTATTTGAGATACAACCGTTCTTCAAGAAAGGAAAGTCTTGTGCTAAACCAATTTTCAAATATTTGGGTGCTTATCCTAAAACTATTTGAGGAAAGTATGTGAAGAATTCTTGTTCCTACAAATGTTTTCATCTAAAATTCTTGAGAAAATATTTGTTGTTTCAAAAAGTGGTGGTAAATGAGTTGCTTGAAAATCAATCGATTGATTTTTTAGTAATAATTGAAAACTCAATCAATGACTTGGCTTTAAACTTTTGAAAATAAATCATTGATTGAGGGAGAATGTTTTCAAATTTACATCATCTAGCAGACTCTTAATTATCCTATATGCTTAATTAAAATCATGTTAACCTCGTTGAAGGACTAGGTGCCTAGGATATGATTGTTAGGATTAGATGATTAGAGTTTGACAAACACATTATTCCCATACATTTGAATGATCGATTGATATGTTGAATTGACTTTTATTAGTCGATTCTTTGTTTGGGTGATGTGACCACCATATATCGTATGTATGTTCTTAACGTGTCACGGTATTTTGGTATATAAGAATGTTCGATCCGGATCCCACAATTGAAGATGATTGGATCACGAAAGAAAGGGTAACTATATCTTGGGTTGACAAATGAAAGCGGAGCTTAATTGGACTTCTATGGAGTGTTGGCATGGAAAATGCAACGTAAGAGGTCTCACTTGCATCGATATGGTTTCTTCTAAGTGATTGAAAAGCGGACTTAATTGACCTCAATTGGCATTAAAATGCAACGTAAGAAGTCTCACTTGCATCGATGAGATGATTTTCTTCAAGCCTACTGCAACAACATAAGCTTCTCAACCACGTAACGTATCTTTGTGCATGGATAATAATGATGATACCATTTTCTAAAGCGTTTAATAATATTGTTTTGAAAATGGAAAAATATTATTTTGAAAATAAATCAGTTCAAAGTTTTGAAATCATGGGACTTTATTTTGTCAAATCTTAAATGATTTCAAATTAAATAATTTCAAGCGATATTTCATCAAAAGTCCGGTTTGTACAAAATAAGTGGTGATCTAAAGATTTAATGTTATGTCATGGTATGATTTTTTCTTTAGAATCAAGATCTTACAAAATGAAATTTTTACATTCTTGTTTGATTGTGAAATTGTTTTATTTTACTTAAAGATCTCTTAAAAACTATCATACACGACACTAACAATCTTTAATGTCGAAAAAGCTGTTCCTTATCGGTCATTTTCAAAATCAAATCTTGCCGCGTCTTTCCTAAAATTTTCTAAATAATTTAAATCAACTGGGATCACAAATCTCAATTGGTTTGAAATTTTTGATCAGGGGAGAGATCGTGATTTAAACCTCTTATCTGTTTTAAATGGAATTTGTTTTAGTCCTTTAAAGGCACTCCGCCTCCATGTGCTTGATTTCAATATACATAATGCACATGTTGAGGGAGCATTTATCCAAAACATGATGAGTTTTTAAATCAGGGCACATATTCTCCATGTTTTCTAAACCTTATTAAATCACTTGGGATCCAAAATCTCAAAGGGTTTGATACTTTTGATCGGGAGAATTTGTGATTTAATATGAAATTTGATAAAAGGTGATCATTTGATTCAATGTGCTGGCCCTCTTTAATATGTGCTAAACTCTTTCATATATTGATGCACATATTGGGTGATAATTTGATTCAATGTGTTGGCCCTCTCTAATATGTGCTAAACTCTTTCATATATTGATGCACATATTGAGGGGGAGCGAATGGTTTCTTAGTGGCTTGTGTGATCGTAAATGTGCTTCTAAAGAACTCCTGCCTCTATGTGATAAAATGATTTCAAATATCCAAAGCACATATTGAGGGGGAGAATTTACCAAGAAAATCAAATGGCTTTTTCCATGGAAACTATGATCAAGAAATTATTTCAAAGAACTCTTGCCTCCATGTGCTAAACAATTTCAAAATTTTATGCACATGTTGAGGGGGAGCGTTTCTAAATGATCAAAACAATTGAGGTACAAAAGGCTTTGATATTATATCACAAGTACCTTGATTGATTTTCAAATGATTTTTCAATTGGTTTTCACGGAAGAATGAAGCTGTGCCAAAAGACCGACCATTTTACTTTATGAATGGAGTTATAAGGTTGGTGAGGTTAGGTATTAGTTCACGATCCCGCCAGAGCGGAGGATCTACCTTAAGGACAATCCACTAGATAGTGTAGAGTCCTTAGGTATGATTAAAAAGGAGAAAATGAGATATGGGAAGAGTGCGGACTGAGGCAGCGTAGCTAGTCTTGGAATAAACCCAACAAGGTCCTAGTTATGAAGTCTCGGTAGCAGCTTGAAGGGGTTGAAGAATGAAAAGAAATGAATGTGAAAAGGGTGAAAAGAAATAGCCCTCCAATAATTCAACCTTAGGGCGTAACTTAGGGTTCAATACATACTACTCTGGTGGTTACTAAGGTAACACGGTATTGAAGACAAGGCGTCATGGACGGTGGACGCTTAACTAAACTTCCCAAAGCTACTCAAGTTCCTCTTAAAAGGCTTGTTTCATTCTCATGGGGAACCTACATAATCTATCGACTTTCTCTTAGAGATTGTTGATATTGAAAAAGGAGACCCTCTCCCTAGTCTCCGGCATAGGAACCAAATGTGCACTATTGAGTCTAGAGCCAAGAGATCATCCACAATATCTCATTAGGACACTAAATTCTTGAAGACTTGTTGTTTCACACAATGTGAAAAGTAAGAATATATTTTAAGAGTCCTACGCATTATCCTTGTGGTATTGCCGAACATCAAGGTGATATAGTAAATATTCACGATGAAGATGGAAAGCCTTCAGAGCCAACATCAAACAAGCTCTTGGTGGGTGACATGTGAGATCTTTTCTAAAGATCAAACTTGTGACAAGCTGGATAGAAGCGATGGGGCGATTCACTACGTGAATCAACCTTGGTCCAGAAATGAATTGACATATACTTTTGGAAAAACCATTCGATGTGCAAATCCTCTTTTCTCTAGCACATCGAATGTGTATTCATATTTTCAAACACAAAAATATCTCCGATTGAAAAATACTTTTGGAAAAACCATTCGATGTGCTAATCTCTTCTTTTTATCTAGCACATTGAATGTGTACTCTTTCAAATACAAAAGTATTTTAAATTGAAAATTGATCTTTTTAAACCTTATGTATTGAAAACTATTTATCTTAAGCAATACGCGATTGTTTTCAAATCATTTCTATCAATCAAGTAAATCTCAATTTCTTTGGTTCACTCACTCCGTGTTGTCTTCTTTGAGGCGTTCGGTTTGAGAACAACTAGAGCATTTGCGAAACCACATCAAGGAGATTCTTCGAATTATACACGATCACGGGTAGTACTTGTAATCGATCAGCGGGGAATCGTGGGCGTGTACCTCAATTCAACGAAAGTGATCAAAGATACTTTTGTGTGTTTTATTGCTAATCGTTGTTTGCAAGTACATTTGGACGGTTGTTCTTGATCGAATTGAGAAGTCAATCCAAAGCCGCATACTACAAAGATCCACACTTAATTGAAGAAATCATGGTGGTGCATATCTACATAACCCGGTTACGATATTTTTATACTATGCTTACGCTACATGCTTTGCAAATATCATGAACCGAGAAAGCTTCCTACTCACGATGGAAGATGTCATGATCCAAAAGAATGTGACCATAATCGGTCAGAAAGTCACAACTTCACATGATGGCAACACAATAAAGGGTGATCGAGAGATTTGTGGCTAATGATCTCAATGAGCTCAAAGATCATCAAAGATGTGGATCGCTTAAAGGCCTCCACTAAAAGTACAAATCTATCACGGACTTTGAAGAATCACTACAAAAGCACAAAGACTGCGGACATTGAAGAACTGAAGTCTACGAGCTCGAGCATAAAGACAAAGATAGAATGCTAGGATTCATAATGTAAATCATGGGGTGACCTCCTTAGGGGAGATTGTTAGAATTAGAAAATCCATAGTGAAGAGTCGGTCACCCCAACTCTAGTCTAGCATATGTTAGCTCGTAGACATTACGTTATTTACTAGTTAGTTAGTTAGTTAGTTATTTAGTTTAGACCGTGGAGGACGGACGGGTCTTTACCAGCTGTATGCACGATCCACGGTCGTAGGAGGGCGTGTAGTATGTAACTATAAATACCTCTACCTCCCAGGTAGAGGGTTGGACCTTTCATTCTTAATCGACCTTCTAAGTTTTCTTTCTTTCTCTCTCTAGAAAGGCTACCATCCACTTTCTCTCTAAACTCTTAAACCATACACCCCATTTATGATTGATATGATGTGTTTGTGAAATCCAATATGTTACACTAATTAAAATCTACTACATCAAACATACATATGCACATACAATTAACTTCGATGCACTAACCACAAACACAAATGCACTCATATGTGTTATAATTCAATAATAATACATTCTCGTGCTAACATTCAACCTCATGCACTAAGCATAAGCACGGATGCCCTAAGATGCAATTTGATGCAATGATCTTACACATTTAACTCCGATGCGACAACCATAAACACGGATGCACTAATACAAGCTGGTGCCCTAAGATTGTGTAATATGATGTTGCAAATATACACACGGATGCCTTAAGATGCCATATAATTCAATATTAAACACATATGATGCAAATTAGTGCATCACAATTATAAATTCTTATTCAAACATTTTATCAAACACCTGGTGAGCAATTTTAATAAACACATTTTTGATGCATTTTTTGTCAAATTTATTTCATATGTGTAGAAAAACATGATGATATTACGATAAAATTTCAACAAAACCTAAAAATCATTACATAGTTGATTTTAACTTTGATCGATTGACAAAATTCGCACTTACAAGTGATGGTATGCTAATCAATGAACGGAAATATTAAGTTAAACACATGAGCAGAAGATCAATTCGTGAGGAAAACTAACTGAGAATATGTTGCGGAGAGGTACAATATTGATGTCGTTGTAGTGCGGTGTTGATTTCGCGATGGTGCGATGGTTACCTACGACGAGGCGGTGGCGGTGGTGGTGGTGATGATGGTGAGTGTGTGTTTGAATCTGGAGTGTGTGTGTGTATGTGTATGTGTGTGTTTGAATCTGGAGTGTGTGTTTGGATATGTTATTCACGCAATGTCGATTCCTCATTTTCTTGTGTTTTTTTCTTTTTTTACCCTAAACTTTTGATTGTTATCAAATTCTACCCTATAACGTTTTTATCACTTTTCTATCTAATTGTACTTTTCTCTAGAACCGGACTCTCTCTCTCTCTCTCTATATATATATATATATATATATATATATATATATATATATATATATATATATATATATATATATATATATATAGGGAAGGGTTATTTTAGAACCAAATAAAATGCGAAGCTCATGAGAACCATCAACCAATCGATTTTTTGAATTTTAGTTTTATTATTTAATTCAAAAGGGTATAATGGTAAAATTACTTTTTATTTTCTTTTGAATTTTTTTAGTAAAAACGTTTTTTACTCCTAAATTTCAGTTTTTTTTTTTTTTTAGACATATTTAAAAATACGATATGTGCACATGTGTTTTGTAAAATAAGGTTAACTATTAACTAGACAATTTTATTTTTAGTTTATGCATAAGTATTCAGAATGCACATGTATCTTTAAGAAATATTACATAAATATATATACAAGAATAAAACTTTTACAATAGATTTATGCAATTTTAAATTCATATGATATTCAACTTTAGTACAAACATCATTATATTTACACTTGTATTCAATTTTATTACAAATATATGAAGCATGCATGTGCATAATCTAATATCTTTAACAGTTGGTTCATCTTTTGACGATACTGCATGTATTCCTCATTGGTTCAAACACACATGAAATCTGCACATGTGTTTTTAATCCTTGTGCACATGTGTTTTTAATCCTTGTGCACATGTATTTTTATCGTCTCGTGGTTCGTTGTGAAGTGAGTGTGTGAAAACACAAGTATCAACGATATACCAAAATATCCGTAAAACTCGACAAACCAACCTTTTAGGAAAGGGTTAACGTGCCGAACCTCACGGGTGTGATAAAAGTGAATACGGAAAGTTATTTCCCGGGTCGTGTCCCAACGAGGTGTGAAATTGACGGTGTCGTTTAGTTTCGAGATAAGGACTTGAATTGGTTGAGCGAATGGGTTTTGATTTCGTTTTCTCTGAATTAATTAACGGGAAAGTAATTAAGGCAAGGGAACCTAAATAACTAAAAATAAACTATTACTAAACCTAAGGAATGATAAAACTAAGCTACACTAAGTCCTAGGGTGCTAAAAGCGTAAAAGCAAACACGAGCTAATCCAGAGCCTCGAAGTGAAAAAGATGCAATTTAAGGGCTACGGTGTGAAAACAATTTTCCCTCGTCCTACATAACTAAAAATAATTTTAGGAAAAGCCGGGTATTTTTTCGACTTTTAAATTATTTTGTACCAATTAAAAACTATTTTAAACTAATTAATTAATTAAAAATATTAAACATTTTAGAAAATTAGAAAATTAGGAAAACTACTTTAAACAACACCGAGTCCGAGAAAATAAGAAAGAACACAACTGTTTTTTTGAATTCAGCATTTAATAAGCTAATAAGGGATAATCTAAAACTGCGAAATGGTCTTTAAATAATAAACAAGGAAAATAATGAGAAGTAACAAGCGGTAGAGCGGATGGTTATTGGATGAGAGTGTGGGCGTGGTTTTTAAGTGCAGCGACCCATGTTCTATTCACATACATCACATTTGCCACTTATTTTTATTTCTTTTCCACAACCATTTAAGTATTTAACTAAGGAAAACTTTAACCAAGGATTACTCTAGCACAATTGGTACTTGGTGCGTGGTTTGTGGGCGTCTTGGCGGGGAGGTCTTGGGTTGAATCCCACCTCCCGCTTTTTTACTACCTTTTTTTGGATTTTAGCTTTTGGGACAATAAATTAAGAACGGCAAGAGCTTTTTTTAACAAAATCTTAAGTTTAGAAAAGATTAAAAACCAGCTGCAAACAACTTAAAGACAGCAAATTTGGTTAAAAGAGATCTCAACAGGCTGTTTGGGACAGATTCAAAAGAACATCCTTTAAGCATTTTTTTTGCAAATATTGATCATGAAAAATAGCAAAATCAAGGTGCAATTAAGCTACACTAACATTAAACTAAAGTAGGCTACTAAAATTAAAATAGCAGTGACAAATATGAGGAATAATCAGTTGGCAAATAGCTTAACTAGGGAGGAGAACCTAGAGCTAAGAAAAAGACAAATAAGCAAATGAAAGCTACATTTAAGCACCTAATAAGCTGATATTGATCTAACCTAATCTAACTTATTCAATAAAAATAAGCTAACGAATGAAATTAAGCACTAACTATAAAGCTATCGTAAATGACCTATAGGGGCAAAAGGGATTTTTAAGGCATAATAAGCTAAACAAATCTAAGCTCCTAGGGATATCTAAAGGCATATGATTATAAGCTACACTAATGACTACCAAAATAAGCTAAAACAATCAATAACACCAGATGATTAAGCAGAAAATAAGCGAGGAAGGAGCTTATCACAGCACGCATCTCGTGGCACAGTGTATACAATCAACACACCTCCAACTTTAGACAATTAGCGAGAATAAGTAAAACATTTTTTTGATTTTTTCCTTTTGGAGAAGTAAGACAAACTATTGAAAAGGCATTTTTAATTTTTACAAATTTTATAACAAACTAAAAATGATTCAAACTACTTGCTAAAAATGTCGGAAAACCCTTTTGAGACAATTTTGGAAAGATTAAATTTTGAAAGCATAAAGCAAAAGTAGCACTTGAACCTTTAAAAACTTGCTTGCTAACGATCTAAAACCAGAAACTTAACACGCTTAACTCAAATACAACTATCCTAAATGACTAAAATTATAAAACTAAACTTAAAACAAACACCCTTAATGCTTTAAAAATGAAATTTAAAACTTAAGACTAGGTGGCCGATTTAAATAAAGTGACTTGAACAAATTATCTTAAGACTTAACTAATTAACATATTGAAATCGAATTAAAGCTAAAGCTGAATTGACTTTGTAATTTTGACCTTCGTTGACTTTAGTTGACTTTTTCAAAACTTGGCATTAAGACGAGCTTAGCTAATTTTATACTACCGCAAAACTAAAAGAAGCTTTGTGAGCTTAAGAAAAGAAATTAAGGTTTAATAACAATGTTTAACAATAAGAACACGCTTGAGTTAAATTAAGACAAGATAAAAGAAATAAAGCGAACTTGTACTTAATTAAACCGGAATTACAAAGTTGAAATTGAAATTACACTAAATTAAAAAGTAAATGACAATGAAAAGAACATGGTAACAACTTCTTAATGACAGAGAAATTGGACCCGACTAAAGACTAGACTACAAAAACTAAAAACTAACTAACTAAGCGGTACAATGGTTACAAATAACTACTTATACTCCTCGAGGTCTTCTCTCTCCTTCCTCGTATCCATTTGTCTTCTTGGTGTCTTTCTTTTGTGAGGTGAAAGTAGTGGGTGAGAGGGTTTGGTGATGACAGGAATGGGTTGTTGAGTGTTGCGAGGTTGAGTGGGAAGAGGAAAGCGAGGAAAGAAAAAGGAGGAAAGGTGATGGGCTTGTCAGGAGTGTGGAATATTTTATCAACTCGTATGTTCGGTTCTTGGGAGTTAGGGTGGATTGGACTTAAGGTTTTAATTTGTTTTTGGGTTTGTTTTGTTTTGGGATTTATTAGTTAAGATGGATTTAGGATTTAAAATGGATCCAGGTGTAGTTAAGGGACCAAATGTGTAATATTCAAACTCAGGACCAAAGCGTAATTTTCAAAAATTATTATAAGGACCATAAATGACAAACTTTATTAACCAAGGGCCATAAATAATATTTTCCATTTTGAAAATCCGGGGACTTGTTTTGCCATTTTTGAAAGTTGGGGGACCTGAACGCCAATTATGCAAACTTAGCTCATTTTTCATCGATTTTAAACATTTTGCATCCGAAACATATAAAATGCAATTTTGAGATATTTTCGATATTTTGATGCATTCGAGCATTTTAAATGTTTTGCGATTCAGTTGATGTGAAAATGATGAGTATTTACACTCATCATCTCGCTCATCTTAACTTATATAAGTGCGTGCCAACATCCACAACGTCGAGTAACTCGCCACAATCAATTATAAGCTTTGGTTAGTTGAACAAGTAGTCTTAGTATATGCATAATCTAACAAAACACATATGTCTACTTACTCATAAGCTATACTTGGTAAATAAACTAGCATAACACATATGCACACTTACTTATAGGTTATTCTTTGTTAAAATAACAATTATCATATACATGTATGCACAAATAATAACAACGTGTTCTTTAATAACTAGCATTGAATATATATCCAACCAAACAATCCTTCATGTCATAAAAAATGCAACTAAACACATAAGCACACATAATCATAATTTTACTTATAAACTACTCACAATCAACATAACACATGTACATACATAACACATGTACATACATAACACATATGCACACATTCTCCTAATTTTACTTATAAAAATAAAATATTTACCATAAAACATGACAAACCAACATAACACATGTGCACATATACTCATAAACAATATTGCATTTCGTTTCGTTTTGCACTTCTTTTGATTAGGCTAAAAAGGAGATGCACTTTCAGTTCCATTTTCGATTTGTACGAAGATCTAAATAGAGCTAATACTTACCGTTTACTTTCTAGAAAATTTCTTCGCATATATACTGGGCGGCAGAAACACTTGAACCACAGTTGCCAAATACCTACAAATAACAAAGTACAAATACAAAATATTTAAAAATACAATCTGAAAAGTCTGTTTGTAAAAAGAAAAGAAAGAAAAAAGAGCAAAATATTTTTTAATTATGGACGCATAAAAATTATTGGACGATAATGTTTTTTAGTTATGGACTGAAAAAAAATTATTGACGCAAAATATTTTTTTCCGTCAAGAAAAGAAATACTTTTTCAATTAAAATTTATATATATATATATATATATATAGAGAGATTGGATCATTTAAAATTTGATCTCAAGAGAAAAGTGAGAGAAGTGATCTCAACCGTTAGATCACCCCCTCTTTCCCTCTTTTTTTCCACACCCAACTACAAGGACCTAACTGTAACTTTCTTCATTTTTAAGGGTAAGTACTATAAATTAGTCCTATTTGCTTCTCTATCATATAAAATGCCTAACTTTTCATTATTTCTTTTTCCACTTCTTCATTTCTCGATTCTCTCTCGCTTCTCATTTTTCATGTGAATATTGCTTCCAATCTCTACACAATCAACACAATAAACATGATTTCCTATCGATTCACTCAATCATCTCGTTCTAATGTCATAATCACGATCAAAGTAAGTTCTTAAAACTTTTCAATTATAATTTTGTTATCAAAGATAAAAAAATAAACACGATATCGTGTTTGTTAGAGTTTATTTGTACCAATTATCTGTTTATTATGAGTTAGGGTTTTGTTTTATGAATTTTGATTCGGTAATCATCATGTTTGTTCATTGATGTATTGTTTTAAGTGCTTTTGTGACGTGATGCATTGTATAGATTAGTTATTTGAAGTAAATTTGAGAAAAAAATGGCTTGGAATCATGTTTACAAAAACTGCACATAAGGTGTTTGATAAAATGCTTAAATTAAATTTTATAACTATGATGCACTGATTTTAAACTGCGGGTGTGGAGTTTGAGTGCGAGGAGATGACATATACTGTAGGGAAAGGTGGTGACTTTGATCACGTTGAATACGTACAAACGAGGTACTACGATAATATAATTAAGGTATGTGGCGATTTTGATTATAATTTTGTTATTTTTGCTCCTTAACATCAATTATAAAGCTTGTATGTGATTGTTGTTGTTTCATCTTTCTGATTTATATTCATCTTGAGCGAGTTTTTGTTTTAGTGAACTTTGATTAGTTAATCATCATCTTTGTTTATAGATGTTCCAATTTTAAGAGTTTATTGACATGATTCATTGTATAGGATAGTTATTTTGAAATGAAATTGGAAATAAATACATGAAAACATGTTTACAAAAGGCGCACACCAAGTGTTTGATAAAATATCGAATGGGATTTTATAACTGTGATGCACTAATTTTACACTGTGATGCCTTAAATTTTTTGAATTGATTTATAATCTGTTAACTTTTTTGCTATCTTTTCTGCCCGTTCAAGAATTACACTGTTTTACTGGTAGATATTGTTTAGACTTATATGCTACCTTTTTATCAGATCATGTGCGATATTTCAAAGATGAGTGGGTGTAGCATTATTGGAATGTGGGTGATGCATATGTGTGAAACTATTTTTGTAGCGAACCCAAAGATTGCAAAAGGTGTAGCCACACTAGCATTATCATGTACTCAAGCTCCAAATGATTTGGTTACCGCTTGAGACATGGCGCCGGAGCTAGTAAAAGTAATGGATCACTATTAGCGGAATCAACATTAGGTAAGTCTGAAATTTAAGACACACTCACCTCAGAATCGGTAAGCTCATGTTGCACTCAAAGTTTCTTTAAGCTGTTTGATTAAGCGACATGATATTCACTCGTTTGGTCTTTTATATATGTAGAACAAAGTAGGAGGGATGATTTAGAATCACTTGGTTTTGTTCTTATGTGCTTTTGAGAGGAATGTATATATTTTATCTCCAAGTTCGTTTATGTCAAGCCTTTTGAGAATTGAAACGTGCTTTTATGTTATTTTGTGACATAGGCTACCATGGCAAGGACAACCGACAATACGAAACAAAAAATGAAAAGATTAGTGAGAAGAAAGTTTCAACATTTATCAAGTAAGTAGTAATGGTCCATATCTCTTACGCTCATAATTAGTTTTCATTTTTTTGTTGGTGTTTCATTTTCGAGTCCTTTGCTTATGAGTTGGTGGATTCATTTTTTATTCAAACAGTCAAGCGGTTAGAATAAAGATAGGACTTAGGAAGGTTGTTTTACTATATAATACATACTAATTTTAGTTACATTGTGATACCCTAATTAGTTACACCATGATGCAATGCCGAAATCATATAAACTAGAAATTATAGTATTTAGTCTGGAAGTTTTATTTGACTCTTAACTAACCATCTTAGATATACCTTCATATTTTATTTTCCTTAATTTTAGTTACATTGTGATACCCTAATACACCGTGATGCCCTAATTAATTTAGTCAAGAGGATTTTAGATTTGGATGAAAACACTCACTAAGACTATTGTATCGACTTCAAGTTTATTGCTACTGTATGTATCACCACGTCATCATAACATTTGATACAACATTAGGTTACATGTTTTAGCGATTATATACATACAATAGCAAGAAGTTACCAATATTTGTAACATCCAAAGGTAAGTTTAGTTGTATGATGTGCGAGTAGGTACAAGCCGAGACTTGGATACATATCTGATATCTTAACCATGTTTTTCTTTTTGTCTCTAATATATTAACCTTGTTTTTCTTTTCTTTTATGTTTGAAATTCATTAACTTGATTAAGTGCATCAACAGATGCACTAAATTGCTTGAAACAGATGCACTAAAGTTTTAGCTAAAAATGAACACATCCATTAATGCAAAGGATAAACAAATTCGATTCTTTGAATTTAATGTATGTGTTAAAATCTGGTTCAGAAGCTATTGGATTAAACCCATTTTGTTTATTACTTTTATATCCTTAATTGTTAATCGAGATTATTGATTTATGTAAACCTGAAAAATTCATATTTTTTATTCTAGATATCTTTATTTTTTCTAGAAAATGAGATGTGCATGATTTCCTGATCTTGTTCCTTGTCGTTATTGTTAGATACGGTAATTGGAGAAGAGAAAGACGGCTAATAAGTATGCAAACAAGTTTTCTTGGAGTTCGAATTGAATGGATCTTGCATGAGGTGTCTGATTTTAGTTAACCATGTCAAAAAGAAATAGGTTCAGACTATACTAGAATTTAATTGTATTTTTCTAAAATCAATTGAAGGAATTTTTGTTACTTGTTATTCATTAAATTTATAGATAATATTATAAAGTGCATAACCTACTACCGAACAACATGGAACGTTCATACATAAAAGTTATCCCACTTTTGAAATTAGCGCAAAGGCATTGGTTTTGAATAAGTGTAACAGGATAAATAAATAATACCATTTACATATTGTGTTGTAAAATCCCTATAGTAAAGAAGATATAAAATCTGTATAGATCTTGTATATATTAGTATCGTGTTCAGAAATATGAATTGACTTCAGATTCAAGATTTCATTATAATAAAGTTCCATATTATATATTTGTGGTTTTATATAAATTATGTTTCTTTATCACATTCATTGCTTTGGAATGTTCTTATCAGTTGATGATGTAACAGGTGGTATCTCCATAGAGTCTTTCTTTGAAGGTTCGTCAACTTGAATCTTTGCTTGGTCGTTAACCATGTTTGTCTTATCATTGTATGGAGCCGCCTTTTCTTCAATTTCATAAACCTAAAAGTATTGCACTTTTTTTGCTTTTATGATACAAATGGATGAACTAATTACATCAAACGGATGCACTAAAGTTACTCAAATAGATGCACTAAAGCGCCTCAAACAGATGCACTAAAGTAATATATGAGAATGAACACATCCATTAATGTAAATAATAAAATAATGAACTGATTGTAATGGAGATGAAGGGATAAAGATGTATATTAAAAAGAATATATTTCTTGTGCGATTTAGAGTAAAAAATCTCAACCGAAAAATATAGTTGAACAAAAATATCAATAAACATACAAATAAATAAGTAGTCATGTTATGAACGAATAAATGTTATTATAAACTTAACTTGCCAATCGAATACAAAAGATGCATTTTGCATTGATGAGTGATGCTACAATAAGAATACAACATCTCCTAAGATATAGTAAGCTAAACAAAAGCGGCAAATAATATTTTTCTGAGCTAAGCAATGACTATCTTCAAATTCTTGTAAATTAAAACATCCAAAGAAGCCGCTCAACCCATTTACCTTCGATGCCTATCAAGTCGTCACCTTGTACAAGTCATCGGTGTTCAACCAAGAAGAAATGTCATATTCTTGTCGACAAAATCATCTTAGTCACTAAATTCATCCATTCCGTGAAGTTGCAGATGGGGACAGTCAAATGTATATTTCTAAATAGAACACGAATTAGTTGAACAATCATTATGAGTTGAACAATCATTATGTAATATTCCATACAGATGCCTTATTTTTTTAATACATATGCCCTAAAATGTACACAAATTAGTATATTGTCAAACACCGCTTAATAATCATCATGTAATATTTCATACAGATGCCTTATTTTTCTAATACAGATGCACTAAAATTATATAAAAATTCTTATATTGCCAAACACCCCAATGTTTACTACATCGCTGGATAATCCTTATGCAATATTAAACAATTGTAACGTATAATGTTGATGCACTAATGTATAACACAGATGCAATAAGATATTACCCTTTGGCAGTCTTGACTTGAGTCCACCAATGCCTATTGTTAAAGACTATAACGTGAGCATTATAGTCTTAGTATCCAACTCCCTGTTAATAACGTAATTAAAAATAAAAGAACATGTCAAGATACCTCAAGAACAATTGTAACTTGAATTTGAGCATAAGGCAAGTCAATTGAAATCCATTCAAATTTAAATCTCATCAATGGAACCTTTGCGTTCTTAACATAGTGTATACCCGACACCTCTACACTATTTGCAAGCACGTTGTGCAGACTTATGAAAAAATCCTCCTGCATAATGTAAAATAATAATTGTTTTCAGAATGTTGCATTTCCATGTTTTCTTTCCTAAGTGTATGCCAATAAATGAATTAAACAGATGAGATGACAAGTCACTGTCAAAATGGCGAACCACGGGCCAACATAAAGAGCATCAATGTCGTATTCTGCATTATATACCTACACAAGTTTTGAAGAAAAATTAGAGCCAAACAAAATCTTGCTACAAAAATGAAAAATAAGTAACATAAATAGAAACTCACGCCAAGACCATAAGATCCATATGTCAATATAGTTCTGAGGCAGTATATTGAACCCACAATTTTTATAACTCTATAAAGATTTAAAAGTGTTGCAATACCTTTAACTCTCTATTGCTAAGCTCTTTAATGGCGGCAATAGCAACCAAATCTTGAAACACAAGGTCACAAAACATAGCCTTTATTCTCACTTAAGTATTTACCTTTCATTATCTGGACCTATTACACGTTAAATAACATTAAAATACATATATAGCAACATAATTTTCTATAAAATAAAAAGAGAGGGAGGGGGAGAGAGAGAAGGTTACCTCGGTGACTTCTCCAATAGATTCACCAAACTCTTTTAGAACATATTCAGACGCATCAAGAGGAATCCCACCAAGCATACAAACAAACGCCCAAGTATTTCCAATGACGCACTAAACATACAAATGGATGCCCTACTATGACAACCGATGCGCTAAACATACAAACGAATACACTATAAAAATACACAGATGCCTTAATATCATTGAAGATGCACTAATCATACTCACTGATGCCCTAATATGTTCATAGACGCACTAAACATACAAGTATATGCTAAAGTATTTCCAGCGATGTACTAAACATACAAATGGATGCCCTACTATGACTAACAACGCACTAAACATACACACTAATACCTTAATATGTTTGTTGATGCACTAATCTTACTCACTAATGCAATCATATTCATTGATGCTCTAAGATGTTCAATGATGCAGTAATCATACTTATTGATACCCTAATATGTCCATCGATGCACTAAATATACAAATAGATGCCCAAGTATTTCCAATAATGCACTAAACATACAAATAGATGCTGAAGTATTTCCAGCAACCACAAACACAGATGCACTAATACAATCTGATGCCCTAACTTGTAATTCTGAGACTGAAAATATACACACAAATGCCCTCAGATGTCATATAATTCAATGTTAATCTCGTATATTGAAAATTAGTGCATCACAGCTTTAAAATCTTATTCAGACATTTTATCAAACATCTAGTGTGCAACTTTAATAAACACATTTTATATGCATTTTTCGTCAAATTTGTTCCAAATCTTGTAGAAAGCATGATGATATGATTATAAACTTTCAACAAAACTTAAAAAGTCATTACATCATAGTTAAAAACTTACAGATTATGTACAATAAAAGTTACCTAATTAAAAACTTATTCTAATTACTGAAATTGATAATTATACACAATTATAATATGTCAAAACCAATAATATGAACCAAAAACATCAAGTTGAACAAATGAATGGGAAGATCAATTCGTAAAGAAAACAACCAGGATTGAGAATTGATGGTATGATGTTGTGGTGGAGGAATGGTGTTGATACCGTTGTGGTGCGATGTTGATTGGTGGCGGTGCGGTGGCTGTGTGGTGGTAGCGATGGAGATGGTCAGATGGAGATGATGAATGAGAGGAATCAGGACTCCGTATTTGCATCTGATGGTTACTCCGTATTTGTTTGCTTTGTTTCAAATTTTTTCCTGAAGTTTGAGATGTTTGCAAAATCTACCCTGTAACTTTTTTTCTCGCTTTTCTATCAAATTACACTTTTCTCTAGAACCGGACTCTATATATATATATACACACTATATTATAAAGCATTTGGGACTTTCTATAACAGGAAGTCTTAAAAGTTTAAGACAAAAAACATTACTATAAAAGAAAAAATAGAAAATTAATGTAAAATTTGAAAATATAAGTCTCATTTAAACCATATAATAACTCCTCTAATAATGATATATTTTAATAAAATTTAAGTCTCATTTAAACCATATAACAACCTTTTAATGACTATTTACACTATTAATAAAACATACATTTACTACGTTATAAAATAGAAAAATTACCAAAATCATAAAAAAATTATGCATGATCCATGGCTTTGTCATCTTTTTGGCTCTTTTTCCCATTTCGGTCATGTTCGTCTGCTCAACTGTTCGACTTCATCATTTTTTATGACATGTGTCCTTGTAAGTACAAGAGTTTAGGTGGAGTTGAGCATGACCAAAATGATGCAGTTGAGCAGTCGAGCAGTTGTACTTGCAAGGACACATGTCATAAAAATGATGGTGTCGGCGATCGAGCATGGCCAAATGAAAAAAAAGACCAAAATGATGACCAAGTCATGGACCATGCATGAATTTTGACCTATTTTGGTAATTTTCTCTAAAGTATTGGGGACATGCTAAATAAGGACGGTTTAAAATGAAAAACCTTTACTCACCACAAAATAGTCATCGGTACCATATGCCGCATTGCGTGGGTACCCTTCTATATATATATATATATATATATATATATAGGCTCGGTTCCATTGAGAATGGTTTTTATTTTGAGAAGATTGAGAAATCTTCGTTTGAGCAAATTGATTCATGTTTTTTATTTGATTCACAAGTAAACATCATTTTATAGTGAATCGAATCTATAAATCACAAATTTGATTCACAAATCATTGTTAAAATCGAGTTATGATGATGATTCATTAAATTTGTACAGATGATTCAGTATTCTACATATATTGCAAAATCGAGAGATTTTTAACATTGATTCAAAAAATGTTTTACACATTTTGAAGTTTAATTACGTTAAAATGAGTTTTACTCTTGAAAAACATGAATCAAAGTTAAAAATCTATCGTTTTTGAAAACCTTCTCAATCTTCTCAAAATAAAAACCTACTCAATCGATCCGGATTATATATATATATATATATATATATATATATATATATATATATATATATATATATATATATATATATATAACAGAGGCATTTGGCATTAATGCCACCTCAATGCCAAATAATCAAACTTCATGCCACATAAGCATTTGTTGTCCAACTAAGCAATAATTTTTAATTTAATTTGTTATTTTGTAAATTTCGATTTTATTTAATTATTTTCGATTTTTTTAAAATGAGTCTTGCAAGGATTGAACCTTGGTTGGTTGGTTGAATAACAAGTGTGTTTACCACTTAAGCAACAAGTTATTTTGATAATTATGTTGCATATTATAATCTATAAATGCCTATAAAGGCATGTAATTAATATTGAGTTTTCCTTTATTTATGGAAATTATATTAGAAGATTAACACCTCAATGTCCAATACATATCTTTAACCTTAAATTTATTTCACGAGTTTTTTATTCCTAAAACCTAATACCACTCATTCTTCTCACTTTTTTTCAAAACCCTAGATCCTTATGTCGAGCATATTGTTTTTTTCAGAGATGTATCTTTCTTTGCATAGCCAAAGCATGGTTCTTGAGAATTGAGATATTAAAATTTTAAAAATTATCTATAGTTCATTCATAATATATCTTCTCAAAAACCCTAATATCCTTTTTTATATTGATGAAAAGAGGTAGTAAAGAACGGATACGCAATTAGAAAATCTATTGTTTACTTGTGCAGACGTGGATATCTAACTCAACTTGTCTATTCAATGTGCATGGAGAAGTTTATCGGTGGAAGAATACTGGTCAAAGTATGTTATATATTCATCTTCCGCCTTTATTATTAGTATATCACAAGTTGTATCTGATCAAAGTATGTTATATATTCATCTTCGGCCTTTATTATTAGTATATCACAAGTTGTAATCTTAAAGCAGTCATATATCTTTGCTGTATATTAGCTATTTACTTGCACGGAATAGATGCTATATTGCCTTGGTTGACGAAGTTCCACAAAAGAACTTCCTATAAATAAAGTTAGGTGTATGATGAGTAAATAAGAAAATCTCTTTAGATATATCCAAACGTTTCTTCCAACGTCGCAACTTATTGTTCGACTATCAATTTTATAGCGTTGCTTTACCTTAAAATTATATGCGGTGTATTTTAATTTGACTCCGCCTATGTACATATCTCGAAATTTAATTTTCGTGGATTTCCATACCGTTTACTATTGATTGGGCGCAAAGAGAAATTACGGTACCACTTCAAACTTTTATCATTTTTAAATTTGATTATTTTTCCTCAATTTTGTCTTTTACGCAAAAATCATCTCGCAAACTATGCACTCTGTGAGTACTTTGTCGGGTTCGGGATGGCTATGGAGATTGTTCTAAATGGAAATGTGTACTTTGGTGATGTCAGGAAGGATTCCCCATGGCAGAGGTAAATACACATGGTCGATGGTACGATCTACGAGGCGATTGGGAAGAAGGAAAATGACTGGGTTAGACGGATCACTTGGTCATCTAGAGCAAGTTATGATGGTAAATATGCTTGGTGTAATGGTAATATGTATATTGGAAATTGGAAATCTGGATCGATGTGTGGTAGAGGTGTGATGAAATGGCTGAATGGCGATCTGTTTGATGGTTATTGGTTAAATGTGTTAATATGGGAACCTCTAATCTATAAGCACAAATGCATGCTAGGACCTAGATGACTAAAGAGTTTGCATATTTGTATAGGACCTAAGGAAGAATATTGAAAACGGAGTCGATCTTGGATTTCGCACTGATGACCAATGTGAGTTAGTTATTTTAATATTTTACTTAAACACTACCGAGTAATTTTTTATCGATTACTGCGCAGATGTGGCGAGGCGTTGTCTGATCAAATTTTATCAGTTAAATACTCAAGAAGATAGGATAAAACTTAATTTGGGAGAGATGTTTATTGAAAGTAATGTGATTGGAACAATTCTATAATTCTGCCTTATTCATTTTCTGATTGCCTTGATTGGTAATTGAGGTAAATCTAATTACTTTATGTAGGTTGGAAAAGTGTTACGAGTACCCAAAGTTAAGAAAGATGAGACCAGTTGTGAGGAAAATTCTTCATATTTATGTGAACATGAATGCCTCCTATGGAAGGAAGATTGCGATCTTTTATTAGCTCCGACAAGAGAAATTGCAAAACACCTGTACGTGCAATATGTAATGTGTCAGCTATTAGGTTTTAATCATGTCGATGTTGGGGTATGTTTTAATTGTTTTATTCCTATTTGAACATAAAGTCCAAGTGCTCTAATGTATTTAGGAAAATGTCTATCATGTCTATCATATTTTAGCTCAAGATGTTTGACATTGAGTTTAATAAATCGCAGATTCGCATTCTTGTATCCATGGATTTCCTCAAGGCGAGAGAGAAATACTCTTTTAACGTCCTTCATGGAGAGTTGATCGGGATGATGTCAATCTGTGATGCGATTATGCATTACTTATATCGATCATTCGGTTTTCCTCGTGACGTACTAACTTCATGAATTTATCTTGAAATATGTTGTTATTCGTAGCTTGAAGGTGGAAACATTTGTTGAAGTATCATGCTTATGGACACCAAACACAATTTAGCTTGGATACCACCCTATGCTTCCTCGAGTAAAGAATGCACACCCGCAACCACATCCACCAGCTTAAAAAAATTAAAACTCAAAACCTATATTATAAATAATCATTAACATCCTTAGAGTCCTTCCTTCCTACACTAATACTTCAAGAAGCTCTGGTTTCTTTGCACTTTCTATTTCCACCCCATTGCCACCAAGTAGCGCCTGCTAAGAAAGAAATTCATGGTACTCGATCCACCATTTCTGGAAGTTCAACTATCGCTATCCTTTGACTTAGTGCATAGGTAATTTAGAGGATTTAACTGATAATGAATGCCTAATCTTATAAAATTGAGATTGATCACTATCTGTTTCTTAAAATGGTTAAAAAATAACATAGTTTCACATAGTTCCTGATTGAAACACCATATTTTAACCCCCATGCTATCTATGAATGAAAATACAATATTACCATTCATATGCTACAATAAAATCTTAAAGCAACCACATATACTAAAACAGCTCTATATACAAACCACGAAAAAAAATACTAATGCGGCTTCCATTAGGCCTAAGTGCCATACTGAAGAAAGAGTCTTTGGTACAGATTATGGTACTCATAATCTATTGACGGGAATGTCGTGAGTCAAATGAGGTACATCTAAAACAGTGATCTCTTCTTATTGGTAAAGTTTGTGGAGGACCAAACTTTCTATAGTTAATGAAGTAAGACTACATCTAAAACAAATTTTATGAATTTAAGAGACCAAAGAGAGCCTTCTGTTTATTTAAATTATTTTAACTTCACTAGACTAAAACTCACATATGCATACTACCTAGACCCTTGATTAAGTTCATTTGAGGAATATATAAAGCCCTTCAAAGGTCAATGCTTCTTCTATCCTGAGGAAGGAAATAGCTTGAAGCTAGAATCATATGTCAAAACAAACTCAGACCTTACTATCAGGTCTCAACAATACATCAATGTGGTTCAATTGTAAATGTTGCAATAGAAGACTTATTACGATACAAAAGGTCCAGGGTCTAGATCGTAACAAGTGTGGTATGTGTTTTTAACAAATTAGGCGTGTCAACCGATAAGCGTACTAGCGATTCACTTTGACAGGTTTAATTTGTTCGAGAATGTTTTAGTTATCGTTTCGAATCCGTTAACTTTATGCAAGTATATCATCGGTATAGGTGTTATAGTAAGGTGCTTTCTTTCATTTACATGATCGTGATGCTTTACGATCAAGTATATAACTTGGTGATGCCCGCCCCCTCTTATTCGAGTTTTGGTCCCAAATCTCCCTTTTAATTGCTTTGAAAATAAAATCATTGCGATAATCTTTTATCATTGCTTATTATGTACTAGTTTAAAACACTAAGGACCGATATGTTAAAGCAGTTAATAACTAACTTGGCGCTTATTTCGGTTAGGAAAAGGAAAGGTACATCGGTTCAATGACACGGATTCACTCCTATATATATGTATATACTTGTATCGATACAATGTTAGAAACTTAATACAATTTACTTATTCAATATAGTTTGCAACTTATATATCGATCATAGAAAGTTTGGGACAACATTTGGTATCGAGCAAGGATTACACACGAAACATTTTACGTTTCTACATCAAAACCATTAATGAGAGGCCAAAAGAAACATCAAGAAAGAAGAAGAACACTGCTTTTTTTCTTTTCGACAAAGGACATTTGTTTTTCTTAATCTTCCAAAGAAAACAAACAAGTTTGGATAAGGAGAAGCGTAGAAGAGATAGCACAATGCTTTACGTTGAAGTTGCAAGCGTTAAACATCAAACGATATTGGTGTCGAGAACTTTGTTGGCAACAACGAAGGGAAGGAAGAGTCGGAGACTTTGTGTGAAACCGGTTGAAAACAAAGACACAAAGCATCATAAGACGCAGATTCTAGAGGCGCAGGAGACGTTGTTGTAAAAGAAAAACGTATACATAGAAGGAACAAGGAGTACTCAAGGAAAGTGTGTGGAGTTATGTGTTGATACGACACAAGAACAACAACAACGCAGGAGGAAACAAGACGAAGGACTGTTTTTTTGTTTCATTGAAACGAATTCAGAAACGAAGTGACGTTTTTGGTTCGGTGTAATTACCAAGGCGTGGTAACAAAGGATTATGTGTAGGAGACTTAGTGATTTCAAAGAAACCGAGATCAAGTACAACACACAAAGGAGACAAGCAACGTGTAGAGTGGTACAAGAATGACCTTTTGTTTGTTTGGTGTCGAATAACAAAAAAAACGTTCGACAACAACACAACAAGAACAAAAGAAGGCCGATACTTGATTGTGATTCACGGAAGAATTTGAGACAACAAGGCACGGAGGCAGTGAAAAGTTTTATTAGACCCGTTGGCAAAAATAACAATTCGAAAAAAAAAGGAATCCGAGAAGTTTTGTCAAAACTTGAAGCCGAGTAGGATTGTTTTTTAAAAAAAGCAACGAGATCAAACGTTGGTGAACGATTTTCACTAACGTGGCAAAACGAATACATCTCGTATTCATCACAAATTAACGAGGTCACAAGTTTCAAATTTTCTGGATTTCAATTCATATTAGAATAGTATATATTTTATTAGTTTATACTATTAGGAAATCCCGAAAACTATTATTTGATCTCGTAGTATTAGGATTCCCGGAAACTATACTTTCACGTTAGAAAGAGATACCATACTGAGAAAAGTAATTCCCATTAAACTAGAAAGTGAAAATAATAAACACTCCCAAAATGACAACCGATGATATAGTAACCACATCAACTACAATAAAACCCGTAACACCTATTGCACAATATCAGTGCCCTAAGTTGAAAACCACAAACTACACAGTTTGGGCTATACAAATTAAGGTTATACTAGAGGCACATAGTTTATGGGAAGCAATAGAACCAAAGTTAGGAACACCAGTTGATGACAAAAAGGATAAGGCAACAATTGCCTTCCTATATCAAGCGTTGACGGAAGATGTGGTCTTACAAGTAGCGGGTTGTAAGACGGCAAAGGATTTGTGGGATTCGCTAAAGAAAAGACACATTGGACAAGATAAAGTGCAGCAAGCACACTTACAATCATTGATGATTGGATTTAACTCACTTCAGATGAAGGAAGATGAGACGGTGGATGCATTTGCAGAAAAGTTAAACGGCTATGTCACGAAGGCAAAAGAACTAGGGAAAGCATTAGATGAATCACTTATAGTTAGAAAACTATTAGACTCCACACCTGATAGATTCATTCAGATATTAGCATCCATAGAACAAACAAGTGATCTAGACGAAATTACCCTAGATGAGATCACTAGAAAACTCAAAGCGTTTGAGGAAAGAATAAAACTCTAGAAAGGAGGTCAAGTTGAAAGCCAGGAGAATTTCTTTGTTTACACGGTGAACACTCGGATAAAGGAAAGCGTTTTAACAAGCGTGGAGGTAGATCAAATTACTCACGAGGAACGGTGGAATAAAAACAACGAAACAACTCACAAAGGGAAACTCAAATCATAAAGGAAACCCAAATAATTCAAGTAGGAAGGACTTGAGTAACATAAGATGTTTCAAGTGCAATAAACTTGGACACTATATGAGTAAATGTAGAGCAACATCAACAACCTGGGAACAATCAAACCTTATCTTAGAAGGCGATGAACCATCACTATTAATGACTGCACGCAACCGAACACAAGGAAGTGTTGTTGAATGAAGAACAAATTCAACCAAAGAAATATGCTACTGAGATGCGAGCATATGGTATTTAGATAATGGTGCAAGTAACCACATGAGTGGTATAAAGAGTCATTTTAGAGATATTGATGAAAGCATAACGGGACAGTACATTTTGGAGATGGATCGTATGTACGAGATAATGGGTAGAGGATCTATACTGTTAGGTTGTAAGAACCAGGAACAGAAAGTAGTATCCGAAGTATACTACATACCAAACCTCAAGAGCAACATACTTAGTCTAGGACAACTTACTGAAATAGGTTGTAAGGTCATCATGGACGGAAACAAGCTGACCTTGTATGATAAGAACAAGAAATTGTTGATGAAGGTAGAAATCTACAAAATTCAGTTACAGATAGAAGCACCTATATGTCTCTTAGCAAACATAGATAACCAAGCATGGTTATGGCATGCTAGATTAGGTCATCTAAACTTTGATGATATAAACAAGATGACTAGAAAAGGTCTAGTATACCACGACAATTAGCTCAATGATTATACCACGACAATTAGCTCAATGATTATACCACGACAATTAGCTCAATGATTATACCACGACAATTAAGCATGGCAAAATCACATTTGGTACGACTAAACATTCAGGTTTAGATAAACATATAGTTTGCAAATAATCATGTTTGCCATAAAAGTTGTCGAGCATGTATCTCCCCAAAGAGTTTAATAAAAGCATTAAAAGAGTAGGGGCTATGAAAACCACTTGGACAATGATGCGATGGCAAAAGTGAGCACACCAAATGTATCGTGAATCACTAAACTTGACCTATTATGAATGATATGATACATAATAAGTTATGATGTAATGTTATGCATGCAATTGAATGATATTTATACCACTTATGTATTTTGAAAATAATCCTTTTCACAAAAATAACCTTTAACGTCTCGGCAATTTATAACTTACTTTACAAGTATTTATATTGAAATGATATCCGACGATAATCATTTAGTCATTTATCAAGAAATTATAACTTTTTCGTAGAAATAATGTCGTTGAAATTTCCATGAAAGTGACTAAAACGGCCTCTAAAAGCTAGTCGTAAATGGTGCACGTCGAGCATTAGGAAACGAACTCAACGGTTTTGGGAAGCTCTGATCATAATCTCAAAGTTTTAGTACATGAGTTTCTATCCTAGAGGTCTCGAACATAAAGAAAATAGAGGTTAAGTATGGTACTTATGTCCCAAAATATAGTTTAAGGATGGTTTTCGGCAAAGTTTAAGCGATCAGTAATTAATTCATTACAACTCCGCTTAAACAAACAATGGTCATTTTGGAAAATATACTTGGCAAACTTACTTTTACTAGAAGACATCACTTTGTAAAAGTTCTAAATCAATGTTAAAACAACCTTCAACTTGGTCTCTAGTTTTTGCCGTAAAACTTGCCTATTAGAAATGTGTTATAGTTTTCTTATATAATAAAAGTTACGTATAACTTTTGTAAACGTGTATAATTTAGTCGTTATAAACCGCTTTTCACGCTTTAAAGGTCCTTAGCTTTGTATCAAAGTATACTAACATATTTTTGACAAGTCGACACAATTTATAACGCCTAAGCTTTATTTTTGACTCATACAAAATAAACAATACTTGCTGAAATTCCAGAAAATTTATAGTTTTTCGCCAACTTGAAAAATTCATAACTTCTTCGTTATAGTCCGCTTTAATCCATTCAAGCGGCCACGTTCTGCTTTTAAAGTATATTTTCTAAATATCTAGGCCAAATTTTTTACCCACTGTCGGATTTTCCGTGATTTTGAAAAATAAGGACAGACTCCTTTGCAAACTTTTTCGAAATGAGTTTTTCTCAAGGCCAAACCTATTCTAACCCATTCAAAACAACTCCGGTTATTCTAATCCTACCATACACCTTCTTAGGGTGTCATGGTTTCCTAGACATCACCAAAACTAATATATAACAAGGAGTAATTATAGGATGGATTATATATATTTAACACTTAAAACCTTAAAAGTGGTATAAACATCACATAACTTGCATGTTTCTCAAATAAAATGATATGACCATAACAATGAATGTGAAATAAAAACATGAATATGAATGCTTACAAGAAATATGATGAGGTTTAAGGACAATGGGTTTTCCTAATCACCTTAGGTTTTATTGCAAAACCTTTACAAAGAGTGATACTAGTGTTTAAAAATCTTGTCTTGAAAAATTTTATGTTGATCCTTCCTATGATCCTTGTGGCCGAATTTTGGAGAGGAAGAGAGAAAACAATGAGTCTTGATCTTTTTTTAGCAATAATGAAATGAAATGTGTTATATTTTAGTGTATAATACATTATTTTGTAGATATTTTGCAAATAACTCAATGACTCATCCCCCCTTGTCGACAAGGGGGGTTAGTCATTCTCTTTTATACTTTAAAAAAAAAAAATGTATAATGTGTAATTACTTGTAAGTAAATTGAAGACTTGTGGTAATTTGTGTACTCATTTGAATATTTAAGATAGCGTTAGATAAAAATAAATTTTCACGGGTCAAGATAAAATATATTTAGGTCATAAAATTATAAAAATACATTTCTTGCAAAATTGAGTGAAATAATAATAATCGTGTAGTATTTAAGAAAACTGTGAATTATATAAATATAACAATTTATATACAAAATAACTTTAAAACACTGGTAAACTCATAATATTATTTTTATAACTTAATATGAGTATAAAATATATCGGATAATTTTGAAAGTAATGTATCAATTGTTCAAAATAATTAATTACGCGATAACGTTTATTTAATAAAAGTTATACGTTTAATGTAAAATGCAAAACCATGCATGAACTAATATGATGACAATGATGTTAATGAAATGTAGACTAAACTTAGTCTATATGAAATGTCCTCGATGATATGATCATGAATTCACAATAAACCATTACGGTTACGTGATTTGATACTCAGAAACCTAGTTTACGATAAATGATGAAATAGTGAAACTTGAGAAATGACCCGAATTGCGAGTTGTCACATTCGCCCAACTAAAAGGAATTCATCCTCGAATTCGGGCCTGTGTTAGTTCATCGAATTTTGAGTTTGTGATGAATATCGAGGAAAGAAGACATGAAGAGGTGTCGTTATGCTTATCGATGATCGAGAGCGCACAAAACATCGTAGTAAAGAAAATATTGGATGAATATCTTGATGAGCATCACTTTGACTTATATGAATATGTGAAAACCCCGCTTGCACTAAGACTTATAAATAATCGCCCCAACACAACATGATCCTCCGTAATTAGACATAGTTAGCTAGGCTATGTATAATTAAGGAACGATAATGTGACGCTCGTTTAGTTGTTATAACTCTCGATGTTTACAGAGATCTAAACCTTGTAAGTCATACCGAATCGAAGGAAAAGAAAGTACGCTAAATGAGAATATTGTACAATGAGTGGTTTATCAAAAGTAGTACATCTTAAGTCATAAGATCCAATATCGATGGAAGACATAAACTTAGTACGACATAGTACATAAGGAAAAATTAAGACTAGTGGTTTCGAACTTCTTCGCCTTCCGTTGTTGATACCTTGATGAGCTTCTCCTCCTTCTAGTATATATGTTTTCCGATGAGCTCCTTCAACTTGTTAACCTTGGTTCCGGGGATATTGGTTCCGATAGTGTCCTTGCTCTCCGCATCCGTAACATGTATCTATGGCCTTGCCTCTACAATTCCTGGCAAGGTGTCCCAGTTTTTGACACTTGAAGCACTTAGCAGGACAAAGACCCGTGTGATGATACTTACATCGATTACATAGTGGGTAGGTTCCAAAGATAACCCCCGCTTCTATTGGTGCAGAACATAAACCATTGCGCTTGCCTCTATTATGTTGTTGATGATGATTAGTGGTACGGTTTTCGTTGTCGTTATCATAACCTCCCGGTCATTTTCCCATTTTTTGTTGTTGCTAGTTTGGTTGTTGTGGTTGAAGTTGCGGTTATTGTTGATAATGTTTTCCCCTTCACAACTTGAGCCATGAGTTTTGAGTTATCCCGATAGTTTCTTCAATTGTTTGTGGATCAAGAAGTTACATCTCCTTGAATACATTGTGGAAGTTGTTGTACCCTTTATCACATATACCTTATCACAATAACAACCTTTACCACACAAACACCCACGTTATACAAACAAGATGCTGAGATAAAGAAGAAAAGAAAGAACTTGGTGACTTGAAGATATGGATCGTGTATATGTTTAGAGAGATAGAGAGAAGAAAGAAAACAATAAGAGGTTATATTGCTTCAATGAAAACACACACACACACACATCTACACACCCTCAAATGACCATTTGAGGGTATTTATAGTACAAGAGGCATAAAACCCTAAAGGCTTTAGCTTGGGCTTTTGGCTTTCGTGGACTTGGATTGGATTACACTTAATAAAAGGCTAGCTTAACATAACTATTAGCCATTTAGCTTAGCCCAATCCACGAGCCCGTTGACTATTCTATCACGATATCTAACACACGTTACAAAGTTCCTAATCGTGAATGACCATCACTTTTAATAAAATTATTAAGGCTAAAATCTCCCCCTAAGGGGTGGTCATTCAAATGATGCTCCACTTGATTAGGTCTTTTCTTTCTCGAGCAAGAATTTTGCGTGTAGATATAGAATAGTCTTGATTCTTTGTTCCTTCATGCTCGCGATCGATAATGGTTGTGTGCCGTTGTCAACTTCGTTGGTTTGGTGTCTCCACGCCTTTCTCCACCATGCTCACACTTCTATTTGTCTTTTGTTACCAATGATGTAGTTCTCGAGTCTTTAAACTTTGTAGATTCTTTGACATTGACGAAGAATCATCTTTAACTTTGAGTAGCCTTTGATTTTGATGAGAAATTTCATGTGTTGTTGGTATGAGCATGTAGAGAATCTGACGATCCATCCGCCTGGAGCTTCCATAAGAAGAAAACATAAAACAAAGTTAGTAATAAGCTGATTCCACTTACAAGTTTGAATTTCGAGGGTGTTAACAAAGATAGTGTGAAAACACGTCTCTAATTTCACAGAGGCCGTTCTCGAACTAGAGTCCCACAAGTGAGATAATGCGATATACCAAGTACATCTATAGCCTGATGAGTCGCCGAGGTACATCAAGCATCACCTCACGATCAGAGACCGCTTGAGACACACTAAGCATAATCCATGGAGAATTACCAAGTGACCACAAGGTCAGCTTGATGTTGACCTTGGCGGTGAATTTCCATTCAATCACTAAGGATTACAGTTGTAACTCCCTCATAAATGTTCGCAGACTAAGATCTCACGTAGAGACTCTATAATATATCACTTGTGCCCTTATGATGAACAACAAGTGATGTCATGTCATGTGTTCCTATGAGATCTTTTGATGAATCTCGTGGCTCTAGACTCAATAGTGCATTTTGGTTTTCCGAGCGGAGACTAGGAGAGGGTCTCCTTTATCAATACCAACGATCTCTAAGAGGAATTCGATAGATTATGTAGGGTTCGGTGAGAATGAAACAAATCCTTTTGAGAGGAATTGAGTGGCTAGAAGGTTTAGTGCAATGCGCCATCGGGTCCATGACGTCTTGGTCTTCAATACCGGTCATCTAGTGACAACCAAGAGTGTATGAGTTGAACCCGGTTTCGCCCCTAAGATTGAATATGGAGGCTATTTCTTTTCACCCTTTCTTTGCTTTTCTTTTAATTCTTCAACCCTTCCTTCTCCTTTCTCACATTACTCCATTTTTCAATCATACCTAAGGACTTATAGTTCTAAACTATTGGTGATGTCCTGGGTAGATCCCTCGTGCTCAGCGGATCATAGGACTAATTTCCTATCCTTAGTCACCTTATAACCCATGATCGTCCCTATTGTTGCCATAAAACCATTTTTCTTGAAAATCTCTCGTGAGTGTTTATGATAGAAAACATGTTTGAGACATCCGAAAGTTTTATATTTTTAGAAACACTCCCCTTCACATGTGTTTATATGTTTTGATGTAAATCACATAGAGGGTAGAGTTCGCACTTTTGAATTGATCGACTTTAAATGAACAAGACCGATTCGAGACACGCTTACATCACTAGAGAACTAGCTTGAAATTATTACCCGCTCGTCAAGTCCATAGAAAGTTTCTCGAGATGGTACATTATTCCTCGTTAATTCAATGGTTACGATCCGAGTCAAGCTCTTTTGAGATTCAAACAACGATCATTAAAACTTTTGATCACATTTTAATCACGTTTCTCCCCTCAAAATAGCATATCGATGATGTTTTTGAAACAAAATGATTAAAAGATATGTTTTTCGGAAAGCATTTGGAGAGAAACCGATTTAGTATGAATTTTGGAACAATTTGGTTTTATACTCCCCTTAACGAAAGCATATTTTTCATACAGTAAAATTTAGAATCAATTAAGGGTTTAGAGGAGTTATCTTGGTACCAAATGTGAGAGATTTTGAAAAATCTTTTGAAAATTTCGAATCAATGGTACTAAGATGAAGATTTTGAAAATCTTTTGAAGATTTTAGAGAAGAATTATCTTCATTTGTTTTTAGGATAAGTGCTCGATATATTTATGAAAATCGATTTTCGTAGCACTTTCCTTTCTTTAAAGATCGGGTTGCAAGTCAAATACTTACAAGCCATTGTTTTTAGGAATAGCGCTTGAAAAATATTTAAAACCTTTGATTTTGATAAGCACTTTCCTTTCTTTGAGCTGGTCTCGAATCGATGTGTGCGAAGCCATTCCTTTGAAGTCCGGGTTTCGCATCAAGTATATGAAAGCCATTTTTATGAAGAAATTTTGAGAAACGACATGTTTTAGAAAACAAGAAAAGAACTCTCGCTCAAGCATCAGTACATGCTCGTATTATTGTTGAATGACATTTCTAGAAACGCATGAATATCGATTATAATGAGAGACATGTCGTGAGAAGAATATTTTGGATTTTGGAAAATTTTCTAATGTTTTTGTATTTTTTGAAATTTTTTCTATTTTTGTATTTGGTTTTTGATGTTTTTCAAATTTTGTATTTTGTTTTTTTCAAAAGATATTTACAAAGAAGATTTGAAGAAAGAGAAATTAAGTTGGGACAAGTAAAGTGGAGTTAAGAGTGGAACTAGAAAAGGATTTCCACATGCGAAATTGGCATAAAGTTCTTCTTTACCACACGGGGTATATGAACCTTCAACACTTTTACAAGTACCGCATCCACGAAGAAGAATTTTCACAAATAACGTTGTTAGAAGTACATGTTTCCTCACGGCGAGGGTGATCACTATCAACGGTTGTAGTGGATTCGACTTCCTTATCCGAATGATTGTCACTATTATCCGTGTTGGTGCAAGTATCAAAATCTTTCCCGGAATCCATCTAAGACCTATTTTGTTGAAAACTTTGCCCGTGGAATCCACCTAAGGTAAGATGTAAGAGTTGTTTTCTTATCGATGCGTGAAGACTCATTTTGGAAAAACTACATCCTGAAGAGATCCACCTATTAGGTTTCTTTTTGTTTGACATTTTATCAACGGGCTTGTTTCTATTTGGTGTCTTAGTGGATTGTGCCGTGTACTAGAATTATCTTTCTTGAGATATTGTAAGGCACATGCATCATGATTAGGCGAAAAGATACATTTTTTACATGTAGTATGCATAAATTCAATATTCTTGTTTAAAATAGCGGTGTTAACTTTGTCACTACAGCCTTTTGGAAATTGATTCTTGTTCAAAAGACATAGAATTCCTAGTGTTGTTTTCTAAGGGCATAGCATTTTCTTTTGCGCAACTACTCTTAGATGCAAGCCAATCCTTAGTCTTTTGTAGAGTGTTCCTAGGTAATGGTTTACTACTACTAAAGATTGTTTTGAAATCTTGTAGAATTCATCACCCTAGATGTTGCACCTAGAATTCCATCTTTCAGTCATGCCTTTTTCCTAGCTTCTTCGAGATAGTGATTGTTGACCATGTTGTTAGAACCAATGATTCTTTAATGGATTTTGGTCACATTCCGTGTACTAGTTTTAGAAATGCCGGTGTAATCACATTTTCTTTATCAAAAGCAGGTTTTCAAAACCTTTGATAATTCTCTTTTTAATAGGCAAAGTACGTGGAGTGACTGTTTTTGACAAATCATTTTTCTCATTGACTTTTGGAGGAAATCGAGAAATAGACATTTTGGTTTGAAAACGGTTTGGAAACATTTGTTTTCTCCTCGGTCAATGGTTTTGCAAACTTAGTATCCACAGCCTTTCCTTTTAGACATCCCAGTGAGCTCTCAAAAGATCATTTTCTCTTGCATGTCCTTGTAGGCACGCCATACGACAATTTGTCATACTTGCATTCCTCGGATTTTCGATCAAGTTGTTTAAAATATGACACGTTTTCTTTTCAAGTTTTCAAGAGCTTTTTCATATTTTGAAACAATTATGGAGGTCTCGATCGAGTCTTTCATGATCTTCAATGAGAATATGTTTGTAAGATAATGGACATGATATCGGTAGTCATAACATCTTCAAGAGAGAATCATTCAAATTTTCCAAAACTTTGATGTGTTCAAAACATTCATTAGCTTGCTTTACTGTGGATTTATGGTCCTTGACAAAGTCAGTTGTTTTTTCAAAAGTGCTTGTTCAACATGAATTACCCTTGCAATCGATGGCATTCGGTGAGGGCAATTAGAGTTTCAAAAACTTTTTCTGCTCATTATCAAAACTATTAAACCGGATGTTTGTTGTAATATTGGTTTTAGTTTTAACGATCTCTTGAAGATACCCAATTCTAGTTTTAACGTCATCTAAAATGCTTCTAGTATCACTTGTGTTAAAAGGATTGTTTGAAGACATTTGTTCGATTTTCAAAGAGACTTGGAAACTACAACCGGTTTTGAAACCGATTTTGAAACAGTGTTGACACTTTGTTTGAAACACTTGGTGTTATGGAAAACTTTGACGTTTCTTTTGATTAACAAAAGTAATCCCATTAATTTTGTTCCATTTGTTATAATCAATCGGTTTAAGATCCGGATTCTTTTGTTTCATTTTGATCTACTCTCCTGCCTAGTTCCAACATTTCAAGAGAATCACGAACAATTATGGGTTCATGCAAAGGTTGTCCATTGTTCAACACATTCCGTTCTTTCCGAGCTTTCTTGAGGAACGAAGGAGGTGAGTTACCAAGAGCCATTTTATGTGAAGTGTGAAAATCGGATTTGCTTGATTAGAAAGCATCTTGTTTGTTTTAGCGAATGACCCGTTGTAAGAAGCAAATTATCCAATTTTTGATAGTTTCATTTTTATCCGAATTTCATCAAGAAGAGAATCTTCTCGTTTTGAAAAATCGACAATCAACTGCTTCTTTTCTTTTTCAAGATCGAAAAAGTGTTTTTCGCTTAGAAAGTTGGTTGTTTAGATCATAAATTTCCTTGTTTAAAGATTTTATTTTAAGTTCAAATTCACATCAAGTGTGTCATACTTGAGTTGCAATTGTTTTCTCTTAAAATGTAATCTCGATAACCAATTTCTAATTCGAAAGTTTGTTTGTATGAAATTCAAAGGCTTTGGCGTGCTCCTTGTAACTCTCAAGCTCTCGGTCAATTTAGCATTCGCGGCCTTAACCGCGATTGACCGCTCTAACTTTCTCAACTTCAATGCCACATTGATTGATTAATGATTCAACATAAGCACGTGTTTCCTCATCGGCCCGAGATTTTGTGCCACACACCTCCACTAGGATCCACATATGGAGTTTCGAGTTCGTATTACTACAACTCGGATTGTCCGGTATGTATCATAAGTGGGTCTTTGGCGTCATGCATGTCGTTACGTCATGAGTAAACACATCACATATGACATTGTTATAGCATGGATCAATGATTGGTACCTCGAGATCGTGATTTGCGTCATAGGCAGGAGGTGCCGTAGTCAATGTCGACTTAGTTTCTCAAGATTTTCCATGTAGATGCAGTTCACATTGAGTTCCTCGAGGTCTTCCAAATCATCCATAATAGCGAAAAGTCATGTTCCTCAAGACTCAACCGCATTCCGATTCGCCTTTTGTGCTAACAACATAGCTTTCTCAAGATACGCAAAATCCTTCTTTTTCGGCAGTAGGACAATTCCTTGCCATGTGACCCACTCCTTGATGCTTATAACACTTAATCGATTACACGATTCACATTTCCATAATTCCCAACGATGGAGTCGCAACATTGCCATTCGATTACCATCGCTCTATTCCCAACATTCGTCCCATCCGATTTCCAACATTCGACCCAATGATTACCACGATACGGAACCGCCGATTACCACGCGATCGCAAAATGCTTTATCCAATAAAGAAAATACATGTTGCAAGGTCGCTTCTACTTCAGACTTCGGATCGGTGATTCCTTGTTCCCGTATTGTGGATACGGTTGTTGAATGACTTGTTGTTCTTGTGGATAGAATTGTTGTCGAGGTTGTGGAATGTATTCGTCGCAAGTTGTTGTTGGTGGAAGATGATGAAGCTTGTTGTTGTGTATTAACCGAAGGTTGAGTCTTTGCAATAAGTGCCAATGGATCATGATTCTTTGCCAATCTTTCTTTCCTTACTTCATTCGCAGATTGGTTTTGTTTGTAAAATCGTTTAGTTGATCAAAGTTCATCCGATGTAAGTCTTTGTTTGGTTAACAATAGTGACATATCGTCCCCATTCTTCCGGAAGATTATTCGAGAACTTGATGTTTTGAACGATTGTTCGGGTGCCAACTTGTTTCGATAAGCTCATTCATCAAAGTGCAAACCTTCCATAGTATGATTCAATGGATTCTCCGGTGTAGATGTAAACTTTTCCCATTCCGGCTAGCGCCTTGTTCTCCATGTCTTGTTTACCACCGCTCCATAACATAGTCGCTCAACACGTTCCCACATATCGAAGCGGTTTCTAACCGCTCACCGCATCAAAGATGTCTATTGGTAAAACCAGTTGGATAATATGAATGCCATGTCATCTCGTGATCGACTTGTTTCGATCCTCTTGATGTATTCGATTCGGTTTGAAGATGAGAGGATGGTGGGATGGGAGGTGTTGCATCGGCATTTCAGTACATGAACTTGTCGAGGTGGAAGGGTCCATCTTGAATGGATTTAATCATGAGTTTCCATTAGGTTTGGTCTTGATGTAGCGGAGCATTCGACTTGTCCATTGAAGATAACCACCTTTTGCCAACATAGGAGGTCGGTTTTCGACCTTTGCATGAATGTCTTGTTGAGTAGCCATTGATGAAGGTATGATCCGATAAAGTTGATGTAGGATCGATTCAACGATAAAGGAGTTGTGGTTGATGATGATTAAGCTCGGTTGAGGTGTTTCCGAAAGTCGTGCTCAGAAACTTCGGTTCTTAAAAATTTTCGCCCAAAATTTGAAATTCACTATAAAAATCAATTCTAAGGACGTATGAAAATTCGAGTTATGACAATTTTGACGCCAAATTTGACCCAAAATTTGAATTTAGGCCCAAAAATTTGAATTTTGACCAAAATTTTCACAGTTAAACCAAAATTTGAATTTCGTAAAATTGAACGCTTAGTCTCCTCAAAAATTAATTTTTTTTTTTTTAAACCTTTATGCGAGAAAGAGAGTTTAGGCGTAGACCAAAGAAGTTAGGAGTAGGATATGGTTACGAGTAGGATATGGTTACGAGTAGGATATGGTTACTGGTAGGATGTAGTTACGAGTAGGATGGCTTAGGCGTAGGATCTTATGCGAGGAAGCTTAGGCGTAGGATTCCTTAGCGAGGATCTTATGCGTAGAAAGTATCTTACGCGTAACCTTAAGCTTATGCGTAGACAAAAGTTACTCGTAAACCTTACGCGTAATTGTGAAGTTATGCGAGAGTTACTCGTAAGCTTTTAGCTTATCGTAAACTATGGTTAAGAACCAAAAATCCTTTACACCGCCATCACGGTAAGGGATATCCAAAAGTCAAGTGTTCCACACACTTATCCAATTGAGGAAGCACCGAGTAACCGTTATAGTTCAAGAATCTTCACCAAAAAGTTACAGTAGAACCTTATGAGTAGTTGACTTTCTTACGAGTAGAACTAGGGTTTTGACCTACTCGTAAAAATTTCTAACGATTCAAACAATTTCTCTTGCATGGATATCCTTAAAAACACTCGAATAACCCAAAAATGTTGACCTTTTCACCTAAAGTGCTTGGAAAAGTTACGAGTAGAAAACTAGGGTTTGACTTTTGACTTCTACTCGTAAGAAATTTCCAACGATTCAAATGATTTCTTTTGCTGAAGCCTTAAAAACACTCGAATAACCCAAAAATGGTGACCTTTTTCACCCAAAGTGGCTAGAAAAGTTACGAGTAGAAATGACCAATGAAACAAAATGAGTTTAAAAAATGTATCTAAACCCGTAAAGCTTGAAATTTTTGCGAAAAACTAAAACTTTAACACCAAATAAACCTTAAACCACAAGAATCTTGAATTTTTTGGTGAAAAAATGAAAGCTTTAAGCGTATCAAAAGTGTAAAAACGTGAGCTTTATGCGTAACCCTTCAAAACAAACACAAACACTCCTAAACCATTGTTAGGCGATTGATACCAATTGTTAAGACCAAAGATATATCAACCTTATCACAAATACCCTCTTAACAAACCCAAGTATACCACGTTAACACAAACACAAACGTAGATAAGAAAGATTAAGATGAGAGATATGGTGACTTGGTGTATAAATTCGTGTATATGTTTAGAGAGGTAGAGAGAAGAAAGATGAAACAATAAGATGTTATATTGCTTCAAAGGAAAACACACACACACACACACACTCAAGCACTCCCCTCAAATGACCATTTGAGGGGTATTTATAGTACAAGAGGCATAAAACCCTAAAGGCTTTAGCTTGGGCTTTCTTTGGGCTTTCGTGGACTTGGATTGGATTACACTTAATAAAAGGCTAGCTTAACATAACTATTAGCCATTTAGCTTAGCCCAATCCACGAGCCCGTTGACTATTCTATCACGATATCTAACACACGTTACAAAGTTCCTAATCGTGAATGACCATCACTTTTAATAAAACTATTAAGGCTAACAGAAGTCCTCCAATGAAATTTTCCAGTAGTTTCTCATTGTCCGAAACCATTGATGGACACAAGGCGACCAATTCTTGAAACCTCCGATGTAAGTCTCGATGTCATAACCAATAGTCACTAACTCATAGAATTCGTTTCTAATTTCTTCACCTCCATGCGTGGACAATACTTTTGTCAACAACCTCTTGAATTGATCCCACGTGAGCTTATATGCATTTTCGATGCCAATAGGTCAGCATGAATTCCACCATGACATTGCGCCATCTAAGAGTGTACGGTGGCAAACTTCACCTTGTAGTCATCGGGCAATTGCATAGAAGAAACAGACTCCATCTTCTCAAACCATCAAACCATAGCGTGGCTCCTTGATGCCTTTGAACTTTGTAGGATCACGCTTTTAAAGTCCTTGTATGTACAATTTCGAACTCCAGATCCTCCTGCAGCTCCTGTAGTAGTAGCAAGTCTAGCAGCTTCAGCGGCAGTCGTGGCCTCAGCAGCAGCAGCTACCATTGCTCGTTCTTTCCTTAGTGCCTCGGCTATAATATCCTCTATATACGTTTGGATAGCAGCTGGTGTCATTTCTGGTGCAGCTTTCTTCGGTGCCATAACTCTTCAAAATAAGAGGAAAGGTGAGACGTAGCAAAGTCCTATGTTAAGAATAAGTGTTCTAAAGAGATGTGATGTGAGGTGATAAGTTCGAGGTTACTTTTCAAAATGATCGACGGGTTCCCAAAGGATGAGTTATGAGATGTTGTAAGTGCTTTAAATGTATGATGGTCTAGTGACTTAATGTGTGAATCGTGTAACTCGACATGTTAGTGGTGAAACAAAGGAGTGATAGTGACTTTGCCCTACTTAAAGGTTTTACCTCGGCATTCGACGTTATCGGTAATGAATCAAGCGATGTAAAATTGTGATAGGAATGACAAGGCATTCTCCACATTAGAGTATGAGGAAAGGATAATGGGATGGGTATTTAAAGGCATCCATGTGACAATCGATTTGGAATGAAAGTAAATAACTCGAAAAATGTGCGTATAAACCGCATGTAAAGTGAATATGCACTTATGATGAAATGATGAGATGCTATGATGATGTAGTTATAGTCTAGGGTCAATGATGCAACCTAGTTCTCTATAATCAAGCTCGATGCCAACTGTCACACCCCAAATTACTGCTTTGCGTGTGAATGGAATTCCGGGATTGACCGTCATAGCATCACAATCACAAGTTATATTGAGCGACCTAAAGTGTCGTTTGGAAAATGCATCGCTTGATTTAATAAAAACATTCAGAGTTTACAAAGTATAGGTCCCAAATGAAATCAAGTTGTGCGGAAAATACATTTGTTACAATTCAAACGATGTTTTAAAGTATATGAAACCCAAGTGAAACGCGTCGTCACCATGACTCTATGATATGTCCACATGCATGCCATGAAGTGAATGCCTTAGATACCGAGATAAAACATGCTAAAAGTGTCAACACAAAGGTTGAGTGAGTTCATAGAGTTTGCGTTGAAATGTAAAGCCTTTCAAAATCGTTTATGCAAGAAAGGCATTATAAATCCACTGCTCCAAGTTCCGCCCATACAAAACTTGCAACCTGTGTGTTTACAACCCATTGCCAAAATATGTATAGTTTCAAATCGTTCCAAGGCCATTAGTGTAATGATTATACCACGACAATTAGCCCAATGATTATACCATGACAATTAGCCCAATGATTATACCACGACAATTAGCCCAATGATTATACCACGACAATTAGCCCAATGATTATACCACGACAATTAGCTCAATGATTATACCACGACAATTAGCTCAATGATTATACCACGACAATTAGCTCAATGATTATACCACGACAATTAGCTCAATGATTATACCACGACAATTAAGCATGGCAAAGCATTGCATTGCGACTAAACATTCGATTCGAGATAAACATATAGTTTGCAAATAATCATGTTTGCCATAAAAGTTGTTGAGCATGTATCTCCCCCAAAGAGTTTAATAAAAGCATTAAAAGAGTAGGGGCTATGAAAACTCACTTGGACAATGATGCGATGGCAAAAGTGAGCACACCGAAATGTATCGTGAATCACTAAACTTGACCTATTATGAATGATATGATACATAATAAGTTATGATGTAATGTTATGCATGCAATTCGAATGATATTTATACCACTTATGTATTTTTGAAAATAATCCTTTTAGTGAAAAATAACCTTTAACGTCTCGGCAATTTATAACTTACTTTACAAGTATTTATATTGAAATGATATCCGACGATAATCATTTAGTCATTTATCAAGAAATTATAACTTTTCGTCGGTAAAATAATGTCGTTGAAATTTCCATGAAAGTGACTAAAACGGCCTCTAAAAGCTAGTCGTAAAATGGTGCACGTCGGCGTTAGGAAACGAACTCAACGGTTTTGGGAAGCTCATATCATAATCTCAAAGTTTTAGTACATGAGTTTCTATCCTAGAGGTCTCGAACATAAAGAAAATAGAGGTTAAGTATGGTACTTATGTCCCAAAATATAGTTTAAGGATGGTTTTAAGCAAAGTTTAGCGACCGTAATTAATTCATTACAACTCCGCTAAACAAACGATGGTCATTTTGGAAAATATACTTGGCGAACTTACTTTTACTAGAAGACATCACTTTATAAAAGTTCTAAATCAATGTTAAAACAACCTTCAACTTGGTCTCTAGTTTTGCCGTAAAACTTGCCTATTAGAAATGTGTTATAGTTTTTCTTATATAATAAAAGTTACTGGCAACTTTGTAAACGTGTATAATTTAGTCGTTACAAACTGCTTTCACGTTTTTAAAGGTCCTTAGCTTTGTATCAAAGTATACTAACATATTTTTGACAAGTCGACACAATTTATAACGCCTAAGCTTCATTTTGACTCGTATAAAATAAACAATACTTCTTGAAATTCGGAAAATTTATAGTTTTCGTCGCCAACTTGAAAAATTCATAACTTCTTAGTTATAGCTCCGTTTAATCCGCTCAAGCCGCCACGTTTTCGTTTTAAAGTATATTTTCTAAATATCTAGGCCAAAAGTTTTACCCATCTGTCGGATTTTCCAGATTTTGAAAATAAGGACAGACCCTTTGCAAACTTGTCGAAATGAGTTTTCTCGCCAAACCTATTCTAACCCATTCAAAACAACTCGAGCTATTCTAATCCTACCATACACCTTCTTAGGGTGTCATGGTTTCCTAGACATCACCAAAACTAATATATAACAAGGAGTAATTATAGGATGGATTATATATATTTAACACTTAAAAAACCTTAAAAAGTGGTATAAACATCGCATAACTTGCATGTTTCTCAAATAAAATGATATGACCATAACAATGAATGTGAAACAAAAACATGAATATGAATGCTTACAAGAAATATGATGAGGTTTAAGGACAATGGGTTTTTCCTAATCACCTTAGGTTTTTATTGCAAAACCTTTACAAAGAGTGATACTAGTGTTTAAAAATCTTGTCTTGAAAAATTTTATGTTGATCCTTCCTATCATCCTTGTGGCTGCCGAATTTTGGAGAGGAGAGAGAAAACAATGAGTCTTGATCTTTTTTTAGCAATAATGAAATGAAATGTGTTATATTTTAGTGTATAATACATTATTTTTGTAGATATTTTGCAAATAACTCAATGACTCATCCCCACTTGTCACAAGGGGGGTTAGTCATTCTCTTTATACTTTTTTTTAAAAAAAATGTATAATGTGTAATTACATGTAAGTAAATTGAAGACTTGTGGTAATTTGTGTACCCATTTGAATATTTAAGGTAGCGTTAGATAAAAATAAATTTTCACGGGTCAAGATAAAATATATTCAGGTCATAAAAATTATAAAAATACATTTCTTGCAAAATTCGAGAGAAATAATAATAATCGTATAGTATTTAAGAAAACCGTCGTAATTATATAAATATAACAATTTATATACAAAATAACTTTAAAACAGGGTAAACTCATAATATTATTTTATAACTTAATATGAGTATAAAATATATCGGGATAATTTTTGAAAGTAACGGATCAATTGTTCAAAATAATTAATTACGCGATAACGTTTATTTAATAAAAGTTATCGCTTAATGTAAAATGCAAAACCATGCATGAACTAATATGATGACAATGATGTTAATGAAATGTAGACTAAACTTAGTCTATATGAAATGTCCTCGATGATATGATCATGAATTTATAGCTAAACCATTACGGTTACGTGAATTTGATACTCGTAAACCTAGTTTACGATAAATGATGAAATAGTGAAACTTGAGAAATGACCTGAAATTGCGAGTTGTCACACTAGTAGAAGGAATTCCTAGGATAAACCATGCAGGACAAATTTGTGACGCATGCTTATTAGGAAAACACAGTAGAACACCATTTCCAAACCGAGCCAAATTCAGATCAAAGAACCTGTTGGACTTAGTATATGGAGACCTTTGCGGTCCTATTAGTCCAGCAACACACTCAGGCAAGAAACTCATTTTCTTGTTAGTAGATGATTGTACACGTTTTATGTGGGCATACTTTCTTACATCGAAAGATGAGGAAGGAATTTAGGCAGAAAATAGAAATGGAAATGAAGTTGAAAATTAGAATGCTAAGAACGGATAGAGGTGGTGAATTCACATCAAATGAATTCACAAGGTACTGTAAAGAAAACGGAATAGGACGACATTTGACAGCACCTTACTCCCCACAGCAGAATGGAGTAGTGGAGAGAAGGAATAGGACAGTGCTATCAACTACAAGGAGTATGATGAAAGCAATGAAGTTACCATTAACTCTTTAAGGAGCAGATTAAGCATTCCATTTACATACTCAATAGGGTACCTACGAGGGCCTGACGATGATAAAACTCCATATGAGGCACTCTACAATGAAAACCAAACCTAGAAAACCTAAAATATTCGGATGCACGACTTATGCAAAGATAACGATACCTCACTTAAAGAAGCCGGACGACGAAGCATACCATTGGTTTACTTAGGGGTAGAGGAAGGATCAAAAGCATATAGGCTATATGACCCTTTAGCCAAGAAGAAACATGTTAGTAGGGACGTAAAATTTATGGAAACAAAACCATGGGATTGGAACGAAGATGAAGGAGATACGAACACAAGACACCTTTTGGGCTAGTTTTGTAGTAGACGGAGTTGACAATGAAAACCTTACACCACCAACACAGAAACGATGACAACATCGATCATGAACAAGATCGATTCCGATCCGGCCACCAATCACACCACCGCATACCATTACGACCCACACTCGAGAGGAAGAAGAAGCTACTATAGCTTCTATGGAGAACTCAAGAGATAAATTTGATGATACACCCGACGTGAATATAGAAACATGTCGATATATATAGACATGCACGTAGAGTTGAACCACAAAGCTTGTTATTTACGGAAGAAGAACCTCAGAACTACAAGGAAGCATCGCAGACGAAAAGTGGATTGAGGCCATGGAGATTGAATTGGATTCAATCAACAAGAATAATACATGGACTCTTACAACATTGCCAGAAAATCAGAAGGCAATAGGACTCAAATGGGTTTACAAGACCAAGAGGGATGCAAAAGGAAACATCATCAAATACAAATCACGCTTAGTAGCAAAAGGTTATGTACAAGAACAAGGGATAGACTTCGATGAAGTATTTGCACCAGTTGCTCGGATAGAGACAGTTCGATTGATATTAGCATTAGCAGCATATCATGGATGGCAAGTACATCATTTGGATGTAAAATCAGCATTCTTACATGGAGATTTAAAGGAAGAAGTCTACGTTACACAACCTGAAGGATTTATTCAACAAGGAAACTCTGGAAAAGTCTATAAGCTTACTAAAGCTTTATATGGCTTAAGGCAAGCACCAAGAGCTTGGAATATGAAGCTTGATCAAACATTAAAGTCTTTAGATTTTAAGAAATGTAATCTCGAACAAGCAGTCTACACAAAACGAAACAAGAACTCTACACTTATTGTTGGAGTTTATGTAGACGGCTTGATAATCACGGGTACTCCAAGAAAGGAATTGGAAGTATTTAAATCCCAGATGGAAGAAAAGTTTGAAATGAGCGACTTAGGATTGTTAGCTTATTACCTTGGGATATAAGTTACACAAAAAGGTTGAGAGATTACAATCAAGCAAACAGGCTATATTAACAAGATCATAAAGGAGACAAGTATGACGGATAGTAATGATACGAAGATACCAATGGATCTGGGTACTAAGTTGGTCAAGGCGGAAGATGGTAACTCAGTTGACGCAACTTACTACAGAAGTTTAATTGGAAGTCTCAGGTACTTACTACATACAAGACCAGATCTTAGTTATTCAGTCGGACTACTCAGCAGATTTATGCAAGACCCAAAGGATCATCACCTAAAGGCAGTAAAGCAAGTAATCCGATATATCAAAGGAACACAGGAGCATGGCATAATTTACAAGAAAGAAGGCGGTTGCAAGATTACAAGTTACTGGCGAGTAGTTATGGAATCAACACTGATCAAGGAAAAGGAACTACTGGGATAGTATTTTATTTTGGAGAGTCACCCATTACCTGGTGTACTCAGAAGTAACCAACAGTGGCGCTATCATCATGTGAATCAGAATTCATGGCGGCTACTGCAGCAGCATATCAAGCCTTATGGTTGAAGAGACTACTTAGTGAATTAACTGGAAAAGAAGAAAAGAGGATAATGCTGAGGGTAGATAACATTTCAGCAATAGCACTAGTCAAGAACCCAATTTTTCATGGAAGAAGTAAACACATCGACATTCGTTATCATTTCATTCGAGAATGTGTAGAGAATGGGCATATCAATGTGGAGCACGTCAACGGAGAACTACAAAGAGCAGATATTCTAACAAAGGCTCTACCAAGATTGAAGTTCACGACGATGCGACAAATGCTCGGAGTTCAAGATTTAGCAAGAAGCAACGATCAAGATTAAGGAGGAGAATTTGACCCGATAATCTTTTATCATTGCTTATTATGTACTAGTTTAAAACACTAAGGACCGGATATGTTAAAGCAGTTAATAACTAACTTGGCGATTATTTCGGTTAGGAAGAGGAAAGGGTACATCGGTTCAATGACACCGATTCACTCCTATATATATGTATATACTTGTATCGATACAATGTTAGAAACTTAATACAATTTACTTATTCAATATACTTTGCAACTTATATATCGATCATAGAAAGTTTGGGACAACAAAATCGAGGATACTTGAAAGTGAAGGTTATGCAATAATCTTACACGTTCCATGAGATTATGCATTTCATTATTCTCGTGATTTTGCTTCAGGCTGGTCCAGTGACTAGAGAAGAGCTTGGAAGGGCCACTTGGACTTTTATTCACACTCTTGGGGCTCAAGTATTATCTTGATAGTTACTTGTGATAATTCTTGGATATTGTGTGTGCTTTTAGAGAAAGAAAGTTACGTTTGTGTTTTTGTGTATATATAAAATGATATAAAGTTAAGTGATCATGAGTAAAAAAAGTTTGAAATTAACTTAGGTTCACAGTGACACAGAAACAAACACTTCACTGATCCTTTATAAAAGGTGCAACTTTGGATCTTGCTGCTTTTATATAAAATATATTAAGTATGAAATTAACTTAGGTTCACAGTGTGGTCGTGTTATACTGCAAGTTTATGGGTGTACATTAACATTACCAACGCAGTTTTATATGAAGTCGAAATGTCACTATTAACATAATGCTAATGTGGTAAAGCGGTACTTGGCACTACAATGCACACCCATCTTTGAAAGAGATGGGGTTGCAATCTTAAAATATGTTGCTTCTATGTATACTTTAAATTATCAAGAGTTATTATAATATATATAGATTTACTATTAAATATATCAAGGTTGTAAAATCGCTAAGCGCTAGTGAAGCGGTCGGGTAGGCCTAGCGATTAATCGGTTAGGGCGGAGATTAATCGAGATTAATCGATTGGAATTTTATGCACAAAATTGTAATTTTATATATTAAATTATATTATATATATGAGATAAGTATAATGAATCAAAGTTCAAATATTTCAAGTGTTCAAATATAAACATAATACATAATTCTTCAAATTTCAAAGTCAAACATAGATATTACTCGGTTTGTTGACCATTGTTAAGCGATATTTGACCGATTTTGTCCGATTAATGTTTGTTGACCAATTTTTAAGCGAGTTTGCCCGAATTTTAAGCAATTTTGTTGACCAATTTTTAAGTGGTTTTGTCCGATTAATCCGATTAGACCGATTTTGTCCGATTAATCGGTTTGTTGACCGATTTTTAAACGATCTTTGACCAAACCGATTAAATAGGCCGATTATGACAAATCAAGCCATTTAGTGAGCGATCGGCGATTATACGAGGATTAATCGGTCACTGGGCGATTTTACAACAGAAATATATATAGATTTACTAATAACCTAAAGGTTCTCCCTTTCACAAAAATATTGATGTCATTCAAGTGCAATAACCTCCGATAATTTCATAGATTTATGTATAATATTATTTTATTGTATACATAAAATACGAGGCGTCATTAGGGAATGCACTTATTGCTTTGTATGCAAAATGTGGGGTTTAGATTAGTCATTGAAGGTTTTCCACATGATGAAATTCAAAGACGTTGTTTCTTGGAACTCAATGATTTCTGCTCACGTATGGACTGTTAGTGGTGGTACCACAGGTAGCATCTTTTATATGTTGTTGCCATGGTCTGGTGCAAGAGCAAATGGCTTCTATAAAGGTAAGTATCTCCAAATCCCAAATACTTTATAGCCGGTCACCCAAAATAGTAGGACTTGAGTTTACAAAAACTACATGCAGACATTAGTGGTCAAACTCATTAGGAGTGGGACTAATGTTTTTGACTGTATGGCAGGAAAAACGCTCTTGGAAAGCAAAACAATAAATTGTTCCAGATGCCTATAGCGAAACCAGTTAATCATCCCAAAAAATCTATCTCAAAAAATCTTTAGATGGTACTTGATCGAGGAATATCGGGATCGTAACATTTAATCATCCCGAACCTCTATAAGCTTTAATCATCATTTATTAGTTATATATTGTCATGCCGAAACAAGTAATTTTTTGTTTGCCACCGTAGGATAAGAAGATAATGAATATGAAGTGTTTTTATGCATAAAGTGCTTACTTTTGAGTTGATGTTAATATTTTATCATTGTCAAATAGGAAAACAAGAATCTGATAAAGCATCAACTATATTTCAAGGATGGAAAACGGAAATACACCATCAAGTGGTATTTTAAAAGCGGTTGGTATCGATGAATCTTTGCAAGCGATATACACCGGCAGAGAGTGAATCGATGTGCGGGATTGTGAATCGATGGGCGGGTGTGATTCGAGTCTTCACAAGAAAATGTCGGTCATACGTGCGATCTCGACTTCATAGCCGTTTGTAGTTCTTTTCTTCTATTCTTCACTTCGATAATTTACTAGAACATTGGAAATCCACGAACTCGGTCTTACGTGATCTGTTTAAAATCTTGTGGTGCGCAGTGATGCTTCTTGAAATCAAAGAAGAAGATAAGATCTGGGTCGAGCATTGCATACTATCTCTGAGGAATACATGAGAAAGTATGCAACTCTTTATTCACTTTGTTTGATCATTTTACTTATGTTTTAAGGTTGTTTGAATATATTTAAATATACTTTAGTAACTTTTTATGGTTGTGAAGGGTCATACACAGACAAAAAAACGCAACCCGGATGGCAATGGGGATTCCTTTCAAATTCTACATAATCTTAATGAAGGTATGTTCTTTTTTTATAAGTTACACGATACTTTTGTTGAGTTAATCAAGACCTTATGCTATTTATAATTACCGAAGATATTTTGCAAATGGACTCTACACGTAAAATGCTTTTATTGATGCTGCAAATGTGTATAACGTATTTAGTATCACTTGAAGTGTTGATGACTAAAAGAGAGATCTTGCGACTTTATTTGCTCAAACCTGCCATGAAACAACATGTATTCATTTGTTTTAATTTATATATAATATCAAGAGTTGCATAAAACATGTTCAGTTCAATGTGAAAGCGTGGAATATCATATTGTTGACTTAGTATATACTATCAAATTGTATTGGAAAAATCTGATGAGGTGGGTTATTTTTTATGAGGCTATTACGTTGAGCTTTTATATATTTGAATAAGTACATAGGATAAATTTGATAAGTACTAAAGAAAGAGTTTTTGAAAAGGTCAAACCGGTTAAATAACTAAATCGAACTTGATGTCGTCTTTTGTTGACTTGCTGCTGTAAACGTGGTTTCATGTTGTCAATTGAAAAATACCTTGAATCATAAAAAAATATTTGACGGGTTTTATGGGGAAAAAATCGATCTTTATTCAAGAACTTGGCATTTAGGTTCGAGAGATAAACAACTACATTTGAATAAGTTATGGCGAGGTGCAAGACATCTAAAGCACATCAATCCGATCCTTGAAACAATTTACAAGAATTCGGTAAAATCAACAAAGGGACTACTCTTGTCTAATAAACCTTACTAATCCCATTATCCTCTTTCTACCACTTCTTCCAAATCGGTGGCAAAGAGCGAGATTTGAGCTTACGGTTTGGTTTAAAAATTATGGTAATCAGATTACCATAATTATGAAACACAAGTTGAGTTATGGTACAAAGATCATTCAATATGGCGCCAAGATAAAAACTTGGGAAAAACTTAAGTATTAAAGAGGGATAGAAAGCTGTGCAAGCTTCTCAATGCTACTTATACACAACATTTGGCGCAATTGCAGCTTGCTCTTTGTGTCTAATGAAAGGGTTGCTTTTTGCGTGATAGGCCAATCAAAATATATTCTACGATGGCAAGTCGCTAAAGTTCCAATATAAGGTATGAAAACCTCAAACGTATTCTTATATTGTGTACATTATTTGACCATTTTGCATTTGACATGATGAATTTTATGTGTAGGTTTCGATTCCGTTAGGAAGATTAATGTAAGAGAGAGTCGAACATGATGCCACCATCAAACAATTACGTGGAGTTGGTGACAGTTGACAATTTCAGCTTCGACAGTTATCATGGTTTCAGTTCCTGTGGGGTTTGTAGTATGCTATGTGAAAACTTTTAGCTTTACATCTGTATTTATACAAGGTATGTGACTGATTTATGAATGATTGCTGCATCATTGTGACATTGTGTAGTAATTTCAAACTAAACCTTGCAACCAAGCCTTTAAAAGTTAATAAGAGTTATTAACTTAACAATAACAATTAAGAGGAGTTATTAATTTAAGCCAACAAGAGTAGCCTCAAGTTGTAAATGTCAAATTCTTGCAGAGTAGTTTGTAATTGTGTGTATGATCATACAAACATCATAGGCATGAGTTATTAAAAACAGTTTTGGTGAAACTCATTAAGTATACATCTATACATGCCATTGATTACAAATTAGAAGTGTAGCTCATATGGTAGAGCACTCGCATGAACACACCTTCTTTCCTATAGTCAAATGTGTCAACAAAATTCATAAGCTTATGACCCTTTCTTTCAACATGTACACTTTCCAACAATTTTTTACCACCCTTCTTCGCTATATAAAATATGTCAACGATATTTATAAGTCATGCCGACCATTCATTGGTCAAAACTAGTATATATATATATAGGATAAAGATCAAATAAAAGACAAATATCCGTAAAAGATAAAAAAATTCAAAAAAGTTCTTGAAAAATTCCCCAAAAATTCCACAAGATCGGGTATGATGGTGCATGAAAAAGTTACGAAAAACTTTTTCTAAAAGTGGATATTTTTCCAAAAAATTTATGAAAAAATACGTTTAGCATTAAATCGTTTTTGTGCATCAAAATCGGTTTTGCACCCAACTTCTTTTGACTTTTTCATCAAAATAACATTGCGCATCTAACTAAAACAAGTTGAAAATTTTGTGCATCAAATTTTTTATGCATCAAAATTCTTTTGTGCAAAAAAAAACTTATCAAAACTCAAAATTATAAAAAAAAAAAGTTTTCACAAAGTTTTATGCACCAACATATCCGATTTTGTGAAAATTTTAGAGAATTTTAAAAAATATAAATATTTTTATTCTTTTACGGATATTTGTCTTTTTATTTTAATTTTACCTTATATATATATATATATATATATATATATATATATATATATATATATATATATATATATATATATATATATATATATATATATATTCAAGTAGTGAACATTTTATAATAAAACAATTAAAACCAATAAAAGATGCCACCTATACATCATCTATTTAAGTCATAGCAAAATTCTTAAATAAATACAAAGGGTATATTCGGTAGTTTAAACTACCCCTATTTTTATGCTACTCCGTAAAAGATTAAAACCAAGTCAATGTCCACTTCTCTCATTCCATCCATCCCTGCCGAACCTTATATTTTTCTCTCATTAAACCAAGTCTGGTTTCTCTCATTTGAAACTATATTAAACCCATTAAACCAAAATTGGAGATCAAATATTGTCGATGACCAGGTTAAGGGAAGTTACTATGTAAATGTTTCATGGGCATCCATTAATAATCAGAACCCTAGCCATTGTTGGGACGAAGCCGTGCAGATCTAGCGATCACCATGTGCCAGAAACTAACGTGTGGGAAACCGAGTTCTGTTACGATACTGCCGTCGTGTTAAACCGAATTCTTCCGACAACGCCACCGTGACACATCTTTATTCAACCGATTGTTGGCGCTTTTCTGAAACGCTCATTTTATTTCGGATCGAAACTATAGGCCGTCTGTGTATTACATGTTCAAAGGTTATATGGTGGTATATTTTCGGTTATGGTTTTGTAATAAGTGAATACATCATTGATTTTTTCCCTTGTTTAAATCAAAGATTTGTTTTTGACTGATGTATATATTTGGCTGTAATAACCATCGAATACTTTATGAAGTTGTCAATTATTTTTAATATCTTTTTTGTTGTAATTTTATTGATTTTTTTTTCTATATCTACTTATAATTATGCATCTCTTGTGAACAAGAGTTGGATCATATTATGTTTGTCAACCGACTACTTTCGGGCACTATCAATTTTCGACATGTCGTGTATCTCTTATTTGACGCATCACTTAATTGGTGTGACACAACATGTGTATCATGGAAATCTGTAACATAAATATGACGTGTCGCTATAAAATAGATTAAAATTTTATAATGTGTCACTAAAAGTGTACTATAATTTTAATGAGTAACTATAAATGTATTAAAAAGAGTATATACTAAAAATTTAGTGTTATTATAAATGTATCAAGAAAATTAGCTCACATTACAAATGTGTAAAAAAAACTAATTTGTCACTATGTATGTATCAAGATATTTTTGTATATATGTATTAAGATATTTATGTATATATGTATAAAAAAATTAGTCTGTCACTATCGTATCAAAAATTGATATGTCACTATAAATTTAGTGTGTCATAATACAATATAAAACAAAGAATGTGACATTATATAAAGGAAAAATTAATGTATTATAAATTAAAGGTATGTTTGGCAAACTAGTCGTAATTTGTATGTTATGGTAAGTCAGAACCGTAAATAAACCAGTAAACTGTAAAAGTGTTAACATGAGCTACAAGCTGTATTCTTTTTTCAATAAAAGTGTTTGGTAAATTAGCTGTTAAATATAAGTATAAGATGTAAAATGACATAAAAGGACAAATCTATAATTGTAAATAAACGTTTGGAGGGTATATCAGTAATTTAAAGTTTTAACAACTCCAAGACATTTAAAAAGCTTCATGAATCAGCTTTTCATTTTCGAGCTATTTGTTTGAAATAAAAGCTTGTAGTTACTGCATCCAAACGAAGCTACTTAGTTTATAGAAGATTATTTTATAACAAAAAGCTAACAGCTCCTTCAAAAAGCCCTAAGTATAAAAGCTTGTAGTTACTGTCACCATAATAGACGTCATTTTTAGAATTAATGTGGCTTTTAAAATTTGCCATTGAAAGCACAATCATACGTAAAATTTAGTAAATGCTACATAAAAATATTATGACAAAAATGCCCTTGTGACTTTAACTATTAATTAAAATACAATTAGTTTTTAAATACCATATGTTATCCATAATTCTATGATCTAATGGTCCATAATGGTTCTTATTGTTTTTATTTTAAGATTGGTCACCACAAGAACGCTTCCCTATCGGTTCTAGAGAAAAGTATAATTTAATAGAAAAGTGAGAAAAAAGTGACCATGGTAGATTGCGAACATTTCATATGAAACTTTAAGGTAGAAATTAAAAAATAACAAAAGTTAAAGGGGAGTCTTTTTTAATCGGATACGCTACCACACATACAAACACAACCATCTACTTCATCCAAACCGAGTTTCCTCCCACTCACCATCTACATCGCCACCACTACAGATACCGGGTTAAAAGAACAAGCCACCAATCAACAACACATCACAACACCGGATCAACAATCATCATCTCCACTATCCAAACCACTAACTAACTACACACATACATCCGATCAAACAAACATACACTCTAGGAATGATGAGGATAGATCGATCATTTGATTCGACTAACACACAATCCTATTAAACACCAATCGATCAAGACACACAAAGTTGGATTAAAGCATCGGTGGAATCACGTAGTTAAGGCATCAATTATTTCTACATATTGTCATGTTGGAAGAAGAAACCAAAAATGTGATGAAAAATGCATGAAAATGTGCTTTATTAAAACCGCATACCATGTGTTTGATAAAATGTCTTGAAGATTATATGATAAGATGACTAATTTTAAGAAATGTATTTAATATTGAATGATATGACATCTTAGGGAATATGTGTGTATATTTACAGCATCAGAATTAAAAGTTAGGGCTTCATATTGTATTAGTGCATCTGTGTTTGTGGTTGTTGCATCTATATTAGTGCATCTGTATTTGTGTTTAGTGTATTAGTGCATTTGTGTGTATATTTGCAGCATCAGAATTACAATTTAGGGCATCAGATTGTAATAGTGCATATGTTTTTGTGGTTGTCGTTGTTGCATCTGTGATTGTGGTTGTTGCATTAAGTTGAATGTTTATATGTTTAGTGCATCGTTGAACATATTAGAGCTATCATTGAGTATGGTTAGGCATAAATGATTATGGTTGGTGCATTGTTAGACATATTAAGACATCATTGTGTAGTTTTTAAGCTTTGTGCATCGTTGGTCATAGTAGGGCCTTCATTTGTAATTTTGTATATTTAGTGCATCGTTGGAAATATTTGGGCATATGTTTGTATGTTTTCTTCATCGATGAACACATTAGGGCATTAGTGAGTATAACTAGTGTAGTGCATCGTCAGAAATATTAAGGCATCAATGTGTATGTTTAGTGAATCATTGGAGCTACTTGGGCATCTGTTGGTATGTTTAGAGCATCGTTGGAACTACTTGTACATATGTTTGTATATTTAGTGCATCGATGAAAATATTAGGGCATCTATGAGTATGATTAGTGCACCAAAAAGGTAGATAGGGCATCTATGATTATTATTAGTGCATCGAACATGTGGAATTAGTGCATTCATTTGCCCTTACAGTTCTTCAGTTAGTAATCATACCATTTTGGCATCTACAGGTAAAAAACTCAGTTTTTGGAGCACCATGTGGTGTGATGGATCAAATGGCTTCTGCATGTGGTTTGAACCATACTTCTTTATTAGTTTTCATCCTGTGATAGGCCCTGAAGATATAACCCGCCAAAATCAAGTTCTTGAGGTATTTTCATTTTTTACATAAATATAACTTAGTGGTTCTAAAATTCTCATTTTTGGTTATAAACTGGCTCAAATGGTAAACATCTCCTACTGATATTTGTACATAGTATTGCATGCAAAAAATGCCACATTATGATATTTGTACTAATTGTATGCCTTCTATATTCATGCTATATATATGTAAACTATAATTTGCCTCTTATTCTTTTATTTATGTATTACACACGATGATCATAAGTTGTTTCCTTTGACAGATGAGTACATCAGTAGTTGCACTTTGTAAAGCAATCTTATTTATGTTTTCTCGTCCTATAAGTAAAGTTTCTGTTGCTTTTTCTTCTATTTCTTGTTTACATGGTCATGCGTTCTTGACTCAGTTCAACACTTAAGATGGTACATTATTCATTTGTTGTATTAGAGGTGGAAATGAGGAATTTTGGTGCGGGTCAAAATAGCGAATTTTTATCGAGCCAGTGACCTTGAAAACTTGTGTGATTAAGTGAAATATACCCCATTTGACCAAAATCCATTTTGACCCATATAAAAATGACACTCTTGACAAAAATCCTTTTTTAAGCAATGTACATTCCATCAGCGATTCTCTAATAGATGAAGATGCTGAAAATGAATATGTATAATGTCATTGTTTCACGTTAGTTTACTCTTTTCTGTTATTGATGTTTGCGTTGGTATAAAGCTCAGGTTTAAATAATTAATTATTTAGTTTCCACTTGTAGGTTAGTAGAAAGTCAATTATTATGATTAGTGCAATGTTAGATTTAGTTCATCTGTTTGCATGTTTAGTGCATCTATTTGCATGACTAGTGCATCCATTTTGCATGTTTAGAGGATCTATTTCCACTTGCAGGTTAATGTATATGTTAAATGATAATAATCTTGATAAGCTTCATGGTCCTAATGGTCAACTTCCACAGAGGTTGCGGGATTTACCCCTAACCTAATTGAAACATTCAGTTCTCAAAAAAATCTGCACCACAACCGTTTTGTCAAACCAAAAGTGGTGCATACCTACTCGATCTGCAATCTTTCATTATGTTGGCCATGTAAGTTATCGTCTTCCTACCTTACTGGACTGCACATTTGCTGTGTGGATTTAATCATTCACACCATTGTACTTTCAGATATGGAAGCTGCTAGGTTGGCTGAAGAAGCCCTTCAAGAAGTTTTTTTGGGTGTAATTTGTAAGTTTCAAAGGCACCTGATGTCACGAACTCACAATTTTCATTGATTATGGATCACTTCGAGATGTTAGCTCCAAAGAATCAACTGTAGAATGTAGCTTAGGATGACGGGTTTGAAAGTCGCCTAGAGCAAATGGTGGTTGTGTTGGCATATATTTGTGGCACAAAAGTTAGCTGCCCGTAATGCTCTGGCTACTCTAAAAGATAAAGAAACTGTCGAAGCCAAATAGAAGGATAGCGAGGATGCTAATAAGAAGCATGGCAGCCAAACATTGATTATATAAACATTATACATTATATGTAATAAGATTACAATTTTCATTTTGTCTTGGGCATATGGAAATGAAATGCTTCGATGCTTTATGTATATATGCTTATTTTTGTTTCAAGATAGCTTTTAAGATTGTTAAAGATGATTGAAATGAAATTAAAGATGATTGAAATGAAATATCTGCTTCACCTACCAGCCATAATAGAATATTGCCATAATCAAATATTTTAGAATACATGTGAATCAGTGTTGAAAATAAAAATGCATCAACACATAGAAGAAAATACATCTGTTTGGGTAAGGAATAATTCATATAGTAAAAAAAATATTTCAAATTAAGTTGAATTATTGAACTAAAAAGATATATTATTTTTAAATTAAAAACACTTGAATGATTATTAATAAATGATTAGAATGAAATATCCACATCATTACTTAGAAACAAATCATTTTTTACAAAAAAAAGTGCACAATGTTGATAATAAAAGGTGCAACAATGCTAAATATTATACGGGTCAACATTCTTTTAAAGCATGAGAAAGCATTTGATTAGTGTATACGTATTTCCAAACATTTTTCCAATGAATCCTCCAACTCATTCACAATCTTATTTTATGAAATTGTGGAGTTCCTTGTTTAGTATGCAATGCAAAAACACGCATCCAGGATAAAGAGGCTTTGGTTTGATTGAAATCTTTTCGATCTATTGAGACTTTCTCAACTGGAATGCTGGCCAAAGATAAGACGATGTGCTGAATGTCAGCTTCAGTTACAGTGGGGCCTTCCTCTCCTGCTTCTGTTTCGGCCTTGCTCGTCTCTTTGCTCTTATATACAAGAGTTGATATCTGTGTATTGAGATCCATTTGAGAACACAGGCGCATCAGTGTCAAAAATAAAGGTGCATCAGTATACAACAGAAAGTATATCTGTTTGAATAAGGTATAATTCATATAGTAAAAAAAATCGTTCAAATTTAGTTGAATTATTGAACTAAAAATATATTATTTTTCAAGTAAAAACAATTGAATGATTGTTATAAATGATTAGAATGAAATATCCGCATCAGTACTTAGAAACAAAATTATTGTTTAAGAAAAAATTGCATCAATGTTAATAAAAAAAAGGCGCATCAATGTTAATTTAGGGAAAAAAAGGGGGATCAGGTAAAAAATACCCAAAGTGTTACATTATCGCATAAAACCTCCAACGATGACTTGATTACATATTTAAAATTTCTTTACGGAATGTGTTTCAGATAAAACTAACCCAAAGTGTATAAAAAAAAGACCTATTTGACACAAATCATTTTCGACCTGCTATCTAACCCAATTGACCCATACATTTTTCTATCTGTAGCAAAAAGCAAAGTACCTTTTCAATATCCTAGCCACGAACAACTTCATTCTTCTCTTTAGTCATTTGCCTAAGTTCTTTCTCAAGCTCTCTGGCTTCTTTTGGGAGCTGAAGGGCATCGGTCATTGATTAACGGCTCACTAAAGTACAACAACCAAATTAAAGATACATTGAACACACATACTTGAGCATGACGAAGTATAACACGAGAACCAGCTTCATTGATTAAATCAATAGCTTTATCGGTACAAAATGGTCATTGCATGTAGAAAGCAAATCATAAGATCAGATGCATACTGGTAAACATAATCACAAAAGATCATCTTTGATATTAATACCTAATCTATTGATATGACAACTGGCCAGCAACTACCAGTGATACATCGGTGTAACGAATTTTGTGGTGAATCTCATATCATTCTCGGAGCCCCTTCAAAATTTGTATGGTCTCATTAACCGTTGGCTCAAGTTCTTTAATTCAAGATTTTTATTAAAGTTTCACATGCTTGTAATTCGCCTCTAGCAAGATCAGGCTTCAAGATGTTAACAACATCGATAAAGAGGATTATTTCATCACTTTGCTTGATTTCTTCCATCAGCTTCTTTAGTCTCTCCTCAAAATCTCCACGATACTTTGTGTCAGCAACAAGTAGACCCCTATCGAGGGTAATCACCTAAAAATTAGAAGCACATAACACAGTGTAAAATCAGTGCATCACAGTTATGAAATTTCATTTAGGCGATTTATCAAACACCTTGTGTGCAGGTTTTGCAAACACGTTTCCAAGTCTTGTTTTTTTCTCAAATTTGCTTCAAATAACTCATCTATATATTGCATCATGTCACAAACTCTTAAATCGATACATCTATGAACAAACATTATTATTACCGAATCAAAACTCGTAAAACAAAACCATAACTTGTAAAACAAAACCATAACTCATAACAAACAATAATCGGTACAAATTATGATGAAATTATATTGAATCTGATAACACGATATGATATTGAATTTGATAACACGAAATCAGTTGCATACCTTATTGAATCTGATAACACTATATGATTTCGTGAATCTTCGTGGTCGTGATTTTGTGAATCTTCGTGAATCTGGAAGTCAAAAAAAAGGTCAGGTCGTGGAATTAGAGAAAGAACAAAAAGAAAAAATGAAAAAAATTAGGTATTATATATGAAAGGTGTTGATTTACAAAACCCCACCTTAAAGAATGAATGAAAATACAATAAGGTCCATGTAGTTTAGTGTGAAAAAAGGGAGGGGAAGAGGGGGTGATCTAACGGTTGAGATCACTTCTCTCACTTTTCTCTTGAGATCAACTTTTTAAATGATCCAATCTATATATATATATATATATAGATTTGCGTTCATGTGGTGACCAACCTTAAAATAAAAACGATAGGAACCAATCAAAATATAGCAAGTGTCTTTTTAGATATTAATTACAAGTAAACATATAAAATAAAACAAAATGGCAGTTTTGGTAATTCTCATATCCTAAAAGTAGCTATTATCCTTTAATTTCTCAATAGTTTCACTTTCCACACCATTATTTCGTCTCTCCCTCTATTTGTCTCTCTCCATTCTCAGATCTCAAAAAATCTCCATTTTCATTTATATCTCAAAATCTCCATTCTTAGATCTAAATTCCTATCAATAAATCCAAAACCATTCCTAAAAATCGTCACCGTTTAGATCTAAATTCATATCTATCGAGCTGCACCTGTTTTCGTCGCCATCCTGCTATCTTGATCTTTGATAACCATGCACGAGTTAATAAGGCTTTGAAATTTTTGGCATTAGTTCTATTTGAATCAAATGCGGTTGAATTTTTGTAATTTTTATTATATATCGGAAATATTTCAACTACATCGACTACTTTCATATCTGAAAACATAGACCATGTTAATAACATTGTTTTATTTTTTTGAGTTGAAACCCATTTTTAAGAAAGCATCATGTTTCTTTCGCAATTTAGTGTGGATGTGTATCTATAATTTTGTTGTTAAGAAATAGATGTGCATCACGTGTGTTGTTTCAATAGTTTTTTTTATAGGTCCTTCGTATTTGTATTACTAGTATGTAGCAATTGATGTTTAAGGTTTATATTAGAATATTAGCATGTAACACTTGGTCTCTTGAATGAATTTTTAATTTGTAGCAAAGGATGTGTATGAGTTTTTCTACTCATGTATAAGCAAGTGTATAAGCAAGTGATGTAGCTTAAAGTAAAGCTAATAAACAAAAACCATTTATATATCATTTTTGTGTTTCAATTTTTATATTTGTGTCAATATATTAAATTAATTTATGCGTCACCACTTTTAAGTTTGCATATCACTTATGCAACTATGTGTATCATGAAAAATATTTTACTGGTTAAAAGTAATAAGTGGTTACGTGCAACAATTGGGTATAATACACAAGACCTATAAAATATACGTATGCATATTAGGATCATAGGACATGTACAAATTTAAAATATGACCAATAAAGAATTTTAGAAAATAGAAGTACATGTATCATTACATTAAATTAAATAAAAAGTATTTTTTAATTTAAATACGAGTAATAAATAGAGAAAAGGTGCATCAAAAGGTACAGGTAAAAAAAAAGTGGCACATGATGCACTACAAAATATACCTTCGTTTTTTGGATATTCACGAAACTGCCATCGATGCATATTAATTATTAATTGAATAGTTTATGACACATGTCATGATTTAATTGGTTTTATTGTTTTTATTTTAAAGGTGGTCACCAGAACGCTTCGCCTATATATATATATATATATATATATATATATATATATATATATATATATATATATATATATATATATATATATATATATATATATATATATATATATATATATATAAAACCCGTCCGATGGACGGGTATGACTGTGGTTTTATTTTTAAGATTTAGTAGAACAAATATATACTAAAAGTAATTAAAATTAAATGAAATGGTTAAGATCTATAATTGATGTTACCATAATCCCTAAAACGACTAAAAGCATGTAAGTATTTTGATTTTTGGTTTATATTTTTAGGATTTAGAAGATCAATTATATCCTAAAAATTAATTAAAAGTTAAATAAGACGGTTAAGATCTATAATTGATGTTACCAATGCTGTCAAGATCGCGATCCTACGTGGGATCATTTTTGTCTTTGCAAGATCGAGATCGTAGGATCGGATCGCGATCCTACGATCCTACCAATTTGTCATAGCTTGTAAACAAATGATAAACGAGTCCTAAATGTCTCAAAATATACGACCTATCTACATGATTTCAAGGAAACAAACATGTCCTTAGTGGCATTCCAAAACATACCCTTTGATTAGTTTAATCGCAATGAAGTAAAGTAATTGAATTATTGAACACTTTTAGACTATAATATATTTAGAAAGTAGAAAACTAGGTATAACTATAATCTATTTAGAAATGAAACAACAATGGTTTACTTATTAGACATTAGTAAAACACACGTTTGTTTTTTGGCCTAAGCAAGTGAGATGGACTTAAAAGATAGAAAAAGCTAAAAAAACAAAAAAAAAAAGTGAACTCGGATCGCGTGACGTTCCTACGATCTTACGTGCGATCCTACGATCTTACTTACGATCCTACCACATATGCGGTCCTACCACGATCCTACACGGTTTTAGCTAGTAAACACGTAAACTCGTACGATCCTACGAGTTTACACGCGATCTTGACAGCCTTGGATGTTACCATAATCCATAAAACGGCTAAAAGCAAGTAAGTACTTTGATTTGTGGTTTTTATTTTAGGATTTAGTAGAACAAATATATACTAAAAAGTTATTAAAAGTTAAATTAAACGGTTAAGAACTATAATTGATGTTACCATAATCCATAAAACGGCTAAAAGGAGGTAACTACTTTATAACATTTTGTTCTAAACAATATTAATCATGAACATCTTTTACATTTGATAATATTATTAACATTTATTTATTATTATTATTATTATTATTATTATTATTATTATTATTATTATTATTATTATTATTATTATTATTATTATTATTATTATTATTATTATTATTATTATTATTATTTTGTTTTTATTAATTATATTATTTACTTATTGTATATAGGTACTTGCAGCTGATTTTTTTTACCAAATTTAGATGATGTTGACGAATTTGAAATATCTTTAACTGGATTTATGGTTTGGTCAGATGTTCGTTGTGATGAGAATATGTATGTATTGTCGGGTTACAAGTGGAGTTTTGTTGTTGATACCCGTTGTTTGTTAAGTGGTGATGTTAGTGTGTTTACCAGGAATAGGGGAAAAAGGTTGTGGTTATATGCTTTTGATAATGATGGTAGAATCCTTACAGAGGTGGTTTTCAAAAGGGCGGCTTCTTTAAGGAGGCTCCAACTATCATTATTGAGTTATAGCAGTGTTAGTGTTCAGACTTCTTAAATTTTATTGTTTAAATTTGATTTCATTATTTTGTTAGTTTACATTATGGTGTGTTACGTGTTTTAATTATTTTTTTGATGACGTAGTTAGTAGTTATATAAGGTTTTATTTTCAATAAGTTTTTAAAACGAAATTTTATAAACCAATATACACGATTAAGATAGCTCGAGTATGTGTTTTTAGAATTCTTGTAAACTTACGATGTTTTTTTTAATAAAATTTTTAAATCCTAGTTGTGGTGAGTTATTAAAGCAAAACCCTTACGGAGGAAGAAGTAGCAATATTTCGAGTGTAAGGCTTGGACCAAAAAAAATGCAAGCAATCCAACTTGAACTTGTAAATACATATATGAATATTTGAGAGGTTTGAATAATGAGATCTAGGAAGCAAAATCTATGATTGAGGCTCTTGAAACTCAATAACTTATGTCTATCAATGACCTCTGGAGAAACAACCCCAACTTGTGACCACATTTTAGCTTCAATTATATTTGTTTCCAACCGTTGGTACTTGAAAAGCTCAAGTATTTCCTTTTGTCCATTTTACAGTAAACGATTCGAACCTCAATGTTCAACCCCTACGTAACAATTATACTGCAACTTTAGATGAAAAGTCTCTTCAGTTGATCAATCTTATAAATCCGTCACCTGGCTGTTACACTTGCCTAATAACTCTACATATCGAGCCTTTGCTGAAATGAGCTAAAGACTCCACTATTAACATGTCTTTGCAAGGACAAACATTAAATGCACAACGAAACTGATCTTCAATCATATTTTTTAATGATATGTAAATCACTGGATTTCATTGATTTCAAGTTATTAATTAGAATTCATGATGTTGGGACACTTTATTCTATTTTATAGAAGGAAAAATAAATTGCTAGCTTAATTTATTTTCGTTCGTCTTTCCTATGGGTTTTTAGTAACACTTGGTCCTAAGTTCTATATAAGTGCTTGAACATGACCTTTAAAACTTGATTGGTAGTATTATTAATTTATATCATAATCATAGGATGTAAGTAACTCTTCTACGAACACCTTTTATGCACTCTTAAATATCACTTAACTCAATAAACATCCTCATGGAAGAACTCAAATTAGGACGCTATATATGTATATGAATCTAGCTCTTATGAATCTAGCCCCTCGTGAATTGTAATCCAAATTTCATTAATGCAACTTACCATTTAAAACTTGCATTATACATGTAACCAAAAAAAGATTTTCTAAAATGTAAGGACGAAAACAAAAAGTGAATTTTGCAACAATATACCTCATGATAATGGCAAAATCGACAACCAAAGATCCTTATGTGTTTCTTCACCAGTCTCCACTATTTTCTACTCTTCTACTCCGTTATTGTATAATAACCTCTAAAAAACAAAAGAACACAGATATCAATCTTAATGATCTACTTGGATTGTCATTCAACTTATACAACCATACTTTATATCATGAAGTACATCCGTTTGAAGCAATAGATAATTTTCTTTTCTAAATCTTTGAGGTTATAATCATATTCTAATAAAATATAGTACACAGATAAAATGTTAGATTACATACATGTAGGATACATTGACTCCTTTTTATATATTTTTTTTCATACATTTCCTAATATTATGAATAGACACTAAAATCTCATGTCCACTAACAATAATCTATAGTAACTGAAATTCTACAGTGAGCAAATCAGCTAAGCCAAAATTTTGATCTTAAAGTCTCTAATTTGATCTTTACCGTACATCTTTAGTGAACAATGACCCTTCATCTGTGAAAGTGAAAATGTAGACACCTTATTTGAATTATTTATGTTTGATTTTCTTTGTTCATGAATGAATTGTTACAGAACAGAAGATCTAATAAATGTACAAGTAAGGGCCAAGAACATTGTTATAACCAATTCCCAAATGAAAACAAATCCGTCTTCTTGAAGGGTGGGAAATGATGAACATGATTACATAACATTTTGATTTCATATTCTTTAAGACATATATTGGAAAGTAAAGAAAGAAGATGTGTTTAACTTTAAGGCCAAACAAAAATTTTTAATTTCCTCATAATCTATCATTTATGAGTTTGAAATAGGTCTAACATAAATCCAAGACTACCTTGTTCATAAATTCCTCGAGATCTTTTGATGTTTTCTTCAAGTCCCCACTTTGTGAGTTTTGAACCTATTTAGCCATTTATTGCACAGTTTCTTGTAGAAACTCTGCATACTCCATTCTTTCATTCAACTTCTTTTAATATCGAGTCCCTTATGTATAGCAAACGATGTACATCTCTTATTGACATGTCCTGTCTTATTAGCAATTCATATTATAGTATCTTGAAGCATCAGAAGCACATCCAAAATATTGGTATGAATATATGATTCTAAGTTAGAGGGTAGGTACCTTTGGCATCCATTCGCTGACTTATTTAATTCCTCGACACTAAGACAAAGAAACAATATAAATCCGCATGCGGTAGCAGCTACCTAAAATAATAACTTCCTCAATGTGGTTCAAAGCGCATAGCTCCTTGATAGCTCCGGGATAACCTGCCTCATGAATTGCAGGTTTTTACACATTTCAACAGGACATGTGTGGATAGCGAGTTCAATCACGCTAATGCTACTATTTTTCCTTGGTATACCCTGGTTGGATGAAAAACTCATTATCATATAATATAGTGTAAAATGGTAATAACCAATAAATAGAATTTAAAGGCATCTAGCTCTTCTTTCACTCTTAGCTCGACATAATTCTATATATTGTCTCATACACTACTGATTTCATTGAAAAAAACATCGAATCTTATAACCGTTATTGGTTCTGCAAATTGGCATGCTTCATTTGTTAAGTACCAAAAAGACAAAGCTTTTCAAATTTCAACATTATGGTCAAAAAGCCCAAAATAGTAGTTCTATATATTTATAAGATTATTGAAGAACAATCTTAAAGCTAGAAATATTAAACCGCATGTCAACATCAGCTAAATGCTCGTCTTTACACCAAAAACATCAGTCACAGTTTCACATTTTCAGCATTCTACTTAATAGATGATGGATCAAACCAAGTTAAAAGTTAGGAATGATCTTCTTTCCTAGTCAAAGAGTATTGACTTTGTAAAAGCTTCAATGTGTTTAGATCATGTACTTCTAGATCATGTTTTACGTAGCTTTTCTTTGACTTTATATCAACAACGACCACATATATGTTGTTAGAACTGAGACCTCCCATGGCTATTTCAGTCAGGCTATTGGCAAGGGTTTATGTAGCTGATGGTTCATCGTTAGTGGCTGCAGGCCAGCGTTTCCTGCGTAAAATCCAGCGAGCTACCTCATTGTTTGTCATGACATCCCAAAGTCCATTAATTGCTATTATTAAGCACTCGTACTCATCGGTTCTTGTTGTGAAAGTTATTTCGGCCAAGGGGATGATCCATGGTCATAAGTAACGATCACCTGAAGTACACAAGAGATTGGTTAATTAGAGACGGAAAAAATGGTTCAAGACACGTTTGGGTCAAAATGGGTTGGTCCAGGATAGGTTAGCCCGCATTGAAGTATCATGTCTAGATTTTCCCCGTGTCGTATTTTTACCCTGACGCAAACAGACCCCTATTTAATGTTCATTATCGAGTATTATTCGAATGAGTAAAGTTACAAAATTTTAGATGATATGGAAATATCTTAAATAAGCTTTTGACTCATATCTACTACAATATAACAATATTCGTGAAATCCACTTCGCCACATATAAATACATAGAATAGCTAGAGACAATGCACCATCTCAAGAGGCCTTATTCACATTCTATAGAGAAAAGTGATGTATAAGATACCTACAGCTCTTGACATTGCAAGGACTCTTAATATTCTTGTTCCGTTCTGGTATTTTACTTTACCGTCTTGCTTTTCGATTCTCAATAGTTCATCATCTTTATCAGGGTACAAAAGCAGCAATAAAGCAGATGTCATGCAACCTTAGTTTAGAAAGATTGATACATATGTATAGATTTTTGTCAACAAATAAGATATTAGTGATCGCCAAATCAGTCTTGCTAAAGGTGGCAAAATGAGCGCCAAGATAATGGGTCAATACTGGTAATTCAGCGTGCCCGACTTGACCCAAGATAGTTTTTCCTAACAGTATAAGTAATCTAGGAGGTTTTAATGCATTTACACAATTTTCAACCCGTCTAACCTCATTTTATAACAGTATGTGGTGCGTCTAAGTTGACTTATTCGTAACATCAAACTTGTGTGTGGTGTGTCTGTCTTAAGAGTAACATGAATTAACACAATTGGTCATGGAATGTTGAGACCTTCTGATCAACTATCAAAGGAATAGTTTCAGGTTCTGTAAAATACATACCAAATGGTGGATAAAGAACCCGAGCCCAGACCTTTGGAGACTAATACTGAAGTTGAGGTGAAAATAGTTTACATAGTGCTTTAACCTGACAAAATAACATGTTATAATTTTTTACACACGAGTTAGAGTTGAAATAACAAATAGAATCATTCTTAATTGAAAAGGAAAGGGGAAAAATTATAGGACAACAAGTTTATCAATCTTACATGGAAAAGCCGCCTCAGTCTGAGCGAAGTCATTCCTTTTAAGGAAGTCAAGTATTACATCGACCCTTGAGTATTCCATATCCAAATTGCAATAAAAGTTCACAAAGTGCACTCATTTAGTATCTTCTTGGCAACTGCAGACGCTTTCCCATTGGTTTGCCTTAATACTTATTATCGAAGACAAGCTGTGAATTGTAAACATTTAGTATGGTTCAAAGCGACTAATGTACGCTATCTTTCACGGTTTAGCTAATTCATAGTTAAGCAAACATTCGCAAGTTGGATGCTGTAGCAGCTTATTATTCGTGAGCTAATTTGTTCTTTGTTGAGTACAATTTAGAAACGTCTTACATATACCATCCACCAAGCATAATGGTTGTGTCAACGGAATTTAAGACATTTGGTATTTCTAGTATATATATGTAGAAATTATAAAAATGTCTGTTGCTATTCCTGAAAAGCAGACACCACCTGGTGTTATATACCTAACTTGACACCTGATGAAGATGAGATTTCAAACTTGATTAACAGTTTCACTACAACTATCGTTGGTCCATATAAGCATAATAGAAGCTCACCAAAACCTCAAATTATATTTAAAAACAAAATATATCATTTAGTTTTGTTGAGAAACAGTTAGTAAATTGATTGATATTTTAAAAAACATGATTTGCGCTATTAAAAATTATATTAATAAAAACTTGGTTCTGCTGTAATGTCCATTCAATTCCACGATGGAATGGGATAAAATGAGAAATGATATATCCTCCTAAAAATGTGCCTAGTGTCATGTGAAATGAAATAGTGTGACAAACTGACAAAGCGGGCCTTTTTCTAGATGTCATGGATTCATGCCTATTCTTGAGAACAATTGGCGGCACTCGGGGGATATACGAACATGGGATGGAATGGAGTACTGGACATTCAGAATTCACTGCAAAAAGTCAAACAAAGATACCTCTTAAGTCACTCTTAAATCTGATTAAAGTAATCCTTAGCACATCACCAAATGGAAAAAGAACAATCAAAAGTACAGTATGAGAACAAATAAATTGCATGGTCTTTATTCGTATACGGAATAGATACCCTCTAACTGTGCAGCCTCCTAAGCCTAAGTGGTAGGAAGAAAAAGGGATTATTTTAAGAGCTGTGTGCGTTCAAATTTTTTTTAATAATATCGAGTAAACTACGTATCAAATTGAAGAGTATAAACCGCACGTTTGGGTGCTAAGCGAGGATTTTTTTAATGCATAAGCTCCCCGTAAGCCTATATTGTCCTTCCTTTCTATGCTAAATCACATCTCATTGGGAACTTGTTAATAACAGTGTGTTGGAAAGATTAAGTACCAAATTTGATGCTTTCAGTGAATTCATTGCAATATTGACATGTGATATTAAATACTACTAACCTTCACAAACTTTAGCATGGAGATGTCTAAGGCGATGAGCCTCATAGATCGCTCTCAATCTCACAGGATCTGTAAAATGATACACTACTATTGTTGTTCCCAGTTCACTATCGTTTAAAACAGTTTAGAAATATAAAACAAGTTAATAGTGAACAATGACTGAAATTAACATAAGTAAAACACACTAGATAATTTTCAATATCATATTCTTATTAGAAATGAATCGCAAAGAATCGTTACCCAAGTACTTGCGGAATAGCACTTGGGATTGAAATGACAAGGTTGGTGACTCCTCTCTAAGCTCGGGCTAAGTCGAGCACAACTCTTAGAACCCATTGAGCTATCTCGGGGATAAAGTTGTATTTGGAGGTGAAAAGATGACTTTGTGTGTATGTGTGTTTTACAATTCACAAGCTTAATCTTTTCACTCCATCTCTTATGCTATTTATACATGTATGATTTTGACTCTTTCCTAAGTGACAATGACATCATCTGAAGACAAAATCTTGATGTATTTTGTTTATTTTTAAAGACTATTCTAGGTAAGAGACAAGACTACTTTCCTAAGTTCGGTGATGACACCGAGCACGATCTTTTCCATTCGAGAGAAAGTTGACTTTGGTTGATAAGTACTTACGTCTTATCTAATTCAACCTTATCCGCCATGTCCCGCTCATTCTTGATCTTTACATCCTTGGTCTTCTACTTGGTTTGTCTTGATGTAAGTAGTTGGAGAGAGTCTTAGGGATTCGGTGAGTTATTGTCATCACTCATTTGAATCCGTCATCTTCTTCTTGACTCGGTCTTCACCCTTTAAGTTCCACCCTTCGGGTGGAGACTTCTTTTAGCCTCGTACTAAGTATCACGAAGATGACTCAGCGAGAGACTATGCATTCGATGACTGTTAGTGTTTAACGGACTAAACACTTGGGCTATTTTCCATTCAAATCCTAGATTAAGGGTTTAGTATTCTTGAACCCAGCGGTCTCCCTATTTGGATATACAAATAGCCTAAGTGTTTGATCGGTGTAAGTGAGCAAATGGCTTCTTCTTACCTTGAATGTACTAATGAATATAATAAGGAACCTTTGAATATTTTAACAAAACATACATCGTTTATTAATCAAATTACAAGGTTCATATCACTAGTACAAAGATAAATCAAAATTATATCGGTCGGATGGATTCCCGAGTGCTTCAAGCTTGACTTTCTTGGTGATGAGTGTTTCCTGTCGGGATGCTCTCTTATCTTGGCATTCGGTCTTGTGAGAACACGATGTTTCTTTGGGTTTGGATCGAGAGGCCTTTGGTATGTAGCTCGGCATTGCGGCCACACTGGCTGATCAATATCACTCCATCTTTGAAATCTTGGGTTTCCATAGACATCAATGTGGAATAGCCCTCTTCGGGCTTTTCAATCACTAAGCAGTTCACGAACTTAACACCTACAGCGGTTCCTGTTGCATTCGAGTCGAGCACTTTTATCTCGGTGGAACTCAACCCTCTTTCTTTACCAGTGGATGATTGTGGTTGAGATCCTTGAGGTGCGATTAAGGCAAAGTGAATTACCCTTTGGTGTATCTCTCGATCTTTCATACATCTTCTTGAGCATCTTGATCGATGATTTGCTTCTTTTCAATTATTGGACCGAGTTGAGATCCCTTGAATTTTGGGGATCATGAACCTCGAAATGCCTTTATCATCCCCGTAGACATGCATTGCGGTGGTTTAGACACAGGGATGATTTTGACATCGATGATCTTCTCGGCGGTCTTAGCTTGCATTGGGATATGAAAGTGTTGAAGATATCAAAGTCTCAAGATATGAAAATCTTTAAGCTTCAAAATCTTGGAAGAAGTTCAAAGTCTTGCTAAAGATAAAGTCAAAATCTTGCAAGAGGAAGTCAAAGTCTTGCTAGAACAAAAGAAGCTGTTATATTCGTTTATGGAAAGAATTGTATTCCATGTTTAGATTACTTGTCGTACAAGGTTATCAATTGTAAACCGACTAGGATATCCTTGAGCCTATAAAAGGACTCCTAGATTGGCATTAGATGTACGATTTCGGAAAAGAGTTTTAGAGTTTACTGAATTAGTGTTTTAGAGAAAAGTTCGATTATCTTAGAGTTGTATTAGAGTATCGCATAATAAGCGATTTAGAGTTTATAATAAAGTTATTCTTCTTAGCTTTCTCTTAATAAAGATTGCTCGGTGTTTCTTTGTTAATAACTTAGGATTTATCCGAGGTTATTAAACCTTCTAGTTAAGTTAGTTTGATTAAAGTATATCGATCCAACAAGTGGTATCAAAGCTTGTGTGGAAACTCGACTAGGAAGAAACCTACTTCAACAATATTCAAAGATGTCATTGAAGTTGTTCCACCACCTCAATCACCTCACTCGAAATTCAATAATCAAGAAGGAGAATATGATCTACGGTGCATGAAGATATATTGCCATTCTGAGACCATGCTTTGTGGAATGTAATTGTGAATGGGAATGAAGTAGTTTGAGATCCCATTGTTGTTCTGGACAACCTTCTTACCACAAGCAACTATAAGGAATCAAGAGAAGGCTCTAAACATTCTCTAGTCGCCATTATGGTCATCTTCTTAAGTTTCATGATGCTAAAGATGCTAAGCGACTCTGGAACGCTCTCAAGACCAGATTTGGAGGAATGAAGCTTCTAAGAAGATGCTTGAAACTTCTTGAAACAACTGGGAGAAGAGGGTCTTCTTGGAGTTATACAAGGCTCAAGTATCGATGAGGATGCTAATTTGAAGTTTCTAAGGAGTTTGCCATCTTCAACAATTCGAGGAGGACAAGGATTGGATGTTATGGACTTTGATGATCTTTATCATCAATGAAGGTGTATGAACATGAGATGAGTGGTCAACCCAATTCCAAATCGCATAGTATTGCTTTTCTATCATTGGAATCTGCTTGTTTACAATCCTATCATATGCTCGAGTGAAGAGGATCTAGCCGCAGTTGAAGAGGATCATCGGTGGCAAGTTGCTTTGATCACTGCAAGGATCAAAAGTACATGAAGAAGACAGGCAAAATATTGATTTCAAACCAAAACGAGTGCGGGTTTGCTAAGTATCAAGCAAGCAGAACATCGAGAAGCCTAAACTTGAGCTCAAGGAAATTCGATGGCGAAACAAAGGCTTTGGTTGCTCAAGAGAATTTTCTTGTATAGGAGAGAAGATCTGATTGAAGACACGATGGGCGCATTGACCTGAACCTTTGCTTTTGATGAAGAATCGAACATCTTGCTTTGAAATCGATGATGGCTTTAGAGGATTTGATTGGAGCAAAGAAAGTGAAGATGATCTTTGTTCTTCTTGCTATGGTGGCTACTTCACCAACTCGGTCTCTATCTACGAGGTATGCTCAAGCTGCTATGAGTTTTATCAAAAATTACTTATGATTATGTGATTGAAAGAGATAATTGTATTAGGGCTAGGTGCGAGGTAGCGAGGATATCAAATTACTTTAGAGTCTATAGAAGCTAAAATCATAACACATGAAAATAATGAAATGGCTTGGTGAAAAGTATGAACAACAGGATTACGGTTAAAACTTAGTGAATGGAAACTAAAGCTGTAAAATTGTGAAATTGAGAAATTAACTAAGGAAAGAGATGATTTGTTAGCTAAGTTTCTTTGCTTGGGAGAGTGCGCCTTGTCCCATGTTGCTTATGTTGAAAATGAAAACCAACCTAGTGATCGGGATGATGGTGTTTTGAGGACATAACTACTAGTGATGATGAGCTTATTAACTATCCGAATATAAGAAAGACAATGGTTATCATCTTTGTTCCTCATCCCATTAGTCATCATCCATCTAGGCACGATGTTTCTCGCTATGGAGTAGATAGTCTAGAGTTCGGGAAGAAGCTTGTTGCTCAATCTAGGTCCGAGAAACCCAAAGAAGCTGTTGAAAACAATGTTCAAAATCGGTACCTTTAAACCAAAGTCTTGCTCAACAGCGATACCTTACGCAAAACCTTTTTCAAGCAGTCTTGCTAAACCTTTTGGGATAATTTTGGTCAAAACAAATTTTATCGATCATCAAAATAATTTTGGCCATAGACATAGAAGAAATCACTTTGGTCATATGGGTCAAAAGCTGTGTTTTGTGTTATAGTCCTACTCACTTAATCAAAGATTGTGACAAACACTCGAATATCTAAGCAAGTTTCAAGGAATAAGTCTAACAATCAGAGACCTAGAGCACAAACCGGTTTGGACTAATTCTAATAGGGTTAATCACGAAACTTCACACGGATCATAGATACCCACATCGGAGAAGACCTTGATATCTCACGGACTTTCCAAAGTCTTGCTCGGAGACAAGGTATCTTGAAAACCATACTTGGGATAGAAATTCTAGGAGATCTCACTATCAACCTAAAAGGTATCACAATTCATATAGGGATCTAGATCACAAGAACCACTGTTGAATTTTCAAAGAATTTGAGGATCATAAGTCGAGAATGGCTTGGGTTCCTAAAAGTTCTAACTCTTTTCTTTGTGTGCGAGGCAACCCGTAAGAGGAGCTTAAAGATCATCTTATTGTGGATAGTGGTTGCTCTGGAAGTATGACAGCGATAAAGAGAATCGATTTTAGAAATATTAGTGGAGGAAAAGTTGCATTTGGGAATGATCCCAATGGAGGAAGGATTACGAGGAAAGGAACAATTAAAGTGGGAGAATCGATTTTGAGAATGTCGGATATGTGAAGGAGCTTAAGTTCAATTTGTTGTCGGTCTCTCAAATCGTGATAAAAAGCATCTGTGTTATTCAACGACAGAATGTCTCATCCTTTCTTCGACTTCAAACACGTTGATGATGACTTGGTAGTACTTAGAGTACCAAGGACAAATGATGTGTATAGTTTAGACATGAAGAGTCTAAATTCCTATGGAAGAGCCACATGTTTGGTAGCTAAAGCAACATCGAAGAGGCACATCAATGGCATAGAAGATTGGGCCATGTGAATTTCAAGAACATCAACAAAGCGGTCAAAGCAATTTAGTTAGAGGTTTACCTTCAAAGACTTACAAGAATGATCAATCATGTTTGGCATGCAAGAAGGGTAAACAACACAAAGCTTCTGCAAGAAGCTTGATGAAAGAAATATTAGAGAACCATTGAGCTATTACATATGGATTTATTTGGACTGTCTCGTGGCAAGTTCAAATAAGAAGAAATCTTGCTGGTTATTCTTGATGGATCGTAGTAGATTCAGTTGGGTTTTCTTTTGGGCTTTAAAGATGATACCTTTGATGCTATTCAAACTCTAATAATAGCACTTGAAAACCATTTAAGACTCAAGGTTAGAGGTATTAGATGTGACAATGGGCCGAATTCAAGAATAAGCCTATGGATGACTTTTGTGCTAATAAAGGCATAAAGAGGAGTTTAGTATTGCTAGAACACCACACAAAATGGTGTTGCAGAAAGAAAGAATAGGACCTTGATTAAAGCAAGGACCATGTTAGTGATTCTCATCTTCCTATTCAATTTTGGGCAAAAGGCGTAAATCTTGCATGCTATGTACTTAACAGGTCTCTGTCACCAAACCTCGGATGAAGACACCCTATGAATTGCTGATGGGCAATAAACCCAACATTCGTTTTATGAAGCCTTTTGGATGCCCTCTTACTATTTTGAACACTATTGATAATTTGGGAAGTTTGATGGCAAGTCGAAGAAGGTTACTTATTGGGATATTGTACTATGATAAAGGCTTTAGAGTCTACAACGAGTTACTAAGAAGATTCAAGATTGTCTTCATGTTGAGTTCTTAGAAGATCAAGACAATGAGAAAGGTAAAGGTCACGATTGGATGTTTGATCTTGAGATTTTATCTCCTTCAATGAATTATGTTCTGTTAGAAGAAAATCAACCTTTGCACATTGAAGAAGATATTCAATATGTTGTTCATGATGTTCATATTCGACCGATCCACATTTACGATAAAGATCCCGCAAGTCCAAAACAAAATCTTGATGTTCCTAAGCAAAATCTTGATTCTCCAAAGCAAAGCATTGTTGCACCAAAATCCTCATTATCTGCGGAGGATCAATCTATTCAAGAGGAACTTAATCGGATGCTTCTTCAAGATGTATTAGCACATTCTTACAATCGATGAACAAAGGAGAGCTTATGAAGAGGCAAAGAAGAAGAACAAGGCTGCAGTACTCTTACGATTGCTTTGGACGGTACTTTCAACCAAAAAATCTTTGCACTGTTGATAGTACTTTAGATGATTTGGATGATCCTACCATGCTGCGTTAGAAGAAAGCGATGATGAGCTTGAAGATGAAGGTATTTTCACAGATTCCAATGAAGGTCTTGATTATACTAACCTAGATGATACATATGAAGTTCCACGGTCACCAATCTTACGAATTCATAAGAATCATCCAACCTGGTCAAATAATTGGTCCTTCTACTGGAGTTATGACTAGACACAAAGCTAAGGGTTTCACAAAACCTCATAATGCTTTACTTAGCTTTGTGTATAAACAAACAGCTCAATCATAAGGACCATCGGACACCTTATTTACTTGTTTCATCTCTCAAGAGGAACCCAAAATATTGCTCAAGCTTTAACTAAAGAGATGCGGGTTGAAGCTATGCGGGAAGAACTTTTCAATTTAAACTTCAAGAAGTTTGGGTTTTATGTGATCCTCCGGATGGGAAGAGTTATTGGAACCGGATGGGTTTTAGAGTTAAAAGAGATGAAAGAGGCAATGTTATCAAGAACAAGGCAAGGTTAGTTGCTCGGGGTTATAGAGCAGGAGGAAGGGTAGATTATGATGAGGTATTTGCTCTGTGGCAAGGATTGAAGCAATTAAAATCTTTCTTGCTTTTTGCTTCTTATATGGGTTTTCGGTATATCGGATGGATGTTAAGAGTGCCTTTCTCTATGGTACTATTACGGAAGAGGTGTATGTGAAACAACCTCCGTGTTTTGAAGATCCTAAACATCCAAACAAAGTCTATAAGGTGGTTAAGGCTCTTTATGGTCTTCACCAGCACCTAGAGCTTGGTATGAGAGGCTTTCTACATTCTTATTACAACATGGATACGGAGGGAGCTATTGACAAGACTTTGTTTATCAAGAGAGACAAGAAGGATATCATGTTAGTTCAAGTGTATGTTGATGATATTATCTTTGGGGCTACCAAGCAGGTCCATGGTTAAGGAGTTTGAGCGGTGATGCGAAGGAATTTCAAATGAGTTCAATGGGAGAGTTAACATTCTTTTAGGACTTGAGTTAAGCGGTCAAGGAAGGAATTTTCATTAGCCAAGACAAGTATATTCTTGACATACTTAAGAAGTTTAATTTTGATGGTATGAAGGTGTTACTACACCTATTAAATCTATCAATTCATTGGGAAAAGATGAAGATGGACTGACTGTTGAAGTCAAGTTATCTGGATCTATGATTGGCTCTCTTATGTATCTCAACGCATCAAGGCACGATATTATGTTTGCGGTTTGTTTATGTGCCGATATCAAGTCTCACCAAAGATCTCTCACACGAATGCGATAAAAGAATATTACATTATTTGAAACAACAACCTAAGTTGGGGTTGTGGTATCCTAAAGAGTCACCTTTTCACTTAGAAGCTTTTTGAGATAGTGACTATCGAGGAGATAATTATGATAGAAGATCCACAGCGGTGGATGCCAATATCTTGGAAGAAGGTTAGTCTCACAGCAATGCAAGAAGCGAGACAATTGCGACAACATCATCTACTAAAGTCGAATATGTAGTTGCATGAAGTTGTTGTGGTCAAGTTTTATGGATGCAAAATCAACTCTTGGATTATGGATTCAATTTTAAGAATACTCCTATCAATATTGATAATGAGAGTACTATTTGTATTGTGAAGAATCACGTGTATCATTCCAAGACAAAGCATATTCGATTAGGCATCATTTTATTAGAGATTGCTATGAGCATAGGCTCATTAATGTGGTTAAAGTTCACACGGATGACAATGTAGTGATTTACTCACAAAGGTTTTGATGTGTCACGATTCAATCACTTGGTCGTGAGCATTGGAATGATTAACTACTAAGCTATGTTTAAGGGAGGACTATAAGGTGTTAGATATAGTCTTGTGTATTGCTTGAGGGAGGATGTTAGTTTATACTTAGTTTATATGGAGGTATTTGGCAAAGTAATGTTTTTCCCGAAATCTTGCTTGGAAAGTCTTGCTTGGGAAATCTTGCTTATGTGGAAAGTCTTGTTTGTCGTATTAAAATCTTGTCCAACGATAATATTCTTGGGTAATTGGTAGTAACGGTAACTTTGTTATTTAGGTGTGATTTTCAAATCTCACCTATAAATAACTACTTTCCGATTTTCCTCTCATATAATTACTTTACATCTTTCCATACTTATCTCCCACTTACCATCTCTCAATTATTCGATACAATCTTTCTTGTGCTCATCTTTTCAACAATGGTGAATCGTTTAAGCTGTTTCAAGCACAATATGGTGGCTAATTTGGATAAGACCGAGGCGAATATGGCTTTCTATGATATCATTGATTATCTTCTTGGGTGCTTTATTAGTTATGCTCTTTTAGTTGAGCGGATATAATTGAACCATGGATTCAAGAATTTTGGGCTAATGCAAGAGATAATATGGAGGAGGATGAATACTATATTAGATCAACTGTTGCTGGACGCACTATCAAGATTACAGAAGCCTCTATTCGTAATGATTTATTATTTGGTGATGATGATGGGGCTATTAGATTTGATAAGCAACTGATTTGGGATACATTTAGGAATCTTGGTTATGAAGGTTCTTTGACTGAACAAACTTTCAAGAAAGCATTATTCTGTCCTCAATGGAAGTTTTTGATTCATGTATTGCTCCATTGCATAAGTTCTAAAAGTACTTCTTGGGAGCAGTTTGGGTCAAATATAGCATCTGCAATGGTTGGCTTAGCTATAGACAGAGTGTTTAATTTTTCAAGGCTTATTTTGGATGGGATGCTATCGCATATATCATCCGGGGCAACTTGGTTGATGTACCCAAGATTTATCTGAGGTTTTCTTAAACAAGCAATTGGTCGATATTCCTAAACCTCATTGCTTTCTTTGCTGTTATTGTGCAACAAGCCAAAATCTATACATTCATGGCTAGGCGCAATGATTTGTTCGAGGTGGAGATATTCCATAACTACTTCCATGATGGAAGTTGTTCAAGCCGTATGCGTCTTGAAGAGGATGAAGAGAGTGAAAGTACCGATTACGCACAAAATCTTGCTTCACAAATCTTGTCTCTGAAATCTTTGCGTCTGCGCGTCTTGCTTCTCGTGAAGGTCTTGCATCATTACGAGGTGATGTTTCTCCAAGTCACGAGGTTCAAGAGATTGAAAGAACACCTACTCCATCTCCTCAACCATTTGTTTACATTTGGAGGAACATTCACAAGTTCAAGGTGATGCTCCTAATATACCTCGTGAGGTTTGACTTTGGATAATTATGCTTTAACAAGGAACTAGCTAGATTAAACAAGGCATTGGGCGTCGAGCTAAAGCGCTTAAGAAGTTGGAGCGTGAGGTATATCCGGTTAAGGAATTTTATTAAACCCTATATTCAAGGTTTCAACTTATGGGTTAAGGAGGAAAACAAGCGTCGTAAAGCACTTCGTAAGGAATTGAAAAGAAAGAAGGTTCCTAAATCATCTTACATCGACTTGGGAGGAATTTAGAAAAGGATAATTTGAAAGAAGATGTTATGAAGGATAAATAATCGAAGAAGATATTACAAAGAAGAAAGAATCATGTAAATCTTGCGAGAAAAGATTATTTAGGAAGAACAAGAAGAAGAAGTGCAAGTTCAAGGTGCGATGATCAAGGTCTTGAACATCAAAATCTTGTTTTCATGATACATCTAGGCGAGTAATAACACAATTAACTCAAGGGTATTGAATTTTGAAGAAAGCGGTCCTTCAACAAGCATTATAGAAGAAGAGGAGGAACCTAGATTCAAACCTATTTATTCTGCAGTGATGATGAAGTAATTGCTACAATGTTAGATTTGTCACAACCAAGAGGAGGAGTTACTATTAGAGATGTACAAGAAGAAGAACAACCAAGAACCGATCAACCCGCAATTGATCCAAAAGACAAAGGGAAAGCTATTCAGTTGAAACTAAAAGAAAAAGAAACTTACTTTGGCGGAACTTAGAGCATTTGAAGTTGCAAGGAATGAAGCTGACGGAAAAGTTCAAGAAGAGTTAAATGCTAAATATAGAGAAGAGCAGAAGCTCAGAAGCTCGGAATAGAGAAGCATTTCGAAATTACATGAGGAATTGAATTTGAAACTCTTGAATCATTAGAGTCTCCTACACATTCGATATATGCAAAGAAGACCTAATTTAGCTAAAGAAAGGAATGCAATGATGGCATATCTAAAAGCGAGAGGATTTAAAGGATTCTGAAGCTAAATTATGTGGATATGAGGAGATTATATGATCTTTGAGAGAGAAGCTTATAAGAAAGATGTTGCGGGCATTAAAGACTTTAGAGAAGAAGCTTATTGAACCTTGGTGAAAGGAAGAAAAGCTTAAAGAGAAAAGAAAAAGCGATGATCTGATGTTCGGTTTTCAAAGAAAGAGAAGGTTAAATTAAGATCGAGACTAGTGATGAATTGAAGAATTATCTCGAGTGGTAGATTTTGATTATGAGATGAAGATAATGACATGAAGATGAGCGGATCAAAGATTAGTGTTTTCAAAGTTGAGAAATCTAAGAATGGAGATTACATGGTTTTCACAAAGAAGATAAAAGTTTCAAAGTTTTCAAAAGGCTATGGGATTTCTTGCATATTATAGATAGACTAGATCTATTCTACTTATATGATGTTGTGAAGGCTTATTTTGAAGATAATCCATTAGAAGGATTGGATTGGTTTTACATGGGGATCTCATAATCATGTGGGAAGCGATGAAGAAAGCGATGATATTTGGAAGGATCAAGAAAGCGGGAAATAGTTTTTGGAGATTCTTTGAAGAACTGAGTTCATGTTTTGGAGCTAGAAAATGGAACAATGATACACATGTTTGCGGAAAGAAGATATCCTCTTCAGTTAATCTCATGAGAAGGATGCTAGAGCATGGATTGGAAGTAGAAGAGGATAATGAAGCTGCTTGCATGGTCATGAATTTGTTTATAGGTGGACTACCATTCTTGAGAATGATCTATAAGCGGTATGAATTTTATTTGAATAAATACTTTTTGATATATCGATACTTTTATTCAAAATCTAGCGATCGACGATACTTTCATCAAAATCTTGTTCTTGAACTCAACCAGTTAAATAAATTTTAGAAGAAACCTTTTGCTAAGTAATAAATATTTTGAAATAAAGGTTGAATAAATGGTTTTTGTGATGATAACATCAATAGGTTATCAATCCACCATGGTTACAAAGGATTGACTAATCCATGAGCAAACGGCTACGGTAAAGATATATCAAATCCGTTTTAGTTGACAACTTGCTAATAAGTTGGATGGTCATCAACTCACCATATCAAGAATGTGAAGAGTTGGCTAGCCCACAAGAAATGGCTTGTGGTAAAGGCGATGGAAAACCATTATTGGTAATTAGTTCACCATTAGATGAAGAACTAACTAGTCCGGAAGGGTACGACTTTTGGTAAAGACAAAACAAATCGATGATAGCTGGTGGTTTGCTAAAAATCATATGGTTATCAATGTACCATGGTCTTACAAACCAAAACATTTGGCTACTCCGGAGATAATGGCTTTGGTAAAGAGTTCTAAATCCATTAAATTTTCAATGATTCACTTAGAAGTGATGAGAATAGTATGCAACTTAAAGCGAATTCTTGTACAAACTGTCATATGTTGTTGTGTTCTTTGAAAAGATGGAGATTCTTTGAATCTCACTGTGAAGAAAACAATTCTAAGAGATACTTTGACAAGCACATATATTACTGGAGATACTATCTAAAGACTAAAGAACAATCCATTTTAAAGATGAAGTTGTTAAAGATATATTCTAAAGGAACTTGAAGTCAAGCAAGTAGAATTCAAGTTAGGGAGGATTGTTGGGATATGAAAGTCTTGAAGATATCAAAATCTTGAAGATATGAAAGTCTTGTAAGCTACAAAATCTTGGAAGAAGTCAAAGAGTCAAAATCTTGCTAAAGATAAAGTCAAAATCTTGCAAGAGGAAGTCAAATCTTGCTAGAACAAAAAAGCTGTTATATTCGTTTATGGAAAGAATTGTATTCCATGTTTAGATTACTTGTCGTACAAGGTTATCAATTGTAAACCGACTAGGATATCCTTGAGCCTATAAAGGACTCCTAGATTGGCATTAGATGTACGATTTCGAAAAGAGTTTTAGAGTTTCTGAATTAGTGTTTTAGAGAAAGTTCGATTATCTTAGAGTTGTATTAGAGTATCTCGCATAATAAGCGATTTAGAGTTTATAATAAAGTTATTCTTCTTAGCTTTGTTAAGTAAATTCCGCGTACTTAATAAAGATTGCTCGAGTGTTTCTTTGTTAATAACTTAGGATTTATCCGAGGTTATTAAACCTTAACAAGCTAGTTAAGTTAGTTTGATTAAAGTATATCGATCCAACATTGTCATTGTCCAATTATAATGGTCAATTCTTGCTTTCACGATGGTTGCGAGTTCTTTTGTTCTTTTCTTCCAAGCGCTTTTCATTTCAACCATTTTTGCTACCGAGCATCCTTGAACTTTTGTCTGCTGACCCTTTTCAAGCTTCTTTGGATCAATTCCACATTCTCGACTTCTTGGCAATCACTTGAACGGTGCTTCCTTACTCTTTTTATCGTCCTCGACTTGCTTCTATCTCCTTTCTTCTTTAGCAAGATATTTAGTTAATTTGTTGAGGTGTGAGAAGGTATTCAATGTCACCGATTTTGTAGGGAATCTTCTCGAGCTCGATGAGTTGTCATTATGCCTTTTCCTTTGTCCCGGCACGAAGAGGATGATGCAACCAAGGGTGGTGTTGTTTTCATGATAGGTGTTGTGACTTTCGGTGTTGTTGTTGTTGTTGTTGTTGTTGTTGTTGTTGTTGTTGATGTTTGTGGTGGAAGTGATGAGATGGGTATTCTTTGAGGCTGGTGGTGTTGGCTCCTCTCGGTGTGAAGAGGAGTTTCTTGATATTCTCCCCTCAACTGTTGGGAGGCGTCGGTGAGGGCAAGAGTTGGTGTTAGTCTTGAGGGGATGGGTCGCTAACCTTTGAAGGCATGATAAATTTCAATAATCATGGCCTTGATGTCAAGTATCTGCTTGAATACCGGTGACTTTGGCTTCCAAGTTAGCCTGAGATACCTCCAATCGGTCATTCGAGGTCCAAGATTCCGGGCCATAGAAGGCGAGGCTGAGTCAAAGTAGCCACTGAGTAGTCAAAGAGCCCAATGTAGCTGAAGAGACTGGATGAAGATTGAAGACCACGAACATTTGCAGATTTTAGGGTTTCGATCGATTCGGTGGTGGATGATTGTTTCAAATACGCCTCGGTAGCCTCCAAGCACTTTTAGAGTTGAGCGTTGGGTCTTCTTTGTGATTCCACGATTTCATCTACCGTTGTGACAACACCCTGAAGTTGTCTGAAGAATTTAGCCAAATTTTCATCCTGTCTATAAATGGTGTCATACATTAAGTCCCGGTACTCATGAACATTTTCATCAAAGGCTTGCACTTCAGCCTTCAGATCTGCATAACTTGCACCAGCCTCAATATGTTGTTCCCACAATGTTTCAGTGACCCCAGAGTATAATTTCCTTGAGGCTTTGGTGATCCACTGAACCACTTGTCTTCGTTAGTGGAAGAACATTGTCAAGCTGCTGAATTCATCGATTTGGATGAGGAGCGAAGCATTGTCTTGAGTTGAAATGGGATTGAGATGCTCCTTTGGATCGGTGAGGTTCTTGTTCGATTGAACCTCTCGTCCACTTCTTCCCTAGCGATAAAATTTCATCATCGGTGTCGACAAGCTCATCTTAGAAAATAGTATCGGTAACATCGACCTTGATCAACAAGGGGTTGGTGATGGGTTCCATATAATGGGTAGTATTAATCCTCTAAGTCTTTGTCCCCTTGACCCCTCGAGACACGGTGGGAGTTTCCCAATGCCTTCTCGGAGTCGAGATTGGTTTTGGGTACCATATCGTGAGTTGTTCCTTTCCTCAGTCTTTGTCCCCCAGACCCTTGAGACATCGATGGGTTTTTCCAATACCTTTAGCAGTCGATGATGGTGATATCCCTATCGCGGGTTGTTTGGTTCCTACGAGTCTTTGGGATCGATTAGTGTGCCCTTAGAAAAGGCTTGGATTTGCTAATGTCATCTTGGGCGTTGTGGAAGGCGCCCCTACCGGTGGGTTGTTTGTTTCCTACGGATCTTGGGGAGTAGTAGTTGGGACCAAAGGCACCGATCGTGATTTATCGGTGTCCTTCGTTGTCACCGGGTAGATGATGATTGGCCTCCGTGGTGTCAAATCAGTCTTTGGCCTTCTTTGCCTTTTGGCTAGTGCTCCAGAAGCCTCAGGGCCCTAAGACTTGTGTTTGGTCTTAGTCCCAGTCTGAGACTTCCCCTTTCTCTTTGTAGGAGCAGGGTTAGGAGATACTAAGTCCCTCTGGTTGTTTACAACAACCATATGGGCCTTCAATTCAATGTTTGTGATAAGGGATGGGTCCTTTTGAAAATTTGATTGGCTCAGGATGCCAGGTAAAGCACCAAAATTTTCTTCCTGAGGATAATTTGTACCCAGTAACACTTGCAAAGCACAAGAGACAAACCTAAGATACGAAATGTATTTCGTCCTAGTTTTGCTTTGTAGCTTGGTTACAAGATCACTGTAAATGATCTCCCCTATGTCGACAAAGTGACCCCATTCATCGGAAGTATGCCATCATCAAGCGAATAGAGTTAACTTGTTCGGTGGATGAGTGGTTCCCCGAGGACACGAATCACAAATGTGAATAGGATCCTCCAAGCCACGGAAATGAACTCTTGGTGACTAGGGTCTTGTCCAAAATGTTGGATCTAAAACAATTTGTTTTAACCCATCCTTCATTGTGGAGGGTTCGGGATGGGCGACATAAACACCTTTGTTGTAATCTAACCTTGTTAAGGTGCAAAATGTTTTATAATCCAGGTAAATTGTTGCCCCGTTAAGACCGAAACGATGAGATATTCCACGAGAGGTCTAAGGTTGTTCTCATCGATGAGGGTGTCGGGTCAAAGGACTTATTTGTTGCCCAAAACTCCCCGAGGAGGTTTTGAGTGCAGTACAAAGGACACCGAATAAAGGCCGTTTCGGTGGAAAGTTATACAAAATTTCATAATGTCTTTATAAGGTTGAGACGGTTGGAGGATATTCAAAATTTCCTATGACATTATTTGTTTTAAATTCAACGTTGCTATGATCGCCTACCCACTGTGAAGCAAACTGAAGAGATTGTATTCTTGCCATTTCCATTAAAAGGGTTTTAGGGTTTTGAAAAGAATAAGTTGACAAGAACAATCAAAAGTTTTTTTTGTATCTCTTAAGTTGTGATGAAATTTTTTTGTAAAGGTTTACAAAAATATTTTTCAGAAAGGATTTGAAGAACACAAAGATTTACGGGTTTGTAAAGAGATTTTGTGAGTTTTGATAGCGTAAATCTTTTGTGTGTGTTATAAGGATTTTATGAGGGTATTTATAAGGTGTTGAGAGGGTTGTTTGTGCAAACTTGTGGATTTGTAAAGTCAATTTTGAAAGCGTTTTGTATTTCCACGTTTAATGCCACCCTCCACTACCTTGAAGAAAATCATTTTTCAAGGAAGCGGTTGAGTGTACAGTAAAAGTGCACTTTCTGCAGTAATAAAATATCCACAGGATATTTTATGTGAGAGGGCATTTAAAGCCAAGTGGGATGAGGTAAGGTTTTTAGGGACCCATGACAGTAAGACAAAGAGACATATATTCCTATATTAAATTGGCATAGTTACCAACCTAGGACATTTAAGTAACTGATACTTGGATCATTTAGTTACTCATTCAATGCTCAATATCAACTGTCAGGGTCCCTGAATGAGTCTTACTCATTCAGTGAGAGGATGTTTTGTGGGTTTCGTTCAGGGAGGAGGAACCATTTCAGAGAACTTACTGAGATGGTTTTCAAATGCCTGACTTTCAATGTCAAGCATTCCTAATTCAGCTTTTAGTCTCCTGAAGGTAGGTTCATCCAAGGGTTTGGTGAAGATATCGCAAGTTGTTATTCGAAGAGGGATGAAATGAAGTTCTATGTCTCCTTTCATTATGTGATCCACGATGAAGTGATATCGATATCAATGTGTTTGGTTCTTTGGTGGAGGACGGGGTTATTGGAGATTGCAATAGCTTGGTGTTATCCACGAAGATGGGTACCATTTTGTAATGGATGTCATAGTCATTGAGTTGACTTTTCATCCATAATCTGATTGCACAACATCTGCTTCTGACTACATACTCAACCTTTGAAGACATAGCCACCGATTATTGCTTTTAGCACTCCAACAAACCGTTTTCCTCAAGAAATTGCGGGACCACGAGGTACTTTTCTTGTCCATATTGCGCCCAAGCATAATCAGTCGAGAATACCCTTTGAGGTCAAACCACGAGCACTTTGGGTAGTAAAGTCTAAGGCTTGGAGTTCCATTTAGGTATATGAGAATTCTCTTAGGCTGCGGTGAGATGGGATTCTTTAGGATTAGGCGATATCTTGCTATTAGACAAGCGAGAATTGGATGTACGGTCTAGAAGCGATCGAGATACATCGGTGAGCCTACAATCCCTCCGAAATGAGTTTGATTGACTAATTTGCCGGTGAGGTCGGGTCCAAGGTTGTTTGGAGGGACCATTGGTGTCTTCATTGAGGCGCGATCGGATATCTCATATTTCTTCAAGAGATTTACGGTGTATTTCTCTTGACCGATGGATATTCCTTTATCGGTTTGTTCGATTTGCGGTCAAGGAAGTATGTGAGTTCACCCATCATGCTCATTTCAAACTTCTTTGTCATCGGTTTTCAAACTGTTTGCAAAAGTATAGTTTGTTGAGCCAAAGATGATGTCATCAACATACACTTGAACCGATATCACATCTTGTTTTGTTACGTAGACAAACAATGTGTTGTCTATCTTTCCTCGGACAAACTTGTTTTGGATCGGGAAGGCTGAGAGAGTTTCATACCATGCCCTAAGATCTTGTTTAAGTCCATAGAGGGCTTTGTCAAGCTTGAGACATAGTTAGGAAATTCACTACTCTCAAAGCCCGGAGGTTCTTGAACATACACATCTTCCTTGAGATCACCATTTAAGAATGCACTTTTAACATCCATTTGGTAGACCACGAAGTTCATGTATGTTGCATATGCAAGGAAGATCTGATGGCTTCCATTCTTGCAATAGGAGCAAATGTCTCATCATAGTCAATGCCTTCTTGTTGATTGTAACCTTTGGCTACAAGTCCGCTTTGTTTTTAATGGCAGTGCCGTTTTCATCGGTTTTGTTTCTAAAACCCACTTCATTCCTATGACTACTACATCCACGAGGACATTTGATCAAGGTCATGACCTTGTTTTATCAAACTGTTTGATTCTTCTTGCATAGCTTTGAACCCGGCTCGGGTGTTTTAGAGCCTTAGTGACACTTTTGGGTTCTATATCGATAGGTAATCGGCATATAGATATTCATTAGTTGAAGCTGCGGTTAACTTAGCGACCATGCTTCTAGTGAGCATGCCTCGGTGGGTTCACCAATGATGTTTACAAGCTCAATGTCACGAGATTTTGTCCACTTACTTTGTGGTCTAGGATCCGAGCTTGAAGAGGTCATTGGAAATTGATAGTTTGTTGGAATCACTCCTAAACCTTAATTCAAGTGTTAGTTACTCATATGTAATAGGTAGCTTATTATGGCCTTTATGTTTGTTTAAGGTCTAGCTTATGTAGAAGGCCCATAAGCTTAGGCCCATGTCCAATAAGGAAAAGGGAAGGAGTGGGAGTGTTGCCTAGCTCCTTGCCTATAAATAGTCTTGTATAAACCTCACTTGAGGGTTGGTTGTTCAATTTATTCCTTTCACTCCTCTCTACATAACGGTTCTATTACTTTGTGTGTGTGTGTTTGGTTTATTGTTCAATCGCCTTTATCTCTTTCTATTAAGCTTGTGTTGTAAAACTAGTGACCTAACGGTGGTATCAATCGCCTAACTAGTTGGGTGAATCGTTATTTCTTGAAGTGGGTTTTGGTCCTACGCGTAGAATAACGTGATACTTTGGTTAAACAAAAACTCGTTTTTACACTTTTAATCCAAGATTCTTGTACTTTCAACGTTTTAAGGTGTTAAAATACTTGTTTTGGCAAAAGTTTCAAACTTTATGCGTGGATATCGTTTTAAGCTAGTTTTTGTTCGAAGGGTTAGTCCTACGCATAAGCTGTTTTAGGAGTTTTGGTTCATCAAGTTTCACACTTTTGTGTTATTTTGGTGATATTGAAGCTATCTCATCACAAAATCTGGTTTAGAAACATCTTTGGGCATAATCATTTTACGAGTAAGATTACGCGTATCAAAACCCTAATCTTACGCGTAACTTTATCCGTGGTTTGATCTTCATTTTCGTGGTTTACTCCGTGTTTTCTTGCTTGGATAAGCACGAAAATCGTCGACTTTGGATATCTTTTGCCTTTGTGATAGTGTAAAAGATCATTTGAACAAAACCCTAAACTTACGCATAAGCATAAAGCTTACGCGTGAAATCCTACATAAGATTCATCTTACGCTAAGCCTAGTCTTACGCATAAGGTAATCCTCGCCTAACTTTCTCGCCTAACTTTGTGTCTCGCCTAACTTTAGAGTCTTTTCCCTACTTACGCGTAAGCTAAATCTACGCGTAACTCTTGATTATTACGCGTAACTTTGGTGTTTTACGCATAAGTGCTACTTGGATTATTGTGATTTCTCGCCTAAGGACACTTCATCAACTAAGGTTCATTCGACTACAAAGATCCATTTTATAACACAAGTTTATCAACATGTCACAACCACCATACTCTAACTATTTCCTTACACTTATTCTCAGCGACAACAACAACTAAGTCCACAACATCAACAATGGAATCAACAACAAGCAATTTATCAACAACAATTTAATCAACAACATACTCCACAACTTGGAGCAATTCCTCCACCACAAATGGTTCAAACACCGCCAAGTCTTCAAGTTCAACCCTACACAAATGAATTCAATCAACATCCATCAAGGAACACTATGAAGGAACCCACTTGGTTTGCAAAGATGTGTGAAGCTTTAAGCGACCAACAATCAATTCATGAAATTTGGATCACTTGATAGACCTCAATGCTCACTCCGAAACTACGATCAATGGGTGATAAGGTTCTTTAGGTTTTGTGATGCGAAGAAGCCACATGGAAAGTTCTTAAAGAAGGTTATCTTGGAAGGTCCATTTGAGATGCCTAATGTCATTGTGCGGAGATCCTAATGCTAATCCACAAGAGATGAACAATCAAACATTGCTCTTGTTGCGAGACTTGAATCGGAAGAACTTCTACACTATGAAGGCGATGAGCTTGCAATGCAATATATCCTTTTAGGATTACCAAACCCAATTCTTGAAGTGTTGATGCTCAAAAGGCGCAAAGAAAATGTGGGAACATATTCATCTACTTATGGAAGGATCGCACTCAATCGGGAAGATATGGAATCCAAAATTTACTTGGCTTATGAACACTTCATGATTGAACACGGAGAGACACTAGAGTCTTATCATCATCGATTTTCGAGACATCATCAATGATTTGGATAAACACAACATCATCATGCCAAGAATTGCGGTGAATACTAAGTTCACGAGTTGTCTTGGTCACGAATGGGAGAAGTATGTCATTTTCTCCGTCAAGCGAAGAACATGCATCATTCTACATATGGATTGTTGTACGATTACTTGAAGCCTCATGAAAAGGAAGTTGATAGGAAAGGATTCTCCGTGCTCAAATTGCTTCAACGACTAATCCGGAAAATCAACAACTTGCCTTGTATGCTCAAAGCAGTTATCCTCCTCAACAAGCAACTCAACCAAGCGCCTCGGTCACCAAGCGATCAATCACGGCAACCTCAACAAAATCAATTGGTTCCTTACAACAACAACAATGATCAAGCACTTCATAGTCAAACTAATGAGGAATCCGATCCGTTCGAAGCATTGCAACAAGGATTTGTTATGATTGCTAATGCTTTTAGCCGTTATACCAACAAATCCAACAATCGTATTCGTTCCTCATCTAATACGAAATCATTTGTTGTGAACAATGGACGAGTTGAAGTTGAGAATCGTGGTTATGGTCGTCGGATGGGAGGTGGTCAAGGGTTTAATGCTATGGGTAGGAACAACAACGAGCTCAAGTGGTGGAGCAGGAAATGCTCGAGAATGGGTTGAATGGTCTTGATGCTACAAGCGCAATGAGAAGGACACTGGCTAATGCATGCCCAAAGCCGAGGACTAAAGGCGGTGCTTATTTCAAAGAGGCTCTTCTTTTGGCTCTTAAGGATGAAGTGGTGGAACTCTCACAAACAAAGAACGAGTTTTATGGCGGATGCGAGACTCGAGATGATGATATGGAGGACTTGCAGGCTAATCATTTGTTATGTTAATGGCTAATATGCATGAGTTACACATGAGTGACACAGGCCCAGTGTATGACAACGATGGCTTGTCTCGGTACCGAACAAACCATATTTATCTACGATCTAATATCTCCGCCAACATCCGAATCCGGCAAGGCTCGGAATGTTCAAAATGAGTCATTTACATCTCATTCGACGATTTTCAATTAGACCCGTAGTTACATTTGACGATCAAGATGACCTTATGGTTTCCATTGATAATCAAATTGACTCCGTGGTTATACTTGAGGATCTAAATAATGATCATGTTGTGACTCCGTTGAACAAGCGAACTTTTGCCTCATCCGGATCTTGCTCTTTTACTTAAGACCAACAATCCCAAATTGAAGAATGTTGTGCATTAAATCGGACCTTAAAAGTAAAAATGCTTTGTTAACCAAGGATTTTGAATGTTTACAAAACCAACTCAACTTTTTCAAAACTCAAGAAAAAGCGTGAAAAAGGTTTTGAAGCGACCTTTACTAAATCTCATCAAAGCGAAAAATATTTAGAGACGGATCGTGATCTAGCAGCTTGAAGAATGCCTTATTATGCGAAATAGAACAATGAAACATGAACATAAAAAGCAAATTAACGCTCTCACCTTGGAAAATCAAAAAGCTAAAAGGTGAGTTGTTAACTTGTCAAAAGCAGTTCTCTGCATACAAAAAGCATTCAACGAAGCGAATAGATGATCATCTTGAAGAAATTATCGACTTGCAAAACAAACTTAAAGAGTTTAAAGCTGTTGTTTACAAACATGGTGAGTCGATGGCGCTATTGAAAAGTTTACTTTAAAACCCAATCCAAATGGATATGGGTGAATCTCATGATTACAAACCTAAGCTTTCAACCAAAGCATTCAAACCAAATCACGAAGTTTCCGGTGCGAGAATATAAAATTGATAATTCTATTATGAGTGTTGTTGAATATCATCGTCAAGAGGAATTAGATCGAGAAGGCGAGTCGATCAAAATTAGAAGCTGTTGTTTACAACAAACCTTTTAATTATTCAAAACCGGTCACTTTCGTCACACCAGCGGATTCTTCTAACACACCAAGGGTTATCATAAAAGCGTCTGAGTCTTCTAATGTTAATCCCCAACGGATTATGCACAAATTTATGGTCCTTTACCTTCCATTAGTGAAGTAAACTCAAAACACGAAAATCGAAAAATTCTTAGATATTTTGACATTTTCATGGTGACCTCAAAACTTTACAACATGAGATAGAATATCATTACGAAATCAAAGTTCAACATTTTCAATCGCCTCTGGCGCGAGAACAAAGAGACATTTTGGAAAAATCTTTTACCAAATGTTAAAATTTGAAAAATTGTGCATTGTCTTGGGAGCAGGACTTTCATAAGGAACTTGGAGTGATGAAGGTCGTTTTGAGAAAGCGAAACATCTATTTCCAATACTAAGCGTAAAAAGAAAATGTTGAGAAAAGATGTTGATCGACTCTTGAATGATGTTATCTGTCTTGATATCCATAATATTGTGTTATTGAATTACGTCTCATATGCATCGATTATATCTCTGCGATCTTGTTGATAATGTTGTAGCTGTTGAGAATCACGATAATGTGCTCGGATCGAGTCTTTAAAAGCGAAAATGAGCGATTGCTTAACGAACTTTCCAATGCAAAGCGTCGTCTTAATTGGTGTCAAAAGATATTCACAATCAACAACTTGTTTTCAAAACAAAATCGCTCGATTGCATGCAAAATCTTGATCCTAAATTTGAGAAAGCTGGATGATCAAAGCGTGTCTTTAAAATGTAAAATCTCAAAATATGAACAAGAACTTGTAAAAGTTAAGCAGAATATGGTGTCATATTTGATTTACTCAATAAGACTCGTCATGATGCATCAAACGAACTTGATCATTATCTTGCACACACTAGAAGTCATGAATTTTCTTTGGTAATATTAGTTACGAAAATCAAGATTTGATTCACACTATCTTTAAGTTAAGAGAAATGTTAGGAAAGTATGAACTACTTCCGCCTACCGTGATTAAGAGAATAGCACCGGTAACACTTAGTAATCGTGAACCTAGAATCCCTCTTGCCAAATCACAAGTTGCTAACGTGCTTCCTTCTCTTGATGACACAGGAATAGTTGCGTCTTTTCCAAGCGTCCGCACTTCACGACCTAGGAGCACTACATCGAAGAATAGGAAGTTGCGACCTAAGAAAAGATCAATAAGGAATGCTAAAGTAGAAGAACACCCTAGGACTATGAATAAGACTCACGTTGCTTCCACTATAGATATTGCGTCTAGCAAATGTAATAGAAATAGTGATGTAACGAATGCTAAACCTTTAAGTACTTTTGATATTGATCGATGCACCTTGTGTTATTTGTCGTAAAAGTATGAATTCGATTGTCATGACAAATGTGTTGCTAAAGCTATAATCTCTCGTTTACGGAATCCTAAGAATCGGAATACCTCTAGGCCCACTAATCATTCTAAGTCGTGCTTGGTAGACCGCCTTCTTTAGATTCTAAGGCAAGCATTTTTGTCCTGTAGCTCAGTTTCACCTCCTAAGAATGTAGTACCACCTAGTGCATTCACTAAGACTAAAGCAAATAGTAGTTATAGATGGCGAAATGGATATATAACACATTAGGATTTAAATGGATGCCTAAAGTTATTGATGTGTGTATATCTACTATAAGCATCGGAACCCTCTAACATTTCGGGTTCCACATCTACTTCTATTCCATCGTGTAAATGTGTGTGTAATGCGGTGATCTGAGATCATTCTGGATTGTTGATAGCGGATGTTCCCGACACATGACGAGCAACCTTAAGCTGTTATCAAACTTTATTGCAAAGTTCATTGGCTTTGTCAGTTCGGGAATGATCACTTGCGACTATCATGGGCTCGGAGACTATATCAATGGGAACATCGAAATTAGCGGGGTTTACTATGTGGAAGGCCTCGGTCTGTCTGTTTTCGATGGGTCGGTTTTGTGATGGAGATTTGGAGGTTGCTTTCGGGAGAAAACTTGTTTCATTCGTGATCTACAAGGAAATGACCTTATGTCGGCTCGCGTAATTCTAGTCTTTACACTATCTCTATGCAAGACATGGTTGCTTCATCTCCCATCGCTTACTTTCAAAGGCAACATCAACAAAATCACGGCTATGGCACCGTCGTCTCTCACATCTAAACTTTCAAACCATCACCAACCTTGCTCGACACAAACTAGTTGAAGGTCTCCCGATTCGGTATTCAAAAGATCACCTTTGCTCGACTTGTGAACAAGGGAAAAGCACTCGTGCTCATTTTCCTTCAAAGGTGGAACACGACTCTCGACATGTGCTTCATCTTCTTCACATGGATTTGTGTGGCCCGATGCGCGTGCAAGCGATCAATGGCAAACGCTACATCTTAGTAATTGTTGATGACTACTCACGATGGACTTGGGTCTACTTTCTTGAAGCAAAGACCAAGCTCCACGGATGATCATCACCTTTCTCACGAAAATCTGAGTTCGACTCAAAACACCGTCGGACAAATCGAGCAGACAAAGGCTGAATTTGTTAACCAAACCCTTCGTGAATTTTATGAGAAAGTGGGAATTGACATCGGACATCTATTGCACGTACACGAGAACAAAGCGGAGTTGTTGAAAAGCGAAACCGAGCGTTAGTGGGCTGCAAGAACAATGTTAATCAATGCTAAACTTCCAGTTACTTATGGGCGAAGTTGTATCTCTGCATGCTATACTCAAAACCGTTCTATGATTACTAAGCGCCACAACAAAACACCGTTTGAGCTTCTCACAACCATAACCGAATCTCAAACACTTTCATGTATTTGGATCCCTTTGCTATCCGAATAATGATCGTGATGATTTTGGAAAGCTCAAAGCCAAAGCGACATTGGAGTCTTCATTGGATATTGTGAGAATTCTAAAGGTTACGGATGCGGAATCGTCGTACAAAGCAGGTTATGGAAACGATTCATGCTCATTTGATGAACTTACGGAAATGGCTTACGAGTATATGACTTAGAACCGGTCACAACCGCTTAAACTTCCTCAACCCCATCATCGGTGAACAAAGCCCCGACTCACTCGTCAACAAATGGAAAGGTTATTTGCTCCTTTGTTCGGTGGCGATATTGATGAGCGTGCTCAAGGTGTATCCATTGTTTCATTGCTCAACGATAATACTCTTATACGATACACTGCTACAACAACTCTGTTGAAGAAGCACCACCGATTGACTCCACCACAGCAGTTGAACAAACCGCTTCCAACAATGATGAACCGGTGATGATGTTCTTAATGAAGTACCCCACTGCGATTTTGATCCAAATCGTTCTTTAACCCGTTTGCTAATGACAACTTTGCACGATGTCGCGGAATCATCAACAAACCATTTGAATCCTCGAATCGCACAATGTATACCAACATCAACCTCTACACATCGATGGACAAAAGACCATCCTCGGCAAACATTATTGGCAACCCTAATCAACCCGTCGTTACGAGACAACGTCTTCACACCGATGGTGAACATTGCATTTATGCACTCACTGTCTGCCAATCGAGCCTAAAAACATTAAAGGCGCAATGACAAAAGACAACTGGATTGAATCCATGCAAGAAGAACTCAACCAATTCAAGCGTCTTGAAGTATGGGGGCGGTTGAAAGACCAACGAGGGTCTCGTCATTGGTCTCAAATGGATTTGGAAAAACAAATTGGATCTTTGAAGGGCGTAATCCGAAACAAGTCACGTCTAGTTGCTAAGGGTTATCGTCGGGAAGAGGAATAGACTTTGAAGAATCTTTTGCTCGGTTGCTCGTCTTGAGGATGTTCGGATATTTCTCGCGTTCGCGGCTCATATGAATATGACGGTCTTTCGGATGGATGTCAAAGCTGCGTTTCTCAATGGACAACTTAAAAGCGGTTTATGTCGACCAACGGATGGATTCGTTGATCACGAGTTCCCGAACCATGTCTACAAAGCGAACAAAGCTCTTTATGGTCTCAAACAAGCTCCTCGGGCATGGTGCGATAAGCTATCATCTTTCCTCATTGCTAATAATTTCACCAAAGGTTCGGTTGACCCTACTCTTTTATACAATATCACGGGGCACATATCTTAATTGTTCAAATTTACGTGGATGACATCATTTTGGGTCTACACATAAAAAGTTTTCAATCGCTTTTGCAAAACTAATGAAGAAAATTTTGAAATGTCCATGATGGGTGAACTTACGTTCTTTCTAGGATTGCAAGTTCATCAATCACCCGTGGTATTTTCTTGAGTCGGTCAAATATGCCCTTGAATTGTTAAACAAATTTGGAATGAAAACACTGTGACACTTATGCCACACCAATGACTCATACCAAGAAGCTAGAGCGATTTACATGGGAAATTAGTTGACCCTACCAAATACCGAAGTATTATTGGGTCTCTCATGTATCTAACGACTAGCGAGACTGATATTGTATTTGCCGTTTATCTATGCTCCGTTATCGATCGCGACCAAGCTGAAACCCACCTCTACGAGGCTAAAAGAATCCTCCGATACATCAAGGAACCATTAACTTGGGGATCGGTATCAGAAGGATTACGGTTTTGAACTAATCGCTTTTGAGACGACCACGCGGGATGCTTAGACTCGAGGAAAAGTACTTGAGAGCACTACAATTTCTTGGTGATAAGCGGTGTCTTGGCAATCAAAAAGCGAGGATTGTACATCGTTGTCATCAACGGCGAGAATATGTAGCCATGTCGGCGTGTTGTGCTCAAGTCATCGGATGAGAACACAACTCAAAGACTATGGTTACGTGTTGTGAGAATCCGATGTCTTTGCGACAATCGAGTGCCATTGCGATCTCGTGCAACTCGATTCGACATTCGAAATCAAAGCACATCGATCTTCGTTATCATTTCATCAAGGACCACGTGGAGCAGTGCAGTTGAATTATACCGTGAGTGCGAGAATACCAATTGGCGGATCTTCTCACCAAAGCCTTGCCTCCGCTAGGTTTAATGAGTTGGTCCACGGATTGGTATGAGGTGTTTGACTCAAGAGGAATTGGATGACCTCTAAAAGCAGTCTTAAAAACACATCAAACACCAAAATATCTTTTGTAAATAATTTTTCAAAACAAAATACAAAAATATAAAACACGATAAAACAACAAAAATATTCTTCTATCTAATTTTCTTTCAACATGTCAAGTACATTTCTTCCGTCAACACTCATAATCTTTCAAAATTCAATATTTTTACGATCAAGTGTTGAGGGGAAAATAATTATAGCTTGTTTCAAAATATACGTGTACTTGCATGTTATCCTATCTCGGTTGTTTCTTTTATCAATGGTGGTAAATTTTACGGTTCATTGACACTCCTCGGACTAAAATTTATAACCTTTCATTATTTTCTTAAGTCAAAGGGAGTGTCGTCAAGTTTCTTTCTTAAAATCTTTCGTTTGGTAACCAAAATGGAAGTTAAATGGCTTTGGATGAAAAAGGAAAAGGTGGAGGGACCAAAGCTGTCAAAATCTTAAAGTCATTTTAAATAAAACACCCACCTAACTTTCACTTCACATTTATTACTCATAACCTAACATATCCTACGCATACAAATCGTTCAAGAAATCCGTGTTTTGGATCATCAATTTGTAAGTTGTTTTATGATCTTAACGTGTTTACAAACATTGGTTTTGATTTTATACAAATCCAACGGTCAAATTTTGTCTATGATTGATTTGGTGTTCTACGCATAAGCGTATGAACACCTAATCAAGAATGGGTGTTTGTGATTAAAAAGATAGTGTCAAAATGCTTTAATAACATCAATGATACCTTTTCTATCCTCAAAACGAACCCAGATTCACGAATTGAGTGATTTTGAAAATTAGGGTTTACTCGTGGTTTTGGGTATTTTCAAATGTGAATGTTTTTGGTCAAAAAGATTGTTGTGTGATGTTGTTATCATGATGAATTAATGTTATCTAAGCTCTATAACAACCCAGAAACACTAATTGATTGTGAATTAGAAATTAGGGTTTAATGTTCTTGAGATTTGGGTACTTTTGATTCACTGCGAATTAGGTGTTAAAACTTGGTCATTACACTCTCACAACATCTTAGACTTACCAGAAACACTTTGGTGCATATCCTATGGCTAGATTTCATACGCGTAAATTTTGAACTTTAGGGTTTTAGGCTACGCGTAAGTTTTTCTCGCCTAGCTGTTTGAATGAGTGATTGTGATTAAATCATTATATAATGAGTGTTAGTGTCAAAATTGATGTTATGATGATTTTATTTCGGGCTTGCTACTCGTAAAACTCGAGAATCAAGGTCATTGAAACTCTCGCATAAGGATCACCTTACGCGTGAAAGTTATCGTAAGAGTAATCTTACGGCGTAACTATTCAGCGTGAGGTTCTACAATGGGACTACGGCGTATCCTGTGAAGGATATGCGTGGCGATGACTCTACGCATAAGGTCTACTCTTACGAGTAAGCCTTACGCGTAAGGTTTTTTATCGCCTCTGGCGTAAGCTCTCGCATAAGGTCCTCTTTTCCTACGCGTAATATTTCTTCTGGCGTAAGTAAGGATCCTACGCATAAGCTTGCGTCTGGCGTATACTTCTCTGTTTACGCATAAGCTACTATTCCTACGCATAAGCCTTGATCAAACCTTCGTTATGAATTGTTACGGCGTGCAAACTTGTAAATAAATGAATCATAACGTCACGAAACCAATAATGTCACTAATAAACTTAAGCGTTTGATATGTTGTGAACTATAAGTGATAACATAAACTTTAAAACTTAAAGTTAACTAACTCACGAAACGTTTCACGGCGTCATTGGACTATTGGACAAACAAGTGACTTAGGACTCGTAACAATCATTGACCTTTGTACATTCAATAATTAGACAATAAAAACCTTACATTGACTAACATTATGTCTTTCGATATGTTGGTTCTTTTGGCTAATGTTATTTCGAGATCACGACATGGCTGCTCGAATGAATGTGGATGCACGAAGTTCTCACAATTCTTGACATCTTCCCTAATGGCTATCAGAAAGATTGGAAAGAACAACCTTAGGGTTGACTTTGAAACCCTCACATGCTCGAGAATCTTCTTGTCTCATTCTTTGTGGATATTCTAAAGAATCATCCCTACGAACATGCTCTCACACTCTGCTTTCTGATGGGAGATCTACATTCAACAATTACGGAATTCAATGCAAAGGATCAAGGGTCAAAGTGCGGTGGTTGTGACTATCAATCACAAACAAGTCACCATCACTCATGCGGACTTACGGGCTGTTCTTCTCATTCGAAATCGTGCCAACCGACTTCTATGCCACACCTCTGGAGGAGCAGTTCTACAATTCTTGATTGATATTGGCTATGATGAAGCTTCAGGAACTATCTCTAAGCATTCTCATGTAGAGCTTAAGAACATTCCTCAACCGTGGAGAACCTCTACATCATCATCACCAAATCGGTCTACGGTCGTGGCGGTGGCTATGAGCATCCCAAGCTCATGGGCGCAAATCTTCGGTCATTAATCAACAAGAAGGACATCGAAATTGAAGCTACGATATGGGATGACATGATGACATTTCTCAAAAGCTTGGCTCAAAGATTCCTATGTCGGATACACAAAGCTGTTGATCCGAGAGCACTTGGACTTCATCACGATATCCCAAGAGGCTCAATGACCCCGACAATCACGACATGTTGGTGAGCCTATCCTATCTATCGAGAATCAAGGAATCGTCAACAAAAAGCGGGTCTTGTGTTGCACGATCACCCTCTTGACTAACGAAATCAAAAAGCTTGAAAGCGTACAAAAGGTATCGGGTAGCGGTAAGAGAAGGCAAAGTTGGTCATCTCGATGAAAAGCCTTACGGAACACCTACTCGGAGAACCGAGAAGAGGAAGTCTTTGGAAGTGCGATAAGCCTGAGAGAGTCAAAGGAAAGTCCCAAAGAAACCTACTCCAAGAAGAAAGTTCCCTCTCGGGAAGCTGTTCCTATTCCTACACACGAACCACCAAGAAAGCTCTTGGATGAAAGCTACGAAGATACACAATCGGATGAGGAGGTCCACTACTACGAAATGCAAGCGAACCACCTCCTCGGTAGCAAAACCTCCTAGTCCTCCGGTGACCTAGGAAAGGAAGACTCTGTGCTTGTGCCATATGAAGAAAGCTCGAAAGTGATGAAGAGCAGCTGGATTTATCATACGGGAAGAAGTTTAAAATCGTTAGACACCTTCAAAAGCTAAAGAATTTGAACAAGATCAAATCGTGGCCGGAGGTCGGTGGTGGTGTCCACTCTTCACGAGATCTGATGCGGTTAATCGACCCGATAAGGGGCTGGTGCCACCACTCTTGTGCAACGACAAAAGCTTGTGGAGGAATCTATTGATTATAACATTGAGGAACGAGAAAAGGATAAGTCGAGAAAGAAAAGGCGATGAAGAAGCCCGAGCTCGAGGCGGAGTAAAAGCTAAATCTGGACAAGATAGCGAAGGAATTATGATGATTATCTTCTCAACGGTCCAATTCGTTCCAAGGAGGATATACGCACCTCAAAGGACCACGAGCCTCCTCATGTCTCCTCATCATCGATTCATCATCTCATTCTTCACCACCACCATCTAAAGATCAACCAAATCTACATCCAAATCGGTGAAGAAGCCAACTCGATCTTGGTTTCTCATACTCATAAAAGAATTGTGAATCTTTGTCAAACAAGTCGGAAAGAAAGACATGCTCTACGGGAAGATGAATTTCTCTTGATCGGATCTGATATCTTCATGATGAGAATGACAAGATGAAAGTTGAAAGGGAGTATGTCGAAGCTCATGAAAGATGATCTTCAAGGAAAATGGACGAAATGATCAAAGGTTACACTCACAATTACCTCCTTGACATTGTTCCTAAAGTTACAAAGGGTTGTTCACCAAACAACTCTATCCGAATCTACTTCATCGCCAAGCGGACTATGAAATCAACACCGATGCGTGAACATCAATCCAGTTGATCCCATAATATTCTCGGATCTTTGAGTTAGTTGACCGGTGGTAGCTCAACTGTCAAGCGATCTGCAACACTTGCCTCTCACGAAGGTAAATTGCTTGAAGCATTCTTTGGAATATCAACTCAAAGCGACATGCCGAGAAGAAGGTGAAGGCCAAAGCGTCCAGCGCGACGATGAAGATAAGGATCGGGATAAGAATGGCGAGCATAAGCGCTCGAAGAAGTCGGTGAATCATCTTCTATGCAACCTCCACCCAAACGGACTCCGGCACAACAAAGGTCACCTCCTCGTTCTTCTCTTGATAAACCTCGAGTTCTTGAATTACCACCGAGACTCGAAAACCGGTGATCACTTTGAGTATCGGGTGGTGACGATGAGGAAGTCCGTGAGCCCTACAACAACCCACCTCTCCCAAACAAGTTCGAAACCGAATCCTCATCTAGGTCTAAACAAAAGAAGAAGAAGGCGCCCATGGTTGGCGTCGTATCATGGCTAGATGACGATAAAGCAGAGGAATTTGAATGGTTCTCTACACTTGTTAACTCAACTCCCTACCTGCTGAAGGTCAAGATCGGTGAGCGGTAATACATTGGAGCATGCTAAGATCTTGCAAGAAAAGTTCCATGTGAAGAAGATGGCGAAATCGAGTTGAGGCGAATCAAGAATGAAGCATTTCAACTTCTAAAGATACCTCGGAAAGTGCCATCGGTCGAATATCACCTTGAAAACATTGCTCGAGCTATGTCTAACAACATGGATTGGCTCAACCCGAAGCAAACATCGACTTCACCAAGCGGGACAACCCTCCATATTACACCGGTGGTCTAAACCTCTACCAACAATTGGCCAACCGGATGAACCTAGAATTCCATTCGGATATTTCTTCAACAAAGACTTGGAATTTCTTCTACATGGTGGCGATGGTTCAAGGAAATATGCTACATCTTTGACACTTCCATTCCGTGACCATATACTCTAGCGCATAGCTATCGAGGAAAGAGCTAACCACTTGTTCTCCAACAAAGTGGAAGTATGACCGAGATGCAATGTATGGGATTCATCATTGGCGGGGCGAAGAATCTACTACTGAGTTGCCAGGTTGAAGTCTCAACATGCGGTGTTCGAGTACTAAGGATATCGTTGCCATCAAACACGTTGATCTTTCGACCAAATGGGACTACACTTTTCTCAAGAAGATTGTGGTCAAAAGGCAAGATGAGCGGGATTATGCATTCTCTGAAGGCGACTTTGAGAATTTGTCTATCAACGACATTGAAGACATGTACCTTGCCAAAGTGCGAGGTCGCATGAGGCAATTTTCAAGCTGAAGTACAACGTGAATTCATCAAGTCATTGCTCATCTTCATCAGACGCATAGTCATCAAAGAGCGTGTAGAAGATCTCCATTTCATGGTTGAATCATATCGGACCGTGTCAACTTCACTCCACCTCGGCTTGATCTTCCGACATCAACCGGCTCTCACAATATACACTCATCGACAAACCATTCGGCGTCGTTTACGCGGTGAACTTCAACGAAATTGCTTAATGGCGTGTAGTGATCTTCACAAGTTTGGGGATCACACTTTGAAGATGGTTAGGGACGGATTGGCTTATAGGTTGAAGGATATCGTCAAAGATTGGGTCTCTAGCGATGGAATTCTCGGGATCGAAGGGATGTGAGGAGGATCATCAAAATGATTGATGAAAGGTTGTATAGAAGGATCGATTCGAGAACATTGGAAAGCTTTGTTGGTGGTCGACCAGGATTAACATCACCGGCTATCAGCCCGATTCGCACTCTGGAAACATCCTTTGGACTTCTGGTACCCTTGAGCTGCTTCTTTCATTATAAATTTGGATGTGTGATTATATATGTCAATGGCTTGTGCACACATAACGATGTACAACCCGTAATTGTCAAGAAAGGACCACGTAGTGCGCTTGATTGCCACAATCCTTATAAAAGGGAAAGCTTCTTACTTTTGAGTAAAACCTATCAAACCTTTCATTTTCAAGGTTTTGCTCAAAGGACAAGTACTTCCGTATGATTTTCAAAACCTCAACCGTTTATATCACTTGTTGAGGGGAGTACTTGAGTTAAAACTTTGTTCACAAATTGTTCATAGTGGTCATCTTCCGCAACACTCGAAATGGTCATATTTATTCTCAACTTTTCAAAATAACATTTTATATGCCATTTTGAGGGAGAAAATTATGTGATAAGAAATATGTTGTGTAAATGCAAATGAATCTTTGTGTAATAGACTTAACCAACGAATTGCGGTACTAAGCTGTTAGTAACTCGAAAAGACTTGTCGGGACGGGTAATAATTTCAAGCTAGTTCGCTAGTAATGTAAGCGTGTCTCATAAAGGACTTGTCCAAGTAGAAAGTACCATTCGAGAAACTCTTGGTAGACATGAACTCGCGGGTTTGACAACCTTTTGAGGTTTGTCTACACCTTCAAGGTAGTTATTAGAGCTAGTTGTCACCTAAAGGCGACAATGTAACTCTTTAACTATGCAGCGTAACCGTGTCTCATGGGGATTGTCTATCTTGAGTTGATCAATTCATAAAGTGCGCTCCTTCCTCCTTTGTCTGATTTCCGTAAAACTCCTAAGCACATGTGGAGGAGTATTCGAAAATCTAAAACTCTTGAAGTGTTCAAACATGTTTTCATTCACAAACACTTTGAGAGATTTTCATGAAAAAATGGTTTTATGGCAATGGAGTTATAAGGAGACTAAGGTTAGGAATAACCGTCCTATGATCCGCTTGAGCCGGAGGGATCTACCCAAGGACATCACAAATAGTTAGTACTTAGAAGTCCTTAGGTACGATTATAAAAGGAGAAAATGAGAATCGGAGAAAGAAGGAGTTGAAGAATTAAAAGAAATGCAAAGAAAAGGGTGAAAAGAAATAGCCCTCAAATTATTCAACTTAGAGGCGGACACGGGTTCAATTCATATACTCTTGGTTGTCACTTAGTGGCCGGTATTGAAGATTAAAAGTCGTCATGGACCCGGTGGCGCATGCACTAAACCTTCTTAGCCACTCAAGTTTCTCTCAAAAGAAGCTTGTTTCATTCTCACGGGGAACCCTACGTAAACTATTGGCTTTCTCTTAGAGATCGTTGGTATTGAAGAAGGAGACCCTCTCCTAGTCTCCGCTCGGGAAAACCAAAGCACTATTGAGTCTAGAGCCACGAGATTCATCAAAAGATCTCTTAGGTACACTTGACATTTCATCACTTGATGTTCAACAATAAGAACATCGGTGGTGCGTTATCGAGTCCTTCACGGATCTTAGCAATCATCGAGAACATTTATGAGAGGTTCATGTTGTGATCCTCGGTGATTGAATGGAAACTCTGCCGGTCAACATCAAACGACCACGACGGCGGTCACCGGTAACTCCCGTGGATTACGCTTAGTGTGTCTCAAGCGGTCTGATCGTGAGGTGATGCTTGATTGTACCTCGACTCATCGAGCTGTAGGTGTACCCGGTACATCGCGTTATCTCACTTGTGGGACTCCGGTTCGAGGCGGCCTTTGTGAGAATTAGAGTTGTGTTTTCACACTATGTTGTTAACACTCTCGAAGTTCAAACTTGTAAGTGCGGAATCCGCTTATTACTAACCGTTTTCATGTTTTCTTCTTATGGAAGCTCGGGGCGGGATGATCGTGCGATTCTTCTCATGCTCACGCCAACATCATCACTAATGGAAGTTCTATCCAAAAGCAACACAACAGTCAGAATGATTCTTCGTCAAATCAAAGAATCTACAAAGTTAAAGACTTAAAGAACTTCATCGATCTTTGAATTCCAACGTCAAAAGCGTGTGAGCATGTTGAAGAATGGCGTGGAACCTTTATGGCAATGAAGCGGACACGAAGCGAGACTTGATGCAGACAACAACATACTATCACTTTCATCACAAAGAACAATGATCAAAGAACAAAGTTAAAGATGACGTCAAAGCATAAGCTGTTCAAAGAAAACTATCTCTCTACCTTTGGGAGATTGTTCGAATCAAGGCATTTCTTCTCACAAGAAAGAAGAATGTCGGGAAGGCGTCAAAGCTACTATTACATCAACGCCTTCACCGTTTTCATCACCAACACTTGAGGGAGATTGTTGGAATCACTCCTAAACCTTAATTCAAGTGTTAGTTTCTCATATGTAATAGGTAGCTTATTATGGCCTTTATGTTTGTTTAAGGTCTAGCTTATGTAGAAGGCCCATAAGCTTAGGCCCATGTCCAATAAGGAAAAGGGAAGGAGTGGGAGTGTTGCCTAGCTCCTTGCCTATAAATAGTCTTGTATAACCCTCACTTGAGGGTTGGTTGTTCAATTATTCCTTTCACTCTCTCATATAACCCTAAATCGCCTTTACTCTTTCTATTAAGCTTGTGTTGTAAACGTGACCTAACATGTTGGTGTGTGTTTGGACATAATATTGTTCAATCGCTTTATCTCTTTCTATTAAGCTTGTGTTGTAAAACTAGTGACCTAACTTACGGTGTTAAACTCAAGCTCTTGATTTTGAACTTCGGTACCATTGTCGATTCTGTTTTGTTTAATGATGCGTCATTACAGTTTTCAATTTTTCGATGAATGACATTATTGTATCATTGCACGACTCTTTTGGAAAGAAAGTATACCCAAGTGTATCTTGAAAACTCATCAACAATGACAAGTGTATACTTCTCATCTTGGATTGATCTGGGGTGCGGGTCCAAAGAGATCCATATCACGAGGAGGTGAAAGCGACTTTGATGAAGAAATTTTGTTTGGTTTTGAAGGATGCTCTGTGGTGTTTACCTTTTCACAGCAGAGCATGGTTTGTCTTTGCAAAAACCAATGATAGTAAGCAAGGACCTTGTTTTGTTTTGCGGGTTGTTGATATTTTGAATTTTAAGTGTGAGAGTCTCTTGTGCCACGACCGGTTGATAGATTCGGTGGCTTTGGCAAAGAGACAGTTCCATCTTGAAAAGAGTAGACATTTCTAGGACATAACCATCATCTCTTCTAGGAGCTATCAAAACAACTTCTTTATTGGCATTGAAGATGGTACCTTGTTTGTCATTGAATTGCACAATGTACTTAGCATCACATAGTTGGTGACACCGATGAGATTGTATTTGAGACCATTGACATAAGCAATTCTAGAAAACTATTCCATTGCGTTCTTGAACCATAACCTTTAGTGGGACATGATGAGTTATCACCAAATACTACCTTGGGTCCTATTTCCTTTACATACTTGTGCGAGATACTCCTTCACACCGGTCATGCTTCTTGAGCATCCTTTGTTTAGATGCCAAATAGGCTCCACTGGCATGTCTACTGCACAAGTAGTAAACTCAATTAGTTTCTCTTAGTGACCCACTTGCTAGTGGGCTTGGGTCTCAAGGTTTCTTTGAATTTTGCAATTGACTCATGGTGGGTGGTTGAGTGCATTGTGCTACCACGGGTTTTGTATTTAGAGGCGAGGAAGACTCGGTGATTTTGGGTTGTTTTCACTTCTCCTTGCATGAATGACATTTGTCATGTTGGGATGTCTCATGATTTGGATTTCACATATATCACGGCATGTGTTCATGAGACGATCATCGATGATGATCATTAAACCCACGGTGAGGGCAAAGAGGAAAAGGTTTTGCTCTATTCTTGAGAGATGTTTTGGAGGATGAAGCATCACGATGACCAACTTTGGTATAGTTTGCTTCTTGTGAGCTTACATACTCTAAATGGTGCTGAGTTCTATGATCATCCTTATTGTAGATCATACAATAAAGGATTCTATAGCGATTTTCGGTGGTGTGACTAGTGTAATGACACAACTCACACTTCGCTTGGGTTTGTTGAAGGATTTTGATTTTGATGAGCTAGATGGTGACTTAGTTTCCTTGATTGAATCGGGGCTTTTCGATGGATTCCATCTTTTCATCGACTTCCTCACAAGCTCAATAAGTTCTTTGAATTTGGTGACCCGATGGGGACAAGAGGATGTTGAAGTCTCGGTGGGAGTAGACTCTTGTTGGATTGGTTTTGTTGGTCTTTGCGAGGATGGTTCTACCAAGTCGGACCTTTTTGTTGGTGAGTGAGGATTGAAATTTAGAGGAGTAAGCTCAAGCTTGGATCGGCACCACGAAGAGGTTTCGGGGGTGGAAGCGGTGTTTGAGATTACGCTTGGACTCGAGATGTGTTCGGTACCATTGGGCACATCGAGAGTCTTAACGTGCTCTTAAGAGCTTGGCTCTCGAGCTCGATAATCTTTCTAGAATCAAAATTTGGAAGCTTCTTGTCGGGATTAACCTGTTCAATCCAATCACTTGAATTTGAAGTTGTCAGCATATTGGTAATCATGCCACCAGACACAAATGGTTTTGAACTTTGGTCTTTGTTGTGAGAGTCGGAAGATGATCTTCACCTATGACTCTTTTTTGCTACTGGGGCACCCACAACATCAAAGACCACAGGATTCTTAGCGATCCAACTATCAAGGATATCTTTTACCTTTTAAGTTCATCTTGAAGGCACGATTTCTCTTAACTAGTTCGGTGTTTTGAATTTGCAAAGTGATGACCTCAAGCTTGGCTTGTTTTAAAATAAGCAGTTCATCTCTACACTTGTTTAATTCAAAACCTAGCTTGTTGTATTTTGAAAAAGATTTAATCTTTGCTCTTCTACGAACTTAAGGTCAACATTAAGATAATTCATATAAGGCGCCAATCGAGTCATCATCCATAGAAAGTAAGATGTTTACCTTCTTCATTGTGATGTTGACCCATTCCCGTTTCGGCATGATTCTTTCCAACACTAGCTTGTCCTCTTCTAAGAGGGCCATCGATTACTAACATGTACCATTTCATCATCGATGATGATCTGGCTCTTCATCGATCGAAGGTTTAAAGAACGAGGCCTTTGTTTTTCCCTTGCATAGATTTAACATTGGTTGTTGTTTCGAGGGTGGCCTCAAGCAATGCAAGCTTAGCTTTTGCTTTCTTATACTTGGTTTCATAATCAACAGCTTTATTATGATCAAGTTTGCTTTGAAAATTATGATGAGGCGAAAGATTTTTGGTTGAAATTTGCTAAACCCTAAAATGGTTTGACCACGATGGTTTGTAAGAGGGTTCATAAATTGTTTTGAAAAGCGTCTTTTGCAAAATGACCCTTTTGTGACACTTCAAACATTCGGTGTCTTCATTAGCTTTAGCGCTTGAAAACTTTGTTTCTTGAATAAACCTTTTGAGTTAGCGAGTGCTCTTTCACGAAACTCAATATTTAAATCGTTCGGTACTCCTCGCTTGTCCTCTCATCTCGCCTCATCATCGAGTTTTCACGAAAATCTTGAATCACATTGTTAGAATAAAAGCGATTGACCTTTGGATTGGAAATGGTTGTCGGGGACTTCTTGACTTCCTCGGACTTTTTCAAGTCGAGTATAAATCTGATGATGAGGTTTTCCTCATAGACAAATTTCCATAAATTTCGTGAATCTCAAGATTACGAATGTGGTTAGCATTCCTTAGTCCACGAGAGAAATTCAACCATTTCTCGGGAAGGCATTTACAAAACCAACATTGATTTCATGTTTGGACAATTTTACACCATCATTTGAAAGTTCATTTAACAAAGTTTTGTACGGGTGTAAGTTTGTGACGAGTTTACGAGTCCTTAGCCACGAAGGTATTATACTCGAGTTTGAGGTCCATTATCCTGTTTTCCTTGGTATCAAATGGACCTTCATGACTATGGACCAGGTCTTCCCAGGTTTGCTTAGTTGTACTACAGTTAATAACCGACTCCCTGGAATCATCAGGGAGACAAGATATGATGATACTCTTGAGTCTTTGGTCCTTGTTGACCACTCTTCTTTCATCCTGAGTCCACTGAGCTTCAAGTTTAGGCAAACCTTCAGTTGTTTTTAGGACGAATGGACCTTCATTAATACATTTTATGTAGTAAGGTTCCATTCGGTCAAATAACAAAGCATTAAGCTTTTCATTTGTTGAATTTGCCAACTTGAGTCGAGGGCATTAGCTATATAAGCTCCACCCTTTTGTCGACTAGTTGGGGTACATCAAAATCGACCATTTAGGATCCTAATTTAAAAACTTTTAGAGCGGCCTAAAGCGAGTTTTATAATTAGCCTTGCTCGATACCACTTGTTGTTCCCGTTCACTATCGTTTAAAACATTTTAGAAATATAAAACAAGTTATTAGTGAACAATGGTGAAATTAACATAAGTAAAACACACTAGATAATTTTCAACGTCATATTCTTATTAGAAATGAATCGTAAAGAATCGTTACCCAAGTACTTGTGGAATAGCACTTGGGATTGAAATGACAAAGGTTGGTAACTCCTCTCTAAGCTCGGGGCTAAGTCGAGCACAACTCTTAGAACCCACCGAGCTATCTCGGGGATAAAGTTGTATTGGAGGAGTGAAAATATGGCTTGCGTGTATGTGTGTTTTACAATTCAAGCGTAATCTTTTCACTCCATATCTTATGCTATTTATACATGTATGATTTTGACTCTTTCCTAAGTGACAAGCGACATCATCTGTAAGACAAAATCTTGATGTATTTTGTCTCATTCTAAAGACTATTTTAGGTAAGAGACAAGACTACTTTCCTAAGTTCGGTGATGACAGGCACGATCTTTTGCCATTCGGGGAAAGTTGACTTTGGTTGATAAGTGCCGTCTTATCGATTCAACCTTATCCGCCATGTCCCGCTCATTCTTGGTCTTTACATCCTTTAGTCTTCTACTTGAGTTTGTCTTGATGTAAGTAGTTGGAGAGAGTCTTAGGGATTCGGTGAGTTATTGTCATCACTCACCGAACCGTCATCTTCTTCTTGACTCGGTCTTCACCCTTTAAGTTTCGCCTTCTTGGTGGAGAGACTTCTTCTTTGCCTCGTACTAAGTATCCACGAAGATGGCCTTGCGAGAGACTATGCACTCGGTGACTGTTAGTGTTTAACGGACTAAACACTTGGGCTATTTTCTATTCAAATCCTAGATTAAGGGGTTTGGGTATTCTTGAACCTAACAACTACATTAAAGGCTTTTAAGACACATTCACGAGACTCCTCAAGACCGGTATTTGATGGGGTCTCTAAGTGGGGGCTCTATGTGAAAATCAAATAGAGACCGATTTAAAAACAGTCTCGATATGAGCGAATATAGACCGGCTTTGCTTAAAACCGGTCTCGATATGAAATTAAAAACTAAAAAAATCAAATAGAGGCCGGTTCTTAAGCTGGAAACAGGTCTTTTTTACTCTATAGAGACCGGTTTACCATCCTAAAACCAGTCTCTATATTATCTTTAGAAATAAATAAAAAATGCCCTGGTTGGAATTGCTTATTGTAACCGGTAACAAAGGAGTTGATATGAGATTGTTTACAAAAATTGTAGCCCACATGGAGATAGTTTGGTATTACCGGATATGCCATCAAGTGCTTTGCCAATGACCAATGAAAACTACATTAAGTCGATCATCCCGAGCGCAAAGCAAATTCGAAGAAACATGCATGCTTCAATTGGTAAAGTCGCAGAAATAAAACAATAATATAATTATTATGGATTGCTTAAACATGATAGCGATAAAGCCTAACATTTAACACATGGCGATATAAACTTGTATTGCAAAGCAGTAGCAACAAGCGGTGGCGTAGACAAAAATGAAACATACCCTCCACATAATGAAGCCTTCTTTTTATAAGCTTTCTAATCGAAAAGGACAAAACCTTCCCGATCGGTATACACATCGGAAAAGAAATACCTACGATTCTCAAAGTCGAGAATAGGATCAATGGTTATTAAGCCTCGATACCTTCTTTGTGATTTCTTTAATCTCCGGTTGTTCTATCATCTTCATAATATTCTCAATATCTTTAGGCAACTTTAGCTCAAATTCCCACTCTATCTGTGTGTGTCACAAGAATAACATTTACATACGCTCAGTTATCTTTAGGCAACTGGTTCAAAAATGATTTACTCTTGTTAGCATAAATGAGAGTTGAGACTATTTTTATAAAGAAGTTTGCCAAAAGTGTTCCGGGTCGATCCAACCTCTATCATAATTGATCGTTTTGATCAATTACTCAAACTACCCGACCCACCCATTATTTCTACCAATAAACTAAACCCTCTGAATTTAACAGGTACCACAATCCTTTCCGATGTAAAAAGCACAGTTAATCTAAACACTAAAGTAGTCTACAAAAAGAATCCCGACAAAGAGTATTTTAAGTCCAACACGTTTAACTACAATATAGTCGTGGTAAGAGAGCCACTATACGTAGACTTTTTTCACATACAAAAAAAGAATCTAACATGCTCAACACTTCAATTGCAGAAAATATTGATCATAAATTCATAGTAAAGAATAATAGACTAAACAGGTTGCATCAGCAAACGCAAAGTGATATACATATGTCTCTTTACACGGCCGCCAGACAATCTACAAATCTATAGTAGAGAATTAAATGGTAAAGCTATTGAGTCTTGGACTAAAAAATTACCTCTTTAATGACTTTTGGAAAAAGTTGTGGAGTCATTTTCTTTTCAAGACCTCAAAGCTATTAAATTTGACCACACTAAGATTCCTATGGTTTTTTATATTCAAAACATGCGACGGCATTTTACCCTTTAAATTGCATACGCTATTTTAAATTGGGTGTTGGATCTAGGATTTTCTAATACACATTACTACAAATGAAGTTTTCATGTGGTGTCTTGGCGCTACTAAAATTTAGGGTTGTTTGTTTAAGATTATTTTGGGCTTATAAGCTTATCTTACCTCGTCTTATATTTCATAAGCTTCATTTCGGACTTATTACGAAACTTTGCTTATCTAAGCTTTGCTACATCTAATAAGATTATATAAGCCCATAAGAGACAAATTTAACCACAAAATGGGGCTTATGGAATATATAGCATACAAAGACATAAGCTTATAAGCCAAAAGATAAGCTTAAACAAATACAATATACTTGTCCGAAATCAAAGAACTACTACTACGTACAGAATGATAGAAACTTGAATAAACATGATATCACGATAAGTATGGTGGCGAGGAGTGTGTATTAAGCAGATTAAAATAGCTTAAAATATTTTTAAGGTAGTAATCAAATAAAAATTACCTGTGAACAATATCCATGACCCGATAACCTCCAATTCTTTCGACTCAGTCTTAACATGACTCAATATTTTAACCATGACATGTTTTGACAAGCGGATTGCATAGACTCAGGTTACCCAGTATTACTCAGACCCATGAAGCCTCCCATTAAGCCGATGTAGCTCCTAACGCAAATAAGCAAAAGCTAAGATAGCTAACCAAAATAATTACTTCCTGTCCAACCAAAATACATGGCTAATAAACATGGTTAAAGATTGTTAGTTTAGTTATGAAAACCCTGATTTTTTAGAGAATGGTGGCTGATTTTTAAGAGAGAATCAATTTTAGATTCGAAAAAAGAGAAGGTTTAGGGTATTGTTGATTGAATTGTGTTATGTGAGGAAGGTAGATATTCTTTAGTTTTAAGTTTGCAGACCTTTCTTATTAGATATCAGTTTTATTTTATATTATGTATCACAACTGATGATTTGGCTCCATTGGTTGAGGTGTTTGCTTCCAGATAAACAGACCCGGGTTCGAATCCATCCAGCTTCTTTTTTTAAAATATCGGATTTTAATACCTTAAGTTGTTTAGGTGGACAAAATGCGATGACATGGATTTATGACGTGGCATTATGGGAAAATGCGATAACATGAATTTATGACGTGGCATTATGAGATGCCAAGTGGCATTATATGTGGCATGCCTCTTATATATAATGTGTATATATATATATATATATATATATATATATATATATATATATATATATATATATATATATATATATATATATACCCTAGCCTAAGCAGTGGTGTCGGTTTTCGACAAAGTTTAAGCGACACGTGTTTTCTTTTGACAAATCGTATTAGTTAGTGTCGTCGGAATTCATTTGAAAACCATTTTCGATGGCGTGGTTGCATAATGGCGATAATGTATAGTTTCTAACAAAATCTAGTAGCATCCATTTGTATGTACATGTTTTTTTCCGAATGTTTTAAGTCACAATTATCGACTGATATTGTAATAATAGGTTATTCGTGTAAAGCGACGATGACATAAGTTTCAAAGACAATTTTACTATTTATGGTTAGTGGGTTGTAGTCGTCTAAATTTATTAGGTTGCGATTTTTTTTTCGAACATTTAAAATATATTATGCTTGTTCTCCGAAGTTAGTTGATACAGTGTTAACAAACAGATTTTGATAAACATTTTTCAATTTTAAACTATACAACAAAATGTGTGTTACGGTTGATGTATAAAGAAATAGTCGTAACACAGATTTGTGGTGGTTACGGTTGATGTATATATTAACTCAACACAATGTACGTTAACTTATTAGAGACAACAATAATTTATTTATGTGGATTTATCTTATTTTTTCCAACAATAACGAAACTTATAAATTATACATCTTGTCTTTAAGAATTTTGTCTTCGTGACTTCCCATAGCCACCCTTCCCAATGAATTTTGTCTTGGAGACTTAACATAGTCACCCTTCCCAATAGCCCAACATTCCCAATGCAATTCAAATAACTCCTCTACTCTCTATATCTAACTTTAGTACAAGTCTCGAGGCAGGAAATTTTGAAAAAAAATACATGTGGGTATCTAAATTTTTGAAAAAACCGTTCCCAATGCAACACAATTTTTTTTGATAAAACTTGTGCCCGGATTTTGTTTTGAAAACAATATTTTATTTCAACTCTTATCTATTTTCAATGCAATTCAAAATAAAAAACATTAGAAGAGAGGCTTGCAAACTACCATCTTTAATTTTATAATTTCACATTTTTCAAAATTCCTTATCATCACCATTGCAACATTTCACATATTGCACCAAGATAAAAAGAAACTCATCAGAATTCAGACAAATCAAAACACCGACTGAAACAGCGTCAACGACCTAAACAATCCATAAACATTGGCCAACTTGTTAGATCTAAAAGAAAAGGAAAACCCATTGGATCTAACAAACTAAAGGTTAAATCCGGTATATTTAACACAAAACAACCTCGACAAACCGCCACAATCATCAAAATACAAATATTAATCTTTTACAGAAAAAAGGTTATACAAAAATAAATCTGCATAAAACCCAAAAACACTCTAACGAAATCTATATAATCCTTTTTAACAAAGGAATAAACAAAATCACTTGGCCGTTAAAACAAAACAAGTGTCTATTGTGAAAAAGGAAAAATACCAACTCTTGTGAAAAGAAAATGTCTATTCTTGGTAAGAAGCAGATTCAGATGGAAGCGGTGGCGGGCAGAACCCGACGATGGCGTTGGTTTACGGAAATGGAAGCGCAAACAACAAATCGGTCTGTCAAAGATATACGGATCTATGAAGAAAAATATTTTAAAAACAAATCGGATCTCGAAAAATAAATCGAAATAAAGTGATTTATAAGAAAAAAACATTTAAATCTTTTTAAATGAAACACATAAAAATCATATTCATAAAATATACTCGATAGATACTCAAATTAAAAAATACCTCAAGAAATCGATTTATAAAAACTTGAAAATATTCCGATTTATTAAGAACTGAGATTAATAATAAGCTACGAAATCGATTTATTAAATAGAATCAAAAGAAATCAAAATACCTCAAAAGAAACTTGATCCTGGTTGACGCATTCGTTGGTGTATTCTTTTGTAGGATGGTTGTAACTGTGTTGATGCGTTTGATAGAATCAAAATAAATCAATGTGTTTTGTATTTGTTTGTATCTGTGTTGGTTTTTATGTGTGTGTCTTCTTAGATGGGAGTGTGTGTTTTTATGAAAAGAGTAGATGAATTGATGAGAGTAAATTGTAGAGTGGGTTTATATGGGTCAGTTGGTTTGGAGTTTTTAGGATTTGATGTTGGTTTGGTGTGTGTAAATTTAGGTTTGGGATTAGGTAAAGGTTGGACTTTGGTTGGGGATATTGGTGTTTTATAAAGGGTATATATATATATATATATATATATATATATATATATATATATATATATATATATATATATATATATATATATATAGAGAGAGAGATTGAATCATTTAAAAGTTGATCTCAACGTTAGATCACCCTCTTCCCTCCTTTTTTTCTTCCTAACTTCGAGGGGCCACTTTGTAACTTTGTAAAATTTCCAAAGGTTGTTTTGTAACATTTTAATTATCATATATAAAATGTATTTCTTTTCATTTTTTTCTCTTCCTTTTCCCCTTTTTCTCTGAACACATGCTCGTCTCATTTTTTTCACCATTTTCTTCTTCTTTCATCTCATTGATTATATTCATTCAAATCAACACAATATGTATGATTTATTATTAGATTCACTTAATCATCTCGTCATAATTCTCAAATCGAATATTAAAGTAACTTATGAATATTATTTTTGCTTTTTAAATGCAAATAGAAACGTTACATACATGTTTGTTAGTGTTTAATTGCACGAATTATTGTTCACTGTGAGTTATGGTTTTGTTTTGTGACATGATACACTGTATAGGTTAGTTATTTGAAGTAAATTTGAGAAAACAAATACTTCAGAAACATGCTTGCAAAAACTGCACACAAGATGTTTGATAAAATGCCTAAATGAAATTTTATAATTGCGATGCACTGATTTTTACACTCTGACTTGTTGAATGATTCAATAGAACATTTTACTGATTTATTTAAGATTATGTTGATATTGATATGCACCGACATATATAATGATTATGCACTAGTTGTTAACAAAGCGGATGCCCTAAATTATACATTATGATTCCACTAACATTTGTTGACCTAAGCGTATGTTATTATTATGCATAAGACTTTTGAAAATATGTTATGGTACTAATGTACGATACACTTGTTATTGAGAAAAATGATCCTCGTGGATGGAAGTTGTTGAATCTAGAGGAAAGTATCTCTCACGATAGAATTTCACAGAGTTAGTATAGGTGATAAGCGAGTTGAAGTTGATAATACAACGTGATATTATTTTGCATCGGTTGCTATTTTCTTATTATTTGGGTATTGCAACACTCAATGAGATAATTTCCCCAAATGCAATGATAGACACTTTTTAGTTCTTACGTTTTTAGCAAAATTTTTATGCGTGTTAGGGATAAAAATAACTTGAATAGCCCCATTCATCAGTAAATGGACATCTTATTTCTTCATGAGATTGGATCCATGATGCCCTTATTATCTAATTATTGACGTGTATTCCTGCGACATTTTCCAGAACGATAACTCAGCAATGTGGGTTCAAGGAGCTGGTTCCAGAACGTGCATAACACATATTACAGTTTTCAGGGTCAAAATCAGCAACAGCCAAGTGGGTACACGCAAGATTAACATCCTTCACAGAGCTACGGTGGCGATGCTTTGAACTATCTAAATTACTACCAATCTTAGACGGGGATCTCACATGATCATCAACTACAATAGAACCCTAGGGGATCCCAAACCCCTAGGTTAGTAGTTGTTTTACCATCAACTACATGTCACCTTATAATTGGAGCTCATTATCTTAATTTTAAGTGGTTAGGAGTTAGGTTTGGAGTTTGTTAAGAAGTGACACATGTCACCTCATGAATGGAGCTCCTTATCTTAATTTTTAGTTAGAATTTAGGCTTGAAGTTAAAGTTGGGTTATACATGCATAATATGTATAGACATAGATATTTCAATGACCAATTTAAAACGTAGAAATTTATAAATTACGAGATAATGCTCTTATGAGTAATTTAATGAACTTGATTATAATACGACTCATAATTATTTTGATAGTTATAAAATTGGATGATTAATATTAAAATGGATGTTGCAAATTTGTGATTTTTTTCATAATATTAAGATCATGTCATAAATAGTTTGTGTGTAACTTAACTTTTTTTAAGATTGCTATAAAAGGAACAAGAATGAGGCGCCCGCTGCGTTGCAGCGGGTATTTTTGTGATTGTTTTGCGATAATTATATGTGGAGTCTTTGTGAGAGCATGATTTACATATAAATGCATTTTTTATATACTAACGGTTACCTATATGCAGGGTAAACTTTCGCTCATGTTTATGTAAAAGGTAAAAGGTTAAACATATATACGCAAAAGCTCATTTTTATAAATGCTTGCCATATATACAGATGGATCTTAGCTACTGTTAGATAAGATATGACGACAACGAATATTGTACAGGTAGCCGTAACCTTCCTCCAGTTTGCTGATCATCACCGTGGTAACGAACATCCAGATTCCAGAACGTATCATAGAATAAAATCTAGCCTGCAGATTAGATCGCATTATCATTAAAAAAAATTTAAGAAAGGTTAAAAGGAAAACAAAGAGAAATTTTATTATTAAAAATCAATATGATCTTTGTAAATTCATATCAATAGATGAACACATGGATACAAAATGCGTTACGGAAATAAAGGTACAGTAAACTTGATTAGCATGTTAAATCAATATAGAATTGTGACATGTTCAAGTTTTGCTATTTATAAGTTAACGTTTATGGCATCAAGGATTGAAACAGAGAGTAACAAAATATTCTTTTTGGGTCACTAATGGGTAACGAAAAGTATAAGACGTCAAGATGTTTTCTTATGAGGATCTAAGGGAAACACAAAGATTGACATTTTAGTTTCAAAGATTGACATTTACCCCCGGTCCATTTTAGAAGTAAGAAGTTGTATACTGGTAAAAAAACTTTAGTACAATGAAATCTCTGGTATCATATTTCTTTCTAACTTTCATGGTGTCAGATTGATAAGTATTTTATCGAGTAAAATGGGTCAATTAGCGGCGAAATGTACTCCAAATGTTTTCTACTAAAACAAGCGGCGTAAATTTAGGACTACATATCTACCTGATTAACCATCTCACATGCTCATGTATATAATATATTATGGGGGTGTTTGAATCAGTTTTTCTTTTTGATTTCTGGACGTTTTTGAGTTCTGAAAAGTTCATAAGCCTACTTTATTCGACCTATGTGCTTATCAATTTCAACTTATAGATTATGTCTATTGGCCAGATTTTGATATGCTTGTACGTATTTAAAAAATAAAAAAATATATAAAAAATGAACATATCGGGCTTTGAAAACTGAAATAAACCAAACTAACGTTATTATATTAGCATCATTTGACATTACCTGCAACGACAGTAATGCCATCCGCATAAAAAATCACAGAAGTGTTGTATCCTTTACCATCTTCTCTTACAACCCCTCGTACTTTGTTAAGCAAATGGTCAAACTGATGGAATCCTCTTCGCTCTTAAATACGCTGCCTGCAAGAGGAACTCATTAAATATACAACAATAAACAAAAACACAGGGTGGAAACCGGGTGTATAGGATCACTTATAAAAACTCATTTTAAAATCAAAAAGCTACAAATGCAATAGCCTTTATATCATAAAAAGATAAAATCGTTAGAAAAAAAAAGATTAAAACTTTAGATAAGAGTATAAAGGGATAACATATTTATAATATGACCACTCAAATGTGAAAAAGAAATTGTAGGCACGCTTGCCTTCAGCTAACGTTATTATAATGGAGATGTAACCTGTAGTAACAATTGACATGCTGGCGTTGACCAGGTTCCTTTTCCTATGCAAAATGATAAAAGAACCTATATGCAGGGATTGTAATGATAAAATCAGCTGTATGAAGTGCCCATAACTTCTTAGAGGTTTGCTTATGGTTGTCCTACTTGTCAGGGCTCATCAAAACATTTGTTACATTTTTAAAGAAACGATAATAGTGTACCTAACTTTATCAAGGTAAAGGTGTCAAGGTAACTAGTCAATGACTTCATATAACTTTTCGAATGAATGGCTCTTGTTCCCCACTATAAGAAGGCTTAACATTTTCTCCAGTAACGATGCTAATATTTACCCAGTTAACATGCATAGCATATACCTCATCTGGTGCTAATGCAGATATGGAAACTCCTTTTTAGCAAAGCAATACCTCCGAATCTTGTTGCCACTTCTTCTTGGTAATTTTGCAACAACGGTTAACCATCTGTCAAATATGATACCAATTCTTATGAACATAATCGAAACAATTTGCATATAAATTAAAGTCATTGGGCAAAATATGGTATAGGATGCTTACTTTCAAACCAATCTCCAAATTAATATCGTGCATTATAACGCAAAGGTAGGCGCAAGTTAGGAGAGTTGTGTATATGACAACATAGTCATGTAATAAGTCTATTCGGGTTATACTTGAACTATAATGGGTCCTATCGGTAAATAAAAATCATGTGGTTAAAACAAAACTCATTAAGCGGGTCGTGAGTAGCCCAAAGTGTATTTTAAATGCACAATAACAAAGCGTTTGTCGATGAGATATGTGATTACCGGTATAATGGGTCTTAGTAGTATAATTTACACGGTCGATGTTCCATAGGAGGCGTAACCAATTTATTGTTGGTTTTACTAATACATGTTACAAAATGCAAAGTGTAAAATATAACGAATGATTAGTATTTGAATTGTTGAACATACCCTTTCCTATACATATAGATGCTGAACATGAGTTACACATTGAAGGTCATCCAAAAGACGATAGATTATTATTGGATCAGCATGTCAAGATTATTAGATCAACATGTCAAAATTCATTTTCATAGTAGGACCTGCCTATCGTCTCTGTTCAGTGTCAGGACTATTTTGAGTTGCTGCCAATTATAGATCTGCGTTTCCGGTTCCTCTCTTGAAACTGAGAAGATGCAGCAGTTTCGTATGTTTCTGAAAGTTTGAAATATAGCACAAGATTTAATCCCTAACCATCTCTGACACTATTGAACATAGCGGTAGGATAAGTTGGAAGCTGTGAAAACCAAATAAACATTTTATAACTTTGTTCTACAAAAACATTGACATCAAGAAAATGAAAAAAGGAAAAATCTTGAGGACCTGTATATTGACAATGAGAAGAGGCGAAATTTTCATCGCCTTTGATTGAAGGGAGCTTAAGATAATGGGCAATGTGGTTGGCTTTTCTCGAAGATGTAAAGAGCAACTCAATTGGAGTATAATGGCGATAACTTAAGCGGGACTTTGTTTTATACGCGAATCGGTTTCTTGTTTAGTTAAATTATTATTTACATATCATTAGTATTTTAAAAGTGCAATAAGATGACATAATACTTGAAAATGTTTTCATCTCGAACCATGAAGCTCGAGGGGTTGATAGCAGACCAACATCCAAGGTTTGCTTCTCATTTGTAAAACATGGAATCAAAAGTGCTGCTCATGGACGACAAAAGTATTTTCTTTAAATACCTGCAAGACCAAGAAAGTGTTTCAGTCATTCAGTTTAACAAATAATACCGTGCTCCTACAAAGCTTAGAGCTAAATATACATATTTTTTAAAAAACATTGTGCTTTTTCAGGTTCTACTTTTGCTTATTTCCGTTAGTTACTGCTTTCATCTTATGGTGTTTACACAAAGTGTACACAATTTCATCAGTGCATGCTATTCTTATTATTCTTTGTTTGTTGAAAAATAGAATGTCTTACTGAAAGCCACAACTTCCCAAGAAGGAATTGTTGTTACCTTTCGCAATCTATAATCCATTTTTGTGCTTGCATGCGTACCATTCGACCACCGTCTTGCCCTTCTCTAGAAGGCGCATACAAATGTAACTAAGCGTAGTAGCAAACATTGTGCTATTTTCGATGTGAAATCGACCATCGTCTTCATTTACGTGCATGTATTCCAAATGAAGTTTATATGAATAATGACATAATGCTGATGTTATCGAAAAAGGGAAATGCATAAGAGTTTAATTACAAAACATAATGAATCCTGAATATTACAAAACATAATGAAGTTTAATTACATGCATAAAACTAACAGATAACATAATAATTTTAAAAAAAACAAAACCTGTTGATGACATAACAAAAATCGTACCATTGTCTTGAACATTATTATCTTTGTTTGCTTTGGAAATCCTTGAACTTTGTCTTAACCTGCCTTGCTCTTTTTGGGCCTCCATCCTTGTATTAGATATCTGTTAACACTGTAAAACCAATATATCATATCTGATAACACTATAAAACTAAAAAAACTACAAAACTTGTTACACTTATAAGTCGGAAAAAAAACATGTTAAACTGAAAACTCAATAAAAAAAAATTAGGGATTATTCACGTGTAAAACTAAGAAGTCGATTATACTTTTTAGGGATATTTATGTTTACGAATAAGATAATAGGGTGTATTTATACACAAAAAAATAGGTTAAAAATATATATGGTATATTTATCTTCTAAGTAATATATATCATAATTTATTTTAATTGTTATCTTCATAATATACATACCTAAAATACAAATACGAATTTTTTATAATCTCATGTTGTATTGATTTGAAGATATAAATCAAAAAACAATTTACTCTAGTGGTAAGTTGTTTACAAAAACATGAATGAACCAAGTTCAACTCCAACAAATGTCTTCTTTTTAATAAAAAAATTTTAAAATTAAAAATAACAAAAACAAAAGCAATTTTAAAATTTATTAAAAATTGTACATATATTAATTATAGCATACATGTCATTTAAAAAAATGCCATAAATACAATGTTGACATGGAAATATGACATGGCATTATGGGATGTAGTGGCATTTTATGTGGCATGCCTTATATATAATGTGTATATATATATATATATATATATATATATATATATATATATATATATATATATATATATATATATATATATATATATATATATATATATATATATATATATATATATAGGGGAGGGTTAATGTGAGATCAAACTTAAAGTTGTAAAAATAAGATCAAATCTAAAAACCACTAAAACATTTATAAATAACAATTTTAGCAATCATACACAAAAATAATATTTTAATACAAATTAACATTTTAGCAACTAATAACCAAATGATACATGAGTTTGGATTAGTAATACACACGATACACATTACACTAATAAATATTCCAAACACGACACATAAAAACACGATACACATTAAACTTCTAATCAAGTGTATCACCTAGGTTTCGTAAATTTTAAAAAGAAATCTATCGAAACTTTAACAATTTTAGTTGTAGTAAATAAAATATTATTTTAATTGTAAGAGTATCTCTTGTCAAATTTAGTTCGATCTCATTTTAACAACTTTAAGTTTGATCTTATTTGATCTAGATTCTATATATATATATATATATATATATATATATATATATATATTTTATATATATATATATATAAACATATATATATAGAGAGAGATTGGATCATTTAAAAGTTGATCTCAAGAGAAAAGTGAGAGTAGTGATCTCATCCGTTAGATCACCCCCTCTTCCCCTCCTTTTGTTCTTCCTAACTCGAGGCCACTGTAACTTTGTAAAATTTCCAAAGGTTGTTTTGTAACTTTTTAATTATCATATATAAAATGTATTTCTTTTCATTTATTTTCTTCCTTTTCCCTTTTTCTACGAACACATGCTCGTCTCATTTTTTTCACCATTTTCTTCTTCTTTCATCTCATTGATTATATTCATTCAAATCAACACAATATGTATGATTTATTATTAGATTCATAATCATCTCGTCATAATTCTCAAATCGAATATTAAAGTAACTTATGAATATTATTTTTGCTTTTTAAATGCAAATAGAAGCGTTACATACATGTTTGTTAGTGTTTAATTGCACAATTATTGTTCCTTTGTGAGTTATGGTTTTGTTTTGTGACATGATACCTTTGTATAGGTTAGTTATTTGAAGTAAATTTGAGAAAACAAATACTTCATAAACATGCTTGCAAAAACTGCACACAAGATGTTTGATAAAATGCCTAAATGAAATTTTATAATTGCGATGCACTGATTTTTACACTCTGACTTGTTGAATGATTCAATAGAACATTTTACTGATTTTTTAAGATTATGTTGATATTCATATGCACCGACATATATAACAGTTATGCACTAGTTGTTAACAAACGGATGCCCTAAATTATACATTTTGATTCACTAATATTTGTTCACCTAAACGTATGTTATTATCATGCATAAGACTTTTGAAAATATGTTATGGTACTAATGTACGATACACTTGTTATTGAGAAAAAATGATCCCTGTGGATGGAAGTTGTTGAATCTAGAGGAAAGTATCTCTTGCTGATAGAATTTCCTGGAGTTAGTATAGGTGATAAACGAGTTGAAGTTGATAATACAACGTGATATTATTTTTGCATCGGTTGCTATTTTCTTATTATTTGGGTATTGCAACACTCAATGAGATAATTTCCCCAAAATGTAATGATAGACACTTTTCCAGTTCTTACGTTTTTTAGCAAAATTTTTGTACGTGTTAGGGATAAAAATATCTTGAATAGCCCCATTCATAAGTAAATAGGTTTCTTATTTCTTCATGAAATTGAATCCATGATGCCCTTAATTTCTATTTATTGACGTGTATTCTTGCAACATTTTACATAACGATAACTTAGCAATGTGGGTTCAAGGAGCCGGTTCCAAAGTTGTGCATAACACATATTACAGTTTTCAGGGTCAAATCAATAGCCAAGTGGGTACACGCAAGATTAACAGCCTTCACAGAGCTACGGTGGAGATGCTTTGAACTATCTAAATTACTACCAATCTTAGATGGGGATCTTACATGATCATCAACTACAATAGAACCCTAGGGGATCCCAAACCCCTAGGTTAGTAGTTGTTTTACCATAGCTATTGTGACTGCCAAAATGACATTAGCAGTCACAATAGCTATGGTAAAACAACTACTAATTAGGTGGTCCATACCCGACTCGGGGTTCAAGGACTTATAATAATTTTGAAAGTGGGCTTAAATTTAAGCTTGAAATAATTGGTGCAAAAGAACAATTGGTTTTAGTTGTTGCTGTCATGTACCTTGAGAGAGGTTGTATTATACTGTTAGGTCACCATATTAGTAACACAAGCATCCATGTAAGAAATAGAGAAGAGAATGGATCGGATGAACACACACACACACAGCGTGAGGAATATAAGAAAGATTATGCTTAGAGTAAATGTGTAAAGTGAACAACCAACCCTCAGTGATGGTTATTACAAGGTATTTATAGGAGAGGGAGCTAGGGCAACACTCCTAGTCCCTTCCTTTCCTTATTGGACTTGGGCCAAGGCTCATGGGCTTTCTACATAAGCCTTGGCATGATTACTAACATAAAAGCCATATTAAGCTAACTATTACATATAAATCACTAACACTTGAATAAGGTTTAGGAGTGATTCCAACAATCTCCCACTAAGTGTTAGTGATGAATGAATGAGTGAAAAGCGTTGTAGGTGCTGATGTAATAGTAGCTTTGGCGTCTTGACATTCTTCTTTCTTGTGAGAAGAGGTGTCTTAATTCGAACAATCTCCCGTTGTAGAGAAATTGTTTCTTTTGAAGTATTCTCGCTTTGGCGTCATCTTTGTTCTTTGATCTTTGTTCTTTGTGATGGTAGTGATAGTATGTTGTTGTTATGCGCATCAGTGCTTCGTTTCTCTAGTGTCTCCACGTCATTCTTTAACATGCTCACATGCTCTTTAACGTTGGATTACTGATCTGATGAAGTTCTCTTAGTCTTTAACTTTGTAGATTCTTTGACTTGATGAAGAATCTTTCGGACTTTGTGTTGCCTTTGATAGAACTTCCATTAGTGATGTTGTTGGTATGAGCATGTGAAGAATCGCATGATCGATCCGCTCGGGCTTCCATAAGAGAAAACATAAGAAAGGTTAGTAATAAGCGATTCCGGCACTTACAAGTTTGAACTTTGAGAGTGTTATGACATAGTGTGAAAACACAACTCTAATTCTCACAAAGGCCGTTCTGAACCGAGTCCCACAAGTGAGATAACGCGATGTCTTAAAGTACACCTACGGTTCGGATAGTCGGTAGGTACGAAGCATCACCTCACTGTGAACCGTTTGAGACCACTAAGTGTAATCACGGGGAGTTACAAGCGACTGATGTTAGGGTTGTTTGATGTTGACCACAGCGGGGAGTTTCCATTCAATCACGAGGATCGCGGATGTGAACCTCTCATAAATGTTCTCGATGATTGCTAAGATCACGTGAAGGACTCGATAACGCCACTTTTGTTCTTATTATTGAGCGACAAGTGATGAAATGTCAAGTGTACCTAAGAGACCTTTTGATGAATCTCGTGGCTCTAGACTCGATAGTGTGTTTTGGTTTTCTGGCGGAGACTAGGGAGAGGGTCTCGCTTCAATACCGACGAATCTCTACGAGAAAGCCGATAGTTTACGTACAGGGTTCCTGTGAGAATGAAACAAGCTTTATTGGGAGAACTTGAGTGGCTAGAAGGTTTAGTGCATGCGTCCTTTGGGTCCATGACATTGTTAATCTTCAATAACGGCATCATCAAGTGACAACGATGGCTTATGAATTGAACTGGGTGTCCGTCTAAGTTGAATAATGCGGAGGGCTATTTCTTTTCACCCTTTTCTTTTCTTTTCTTTTTAATTCTTCAACTCCTTCTTACTCGATTCTCATTTTCTCCTTTTTATAATCATACCTAAGGACTTCTAATTCTAACTATTGGTAGTGTCCTTGGGTAGATCCCTCCGACTCTGGCGGATCATAGACAGTTATTCTAACCTTAATCACCTTATAACTCCATTGCCATAAAACCATTTTCATAAAAATCTCTCGAAGTGTTTGTGAATGAAAAACATGTTTGAACACTTCAAGAGTTTTCGATTTTTAAAATACTCCCCCTCGACATGTGCTTAAGGTTTTGTGAATCGCACATTGAGGAAAGAGTACACACTTTTGAATTGATCGACTCAAGATAGACAATCCCTTGCGAGACACGATTCGTTGCATAGTTAAAGAGATACATTGTCGACTTTTGGGTGACAATAGCTCTAATAACTACCTTGAAGATGTGAGCAACCCAGAAAGGTTGTCAAACCCATCAAAGTTCATGTCTATCAAGAGTTTCTCGAATAGGTAAAATTTACTTGGATAAGTCTTGGAAGACAAATATTTTCAATGTATGGTATTCGGTTCCGTCAATTCATGGGTTTTGTCGGAAGATTACACAAGAACAATTTGTGAAAAAATTTTATAAGTCAGTACTCCTCAACAAGTGATATAAGCGGTTGAGGTTTTGAAAAATCATAAGGGAAGTACTTGTTCTTTTGAGCAAAACCTTTTAAAATTGAAAGGTTTGATAGATTTTACTCAAAAGTAAAGCTTTCGCTCCTTTTTATAGGATTGTGTGAAGCGTACCACAGGTCCTTTCATTACAGAACGGGTTGTACAACATATGTATACAAGCCATTGTCATATAAAATCACACATCCAAAATAATATGAAATAGAAGCGGTTTAAAGGTTACCGAAGTCCATCAATCTTTCCGGGAATGCGATCGAGGCGTTGATAGTCGGTGAGAGTAATCACGGGACGACCGCCTACAAAGCTCTCGATGTTACAGGCGGTCCTTACATACAACCTTTCATCAATCGGGGTGATGATCCTCTTCACATCCGTTTATCCTTAGAATTCCATCGCTTTAGAGAACCAATTCCTTCATGTATCTCCTTCAACCTATAAGCCTAAGCATCCTCACCATCTTCAATGTGTGATCCCCGAACTTGTGAAGATCTCTACACGCCATCATGCGATTGCGATGTAGTTCACTGCGATAAACTACTCCGAATGGTTTCTTGATGAAAGTGTATTGTGAGAGTTGGTTGATGTTAGGTATTTCTAGTCGAGGTCGGGTGAAGTTGACACGGATGCGATAAGATTCAACGAAGTTGTAAATCTTCTACGTTCTTGGATCACTATGCTTCGATGAAGATGAGTAAGGACTTGATGTATTCACGTTGAATTTTAGTCAGAAATGTCTCATTCTTCCTGTACTTTAGCAAGATCGGATCTTCAATGTCGTTGAGAGACAAGTTAAGAAAGTCCGCTTCACGTAATTCATAGTCCCTTTCATCTTGTCTTTTGACCACGATAGTATTGAGAAAGGTGTAATCCCATTTGGACGAAAGGGTGACATGCTTATGACCCACGATCCCTTTATCATTGAACACTTCATGTAGAGACTTTTGAACCGGTAGCTCTTGTAGTAGATTCTTGGCGTTAAGCCAATGATGAATCCGTACATTGCATCAATTTCGTCTTGTTCCAGCTATTGTTGGAAAACATGTGGGTAGCCACTTTCTTCGATGGCTATCACGGTTGAAGTATATAGGTCAAGGAGCGAAGTGTAAGTGATGTAGCTTATTTCTTTGTACCATCGCTACCGTGTAGAAGAAATTCCAAATCTTTGTTGAAGAAATAGCGAAATGGAATCCTAGGTTGATCTTGTTGTCCAATTGTTGGTAGAGGTTTAGACCAGTCGGTGTAGTATGGAGGGTTGTCTCTTCTGGTGAAGTTGATGTTTGCTTCAGGGTTGAGCCAATCAATGTTGTTAGACATGGCTCGTGATATATTATCAAGGTGATATTCAACTTCAATAGCACTTTCCGAGCTGTCTTTGAGTAGTTGAAATGCTTCATTCTTGATTCGTTTCAACTCTGATTTCATCATCTTCTTCACACGGAACTTTTCTTGCAGTAACTTAGCATGCTGCAACGTACTACCTTTTACCATATCTGGATCATCAGTTAGAGCGGGAGTGGCATCAACAAGTTTAGAAAACCATTCAAACTCGGTGTTATCTTCGTCTAGCCATGAGACGACATCAGCCTGAGGCGTCTTCTTCTTCCTCTTTGGCTTTGATGAGGATGGTGGTTTCTTTGTTGTTGAAGCAGGAGAGGTGGGTTGTTGTTGGGCTCGAGGACTTCTCATCGTCACCACCACGGTGTACTCAAAGTGATCACATTTTCTCTGTCTGGGTGGTAACTTTCGAGTCTGAGGTTTTTGATGAGCGAGCGTGTAGGAGGTCGTTGTTGTTGGTGAGTCCTTTGGGGTGAAGGTTGCATGGAGGATGATTTGATTTTCTTGAGCGTTTAGGCTCTTTATCTTTATCCTTATCTTCATCATCTCTTGGGCGCTTAGGCCTTTCGGCTTCTTCTTGCATCTTGATTTAAGTTGGTATTCGGCAATGCTTCAAACAATTTACCTTCATAAGAAGCAAATGTTGCGATCGTTTCGACATTTGAGATACCACACGAAACCAATTACGCATTCGAGAATATTATGGGATCAACTAGATTGATGTTTACTTGCATAGGTGTTGATCTCATAGTTTGCTTGCCAAATGCAATAGATTAGGATAGAGTTGTTTCATAAACATCTCCGCTGTAATTCGAGAACGATGTCAAGAAGGAACTTGTGAGTGTAACCTTTGATCATCTCGTTCATTTCCCGCGAGGATCACGTTCCATGAACTTACGGATGTACTCCGCTTGCGGTGACATCTTGTCATTCTCGTCATGAAGATCTTGAACACGGTCGGTGAGAAAATTGACTACGTAAAGCATGTCTTTCTTCTACGACCTTGTGACTTTAACGATCCTTGTCTTTGCAGAAGTCCAAGAGTGCATTGGCTTCTTTATAGATTTGGATGTGGATTTGGTTGATCTTACGGATGGTGGTGGTGAGAGGAGAGGATGAATCGATGATGAAGAGTCATGAGGAGGTTCGAGGGTCCTGGGAGGTTCAAAAGTTTTCTTTTTGGAATGAGTTGGATTGTTGAGAAGATAATCATCATAGTTTACTTCATCATCTTTTGCGATCTTAGCCTTTTCTTGACTGAATCACAGCCTCTTCCTACGATTTGGCATGAGCCTGACCTCTTCATCGATCTTTTCTTTCTCGGACTTTTCTTTTTACGGTTCTTCAAAATCATATGTCATGGTCTCCTCAGTATTTGTTGTTGTGGATCGTGGGTGGTGGTACCGGTTCCCTTATCGGGTTGATTAACGCATCGGGGATCGGTGTAGTTAGTGCACCACTTGACCCTCGGAGACCCATGAATTTGTTGTTATTTAAATTGTTCGACAGCGTGTTGGAGTCTCAAATTTTTCACCTTTTTACGTAATCTTTGTCAAGTTGCTCTTCATCGGAACTTTCTTCTTCTTCTTGCTCAAGCACAGGAGTCTTTCCCTTGTCACCTTTGGGACTTGGAGGTTTGCTACTTTCTCGGTTTCAACGTTTGGAGTTTTAGAGTAGAAAACTTCTTCATCCGTGTCGGCGTTTTCACAGTCTTCATCTACTAGCTTTCTTTGCGGTTCGAGACTTGGGAATGGGAATAGGAACAACTTCCTTAGATGGAACTTTCCTTTTAAGTGGAGGTTTCCTCTTAGGGAACTTTCGTTGACTCTCGATGATTGCAACACTTCAAGACTTGCCTCTTGGTTTTCCTAATAGGTGTGCCGGAAGACTTGTCATCGAGAAAACCAACTTTACCTTCATTAAGCGCTACGAGATACCGTTTGTATGAATAAAATTTGTTTGATTTCATCGAGAGAAGGTGATCCGACAACCTGACACCTTGTTTCTTTGTTGTTGATTCCTTAAATCGATTGTTAGAGTAGGTTCATACAACATGTCGTGATTATTGGGGTCATTGAGTCTCTTGGGGATATCGGGGCTATACCCAAGTGCTCTTTGGATCAATAGTTTGTATATCGATATAAGGGATCTTTGAGCCAAGATTTTTGAGGAATGTCATCATGTGGTCCCATATCGAGCTTCAACTTGATATGCTTCATGTTGACCAAAGCCCAAAGATTTGCGAGTTCCATGAGCTTGGGATGCTCATAGCCCTTTATCCGCGACCAGGAAGCAGTTTGGTGATGATGATGTAGAGTTCTCGGGGTTGAGGAATATTCTTAAGATCCATGTGAATGCTTAGTGATTACTCTTGAAGCTTCGTCATAACCAATATCGATCGGGAATTGTAGAGCGGTCTCTTGGTTGGTGTGGCATTGACGGTTGGCTCGATGGCCGGAATAGGAGAATGACCCTTAAATCGTGAGGTGTGATGGTGATTTGTTTGTCATTGAGAGTTACCGTCCCGATGTTTTGTCCTTTGATCTTTTGCATTTTAGTCCGGCGGTGAATATAGATCTCGAGCCTCGTAGCGAATTTGAGAGCATGTTCGATAGGGATGATTCTTGAATATCCACGACAATTAAGGAAGAGGACTACGAGCGGTGAGTTTCAAAGTCAACACAAAGATTGTTCTTTCCAATCTTCATCGGATAGCCATTAGGGAAGATATCGACAATGGTGAGAACATTTGGTGCATCCACATTACGCATTTGAGCGTCCATGTCGTGATCCGAAGATATTTAGCCAAAAGAACCAACATATCGAAAGACATTATGTTAGTCAACGAGATGGTTATATTGTCTAATTATTGAATGTGATATTTCGATGATTGTTACGAGTCCGATGTCACATGTTTGTCCAATAGTCCAATGGCGATCGTGATAAGTTTCGTGAGTTGATTAACTTTAAGTTTTAAAGTCCATATTTTCACTTAAGATTCACAACTTGTTAAACATTTAAGCTTATAGTGACATTATTGGTTTCATGGCGTTATGATTTATTTATTTACAAGCTTGCATGCGTAACAATTCATAATTAAGGTTAAAACAAGGCTTAGGCGTTGAAATGGCATCTTATGCGTAAACAGGAGTGATATCGGCGTGGCATGAGCTTGTCGTGGGTTCTCAACTTCGCGCACGAAATATTCTGGCGTGGGAAAGAGGGACCTTATCGTGAGAGCTTACGCGTGAGCGTATATAGAACCTTATGTGTAAGGCTTACTCGTAGAGTCAACCTTATGTGAGAGGACCTTTTTACGCATATCCTTCACAGGATACGCGTGGTCCCATATGTAGAACCTTGTGCGTGGCGTTACGGCGTAAGATTGATCTTACGCGTAACATTCTACGCTTAAGGTGATCCTTGTGCGTAGTTTGCTAGAAACCTTGATTCTGAATTTTTCAAACGTGGAAGACCTGAAATAAATTTGTCATAACACAATCATTAACATCTACATTCAATTGTTTTCAGATCAAATCATGACTGCTCATATAACAATTACGCGTGAACCTAAACCCTAAGTTTCAAGATTATGCCTAAGTTATCTAGCCATAGGATTTGTACCAAAATGAATCTGGGAAGTCTAAGAAGCCTTATGAGTTGTTTTATCCAAGTTTTAACATCAAACATGCCATGAATCAAAAATACCCAAACCGTATGAACATAAACCCTAAGATTTAATATTATCACAATAGATGTTACTGGGTGAGTTCTGAGTATGGATATGATCAATTAAACGTGTATACAACATCTTCTAACCATCTAATTAACCAGAAACACTCATACCGAAAATACCCAAATCAACATAAACCCTAGTTTTAGAAATCATTCAATTCATGTTTACGGGTGAGTTTTGAGGATAAAATAGTATCATTGATGTTATAGAAGCGTTTTGACACTATAATTTTAACCACAAACACGAATCATGATTATGTGTTCATACGCTTATCGTAGAACACAAAATCGTCCCTAGGTTAAAATCTAACGTTGTTTTCAAAACGATTCAAAACCATTGTTTATAATCATGTTAAGAACACAAAAACACTTACAAGATGATGATCCAAAACACGAATTAGTGGAATGAATATTAGGCGTAGGATTTGGTTTGGTAAAGTATTAAATGTGAAGAGTAAATGTTAGGTGGGATGTTTTATTAAAAATAATTTTAAGCTTTTGATAGTTTTAGTCCCTCCACCTTTGCCATTTACAACCAATGCCTTTAACTTCCATTTTGGTTACCAAATGAGTGATATTTGGAAAAAAAATTGACGACACTCCCCTTCGACTTAAGAAATAACGAAAGTTTATAAAATTTAGTCTGAGGATTGTCAGAAAACCAGAAATGTGACCACCATTAATTAAAGAAACAACCGGGATAAGATAACATGCAAGTACAAGGTTTTATGAAACTAAAAATATTAGCTTTCTCCTCAACACTTGATCGGAAAAAATCTTGAATTTTGAAAGAATTGAGTGTTGTGGAAGAATGTACTTGCCATGTTGAAAGAAATATAGATAGAAGAATATTTTTGTTGTTTTATCGATTTTATAATTTTGTATTTTGTTTTTGAAAAATATTTACAAAAGAGATTTTGGTGTTTATTGGTTTTAAGAATGTTTTAAGAGTTCATCTAGTTCTCTTGAGTCAAACACGCATGCCAATCCGGTGGACCAACTCATTAAACCTAGCGAGGAGCCTAGGCTTTGGTGAGGAGATACGCCGGTTGGTATTCTGTGCCATAAAGTATAATTCAACGGTACCACTGTTCCCGTGGTCCTTGATGAAATGATATCGAAGATCGATGTGCTTTGATTTGAATGTTGAGCTGAATTGCGAGATCGCAATAGCACTCCGATTATCGCAAAGACATTGGGATTACATCAAATCACGTAACCATAGTCCTTGAGTTGTGTTCTCATCCAAATGACTTGAGCACAACATGAGCATGGCTACATATTACCTTACATTGAGGAAGCGATGTACAATCACTTCTTCGATTGCCATGACGAGTTTATCACCAAGAAATTGTAATGCTCACAAGTACTTTTCCGTGAATCTAAGCATCTGCGTGATCGGCGTCGAAAATGCTATTAGTTCAAAACCGAATCCTGCGGATACGGATCCCCAAGTTAATGGTTCCTTGGTGTATCGGAGATTCTTTTGCCTCGAGAGGTGGGTTTCAGTTGGTCTCGTGATAATGGGAACAAGATATCTGACAAAAACAATATCGGGCACGCTAAAATGTTAGATACATGAGAGACCCAATAATACTACGGTATTTGGTAGGGTCCACCAATTTCCATGTAAATCGTGTCTAGCTTCTTGGTGTGAGCCATTCGTGTAGCATAGGTGTCACAGTTTGCATTCAAATTTGTTTAACAGTTTAAGGGCATATTTGGACTAACTCGAGAAAATACCACGGGGTGATTGATGAACTTGCATTCTAGAAAGAATGTGAGTTCACCCATCGATGACATTTCAAAATGTTTTGTCATTAATTTTGCAAAAGCATTTGAGTATTTTAAATATGTTGACCCAAAATGATGTCATCCTCATAGATTTGAACGATTAAGATGTGAGCCCGTGATATTGTATGAAAAGTGTGGGATCGGACGAACCTTTGGTGAATTTATTGGCAATGAGGAAGGATGATAACTTATCGTACTGCCCAGGAGCTTGTTTGAGACCATCTGAGCTTTGTTCGGTTTGTAGACATGGTTCGGGAACTGGGATCAACGAATCCTACGGTTGGGTGACATAAACCGTTTCTTTCAGGTTGTCCATTCGAGCAGTTTTGACGTCCATTTGAAACACCGTTATGTTCATATGAGCGATGACGAGAAAAATCGAACAACCTCAAGGCGAGCAGCAGGACAAATGATTCTTCAAAGTCAATACCCTTTTCACATCTATAACCCTTAGCACCCAGACGTGACTTGTTTACGATTCGTTCCCTTGACATCAATTTGTTCTTCCAAATCCATTTGAGACCAATGGCGTAGACCCTGTTGGTCTTTCAACGATTCCCATACTTCAAGGCGTTTGAATTGGTTGAGTTCTTCTTGCATGGATTCAATCCGGTTGTCTTTTGTCATTGCGTCTTTAATGTTTTTAGGCTCGGTTTGGCGGACGGTGAGTGCATAAATGCAATGTTCACCATCGTGTGAAGACATTGTCTTATAACTGTTGGTTGATTTGGGTTGCCAATAATGTTCTCAAGAGGATGGTCTTTTGTCCAACGATGTGTAGAGGGTTGATGTTGGTATACATTGTGTAGATTTTGAGGATTCAAATGGTTAGTTGATGATTCGCGACATCGGTGCAGCGATTTCATTGGCAAAGCGGGTTAAAGAGCGCATTTGGATCAAAATCTGCGGTGGGGTACTTCATTAAGAACATCGACATTGGTTCACTTCGTTGGAAGCAGTTTGTTCAACTGTTGTTGTAGAGTCAACAGTGGTGCTTCAACTTGATGGTTGTTGTAGAGTGTATCGGTATAATAGTATGATCGGGTTGAGCGGTGAGCAGCGGATACACACGGAGCACGTTCATTAATGTCATCACTAAACAACGGAGCATATAGCGTTTCCATTTGTTGACGAGTAATCAGGGGCTTAGTTCGGTGATGATGAGGTTTGAGGAAGTTTAAGCAGTTGTGACGGGTTCTTAGCCGTTATGCTCGAAGCCATTTACGTAAGTTCATCAAAATTAGCATGAATCGTTTCCATAACTTTTGCTTTATGCGGCGATTCTAGATCCGAAAACCTTAGAATTTTCACAATATCCTATAAAGACTCCAATATGACTTTGGCTTTGAGCTTTCCAAAGTCATCACGATCATTATTTGGGTAGCAAAGGATCGAATACATGAAAGTGTTTTAGATTCGGTTTATGGTTGTGGATAAGCTCAAAGGTGTTTTGTTGTGGCGTTTAGTAATCATTGAGCGATTTTGAGTATAACATCGATTGATCACGACACGCCCACAAGTGTCTGGAAGTTTAGCATTGATTAACATTGTTCTTGCGGCTTCCACTCGCGTTCGGTTTAGTCTTTCAACAACTCCGTTTTGTTACGGTGTACGTGCAATAGATGTCGATGCTCAATTCCCACTTTCTCATAAAATTCTCGAAGAGTTTGGTTAACAAATTCGGTTCCTTTATACATTCTAATTTGGCGGACGGTGTTGGAGCTGAACTTGAATTTTCGTGAGAAAGGTGATGATCATCTGTGGAGCTTGATCGTGAGTAGTCATCGACAATTACCAAGATGTAGCGTTTGCCATTAATCGTTTACGCCAGACCACAAAAATCCATGTAAAGAAGATGAAGCACATGTTGAGAGATGTGTTCCACCTTTGAAGGAAAATGTGCACGAGTGCTTTTCCCTTGTTCACAAGTGAGCATAGGTGATCTTTGGAATATCGGAATCTCGGGAGACCTTGACAAGTTTGTCTGAGAGCAAGGTTGGTGATGCTTTGAAAGTTTAGATGTGAGAGACAACGGTGCCATAGCCAAGATTTTGTAGATGTAGCCTTTAGAGTGAGCGGATGGGAGATGAAGCAACCATGTCTTGCATTGAGATTGTGTATAGACTAGAATTGCGAGAGCCGGGCATAAGATCGTTTCCTTGTAGATCACTAATTGACCGACTAAAAGAGATTGTAATCGAGGCCTTCCACATAGTAAACCACACTAATTTCGATATTGCCATTGATATAATCTCCGTAGCCCATGATAGGCTGCTAGTGATCATTCGAATCAGCAGTGCCAATGAACTTTGCAATAAAGTTTGATATGATTTAAGATTGCACGTCATGTGTCGGGAACATCCGCTATCAACAATCAAGGATGATCAGTATCACCTACATTACACATAGGCGACACGGATGGAATAGAGGTAGATGTGGAACCCGATGAGTTAGAGGGTTCCTCGCGATTATAGTAGAAATACACACATCAATGATTTTAGGCATCCATTTAAATCCTAGTGTATTATGTATCCATTTACGCCATCTCAACTAGTCTTAGCTTTAGTCTTAGTGAATGCACTAGGTGTTACTACATTCTTTGGAGGTGATCTTTGGAACTACAAGGACATCAATCGTTTCTTAGAATCTAAGGAGGCGGTCTACCAAGCACGGACTTAGAAGCATAATTGGGCCTAGAGGTATTCGATTCTTAGGATTCCGTAAGCGAGACAAGATAGCTCTAGCAACACATTTGTCATGACAATCGAAAGCATACTTTTCGACAAATAACACAAGAAGCATCGGTGAATATCAAAAGTACTTAAGGTTTAGCATTCGTTACAACACTTTTTCCATTACATTTGTCGATCGCAATATCTAAAGTAGGTGCAACATGAGTGATCTGTCTTTGAAAAATCGAGCTAAATCACTCAAGCCGCCGACTTTGAATGGCGGAGACCGTAATCGACTTAAAGCGCTTAAAACACAAATGCAATGAAGTCACGGAGAATATAGTGAATTCTCGGGTCGTTAAGTCCCACGGAGACTCAATGGTGTGGAAACACTTGATCGAGACGATAGAATAATCACTAAGGATAGTGATCGAGAAAGGATTTGGATTGAATAATTACACTCTTGAAAAAGGTTATAAATTAAAGCGACTTAAATACAAATTAAGAAAATTAAAAGATAAAGATATTAAATAAGCGCTATCACTATATTTAAAGTGATGAGCGTTTAAAACCTAAAACGTACGTTTAAATTAAAAACTACGTAACGTACAAAATAAAGCGTGAAAATAAAGAAGGAAAATACCTCGGATATAGAAAATACATTTTACAATCCTAATTATACTAGAAAATTATTAGAAAAGAAAATTTATTTTTAAAACTATTTATGTAATTATTATTAATTAAAACTATTTTAAACTATTTAATAATACTCTAAAATAAAAGAAAATATGAAATAAGACTAGAAAAATAAAATTAAGACTTAGAAAAATCTAAAATATGATAAAACTAATTTTAAAACTGAAAATATATTTTTTAGACTTTTTATATATTTATTATTAATTTAAAACTATTTAAAACTAATTAAAATGCTAGAAAATACTTTTTAAGCTAAGAAAATTATGGAAAAATACTTTTTAGGCTTTTTATATTTATCTAAACTTAAGAAAAATGAAAAAATTATTTTTTTGAACCTTTTCTTAATTTGTTTGTATTAATTGCTAATTAAAAATGCTTAAAAACTAATTTAAATTAAGAAAAATAGCAAACAAGCTTGGAAAAATATGAAAATTTCAGGAAAAGCTTAAAATAATATTAGGAAGCTAGGAAAATTGGAAAAACATGGGGTTGTGTGCAAGATATTGAAACTGAAGTGCAAAGGGCTTATCAATAAGCTCTTGGAATAAGCTAATGAGCACCAAAGTGAACCAACTGTTAATATAAGCTAGACTATGCTAAAACCACTCTAAAGCAACTTATGGCACCTACTCCTAACACCTAAATAGCATTCTATCAAGAAATTAGCTAACTGCCTTAAAATTTAAGCAGAATCGACCCTCTTTGTTTAATCGGTTATCTTGGCTTATCCAATAAGCTAGAGTGAAAGCAGAAGGTATAGTTCTCAAGACAACCGAAGAGATTACATATCCAAAGTTCTGACTAATGAGGACTATTAATGAAGAAGTTAGGGAGCAAAACAAAAGTGGCCATAATGGCTTATTGCTAAGCGATACGTGAACAAGAATGGGTACCTATGTTTGAGCTTATCTATAAGCTTATCAGAAAGGCTTAAAGGCAAAACAGATATGGGGTCTTGAAGACCACCTGGAAAACTACAAATGGACCAAGAATGAGACCTTAACTATGTAAAATGAGCACAGTGCACCTACTGCAGGATCTGCACAAAATGGGTTTTTGACAAAGGTTGACTTTTGAAAACAGATTATGATGTTGACTAAAATGAACTTTGAATCAAATTTATGAACTGGAAATGATATGTTATGATGAAATGGAACCTCTGCAAGCTTTGTTTATGACATTGGAACATAAAACAAGATTTTGAATTTGCCAACTCCAACAGTTAAGCCATTAGGAAAGATTTCATGGGATTTTGACTTTCAAGGTGTTGAGCACAAATTAAAGGCGAGATATGAAAACATTTGAGTTAACCAAGCTTAAAGCATCAAGAGTTAAGCACTGATCAAGCCAAATAGACAAGTGAAACAACAGATCCAAACACCCCTTTAACTTATGATTTGCAAATAATATGAAGCTAACTAATGAACAGGCATTCATCATTGATCAAACTGAGCTTATAAGACCTAAGTACAGCTAATGAAAGCAGGTTTTGATAGTTGATGAATACAAAATACAAATACAACCACAGTATGCAAACTTGAGTAAAAATTGAAAATAGAGAATGCTACTCACAAGTGTCCCAATTGTTTGCAGACCAGAACCAAACACAAAACCACTCTATCCTATTCTATTTAAACCCCATATCATCACTGCATTACCCAAATTCCAAAACCAAGCCCCATTGAGTCTCAGGTTGACTTTTGTTGACCAAGCATCCAAAAATGTTTGAAACTTAATTGTAGGCTTATCAAAAGCATTCAGTAGCTTATACAAGCCTATTTGCACTTAAATAGAAGCTTTTAAAAGCTTGATTGAAAGAGTTTGAAAATGGATTTCTTAACGATTAACGACAAAACATAAAACCAAACTAAAGCGTGAATTGAAACTTAAAAGCGCCTTACAATGATTATCGACCAAAAGTTAATACATGGGCGAAATCACAAGATTTTGACTAAACCACAACATTTATTTAGAAAAACGACATTAAAGAAAAACTTAAAACTAGCTACTCCTCCTTCTTTGCTTCTTCCTCTTCCTTTTATATGCCATGACTTTCTCTCACTTCCCTGATTGAATCCCACTTTCTTTCAAGACCATTGGATCAGCAGAACCATTTTTGGCCTTTGGATTGAATTTTTGCGCCAAGTGGGTGTTTGTTTGACCATGGGATGACCAGATATTAGTACTGGAAGGGGGTCAAAAGTGGAAGGGTCCAAAAGCTATGGCAGGGGTCACTTGGGTATTGACAAGGTCCAAAATGGATTAAAGGTTTTAAAAGGCTTAGGTAATAATACAAGGACCATTATGTAATTTACGAAACTTTAAGGACCAAGGCGCCATTTTATCAAAGTTGCTCCAAGGGACTAAAGTGACAAGCTTTAAAAGTACAAGGACCAAACTTGACATTTTCAAAATTTCCAAGGACTATTTATGACATTTTTCAAACTTGAGGGACCAAAGTTGTAATTTTGTAAATTTTAAACTTTAAAGGTTTGTTTAACAACTTTTGAATCCCATGGACCTTAAATGACATTTTTCTTTATTTTGATATACTAGGGGTGATTTTGACAATTTTTGAAACTTGAGGACTAAAGCGCCATTTTGCAAATTTGATACGTTTTCATCGATTTTGATATTTTTGCATTTAAAACACATAAAACACTAATTTGTGATATTTTGATCATTTTGAAGCATTTTGAGTGTTTTCGGATGTTTTTGCGGTTTATATTGTACAAAATGATGAGTATTTAGACACTCATCAATCACATTTGAGATATTGCTAGTCCTAGCAATGATTTGAACTTTAATGGATTTTAAAGCTGTTTACCAAAGCCATTACTTCGGAGTAGCCAAATGTTTCGAGTTCAAGTAAGAACCATGGTACATCGATAACCATGTGATTTTGAGCAAACCACCGACTTTCAACGGTTTTGATTTTGTCTTTTCGGAGCCGTGCCCATACGGACTAGCCAACTCTTAGATAAATTATCGAATTATCTTTGGTGAGTGAATACCAATTATGGATTTTCACGCCTTTACCACAAGCCATAATCTTGCGGGCTAGCCAACTCTTCACTTTTTAGGATATGGTGGTGAGAAACATACAATTTTGGGTAAATTGCAAGCCATATAAGCGGTTTGAGATATCTTTACCAAGAGCCGTTTGCTCTGGATTAGCCAATCCTTTTGTTTATTAGACAAAGCGGATGATAACCAAATGAGAAAGTGTAAAACACTTACTCCAAAAAAATTTTGGCCAAAAGCGGGAATTGAGTAGATAATATATGAAATTGTGAAATTCCCCCCACTTAGAAATGAATATTGCCTCAATATTCAAAGTACCGTGGTTATGCGAAACAAAAAACGTAAAAGGGAAATACTACGGCCATTATTTAGAAAAGAATTTTTTTTTTTTTTTTTTTAGAAACTTATATAAATACTCAACATGTGGGGCAACCCCCACACTAGGGTGATAGAAAGGGGTAAGAAGCGAAATATGGGTGAAAACCCATATGGTGTGTGCTCTTGTTTTGATTTCAGTCGCTAGCTTGACTCGACCCCGCATTAATTGGTTCATGGGAAGCAAAGTGGAAGAAACAATCTCCATCGGACTTTCATTCAAGATGTTTGGATAAACATTGAAGCACGCGAAAGTTCCACACCGATGAGATAAAGAGAGACAGAGACAGCACCCGGCTCACGGATGGTACATGGAAATGCGGGGTCAAAGATAATGTCTTCACTCCGAAGGAGTTAAGACATGGAGAAGTCGCCGTATGTGAAGAAAGAAGGAGAATCATGATGATGATCATGACTAACTCCTCGTTATCGAAGGAGAATTCATGATTTTGGATCATGAATCTCATCGATGAGATAGAATCATCATCACATGATGGAATAGATAAGATAGAATACGGAGGTGGGACAAGTGGTGTGCTCGAGAGCTAGCAATTTCCACCACTTAGTGATGGTCTCTGATCGACCTCGGACATTTCATCGAAAAGAGGATTTACTTTCTCAAAAGTGTAGTCATTATTAAATTCAAAAGAGGATTTGAGAAAATCCGGAAGTAACTCTCGAAATGTCGAGAGAATCACAAAAGGCAAATCACAATCACTATCGGATATATCCTCGACTCACTTGGGATTGGGACAAGATCCTCGACACTAGATGATTCCGTTTCGAAATAGTCTTGAGATGATCATCCTCCATTATGAGAGAGTCTTTGGAAGCAATAATAGGTAAGATAGGTGTGATAGCAATAGGCGAGGAGTTGAGAAATAAGATCGTTCAATTGAGTAACACTCTCCTCGTCGTAATCATAGTATTCCTTCATTTGAATATTATCCTCATCATCATCGTCATCATATCGATTCTTATATTCATCTGTTTGAAGCTTACACACCATTCTTTTCATTTGCGGTTTCTTTCGAATCGTATTTCTTGAACTTTGAGGAAGATTACACTCCTCGTAATCATTGAAATGATGTGAAGGCTCGAAGTCGATGGTGATAGAATCTTGTAGGGGTTGGAAATTGTCAAACCGGAGAATTGGAATTTTGAAAATTTTGATTCATCGGTTGACATTCAAAAGTCTCATGAGGACCCCCGCATTCTCATATGAGAGATAATTGGGAAAATAACTTTCACCAAAGTTACGATTGTAACACAGTTCGGCTCATAGATAAGCGGGACCCGTGGTGGACAATCAAACCGTTATGAGAATCATTCCACAAAACTCGCATGAGTAGGATTCGTATTGGGGTTGTGGAGGTAGGTAGGAAAAATCGGGTGTTTCATTATTTGAAATGGGATTGGGATCACCGACAAACTTGTCTCCGAAACCCACATTGGTACATCGCCGACAATTTCCACCGTTAAATGGACCTCCACACCAGGAACATGTCAAATACCATGACATAAAGAATTAAACGGATAAGAGGATAAGGAATGGAGAATTAAACAGGTTAAAGAAGATAAGGAATGAAGAATTAAACAGATTTGAGGATAAAGAAATGTAGAATCAAAAGATGTGAGAGGGTAAAGATGGATATTTTTGGATTTTTGAAAACTTTACAAAAAAAACTTTTTACAAAAGGTGGAATATGTGCAAGAATGGGTCTGAAAAAGGCTAAACACACGCTAAAGCCTCCCCGGCAGCGGCGCCAAAATTTTGATTCGTGCCAAACCGTAAAGTTTTCTCACACAAGCCGGCCACTTGTGAATGGCTAACCGTAAGAAACTTAAAACAGTTCAGACACCAATGCAATGAAGTCCTGGAGAATATAGTGTTTCCCCGGCAGCGGCGCCAAAATTTTGATCTGTGCTGAAAACAGTCAAGCTAAATCACTCAAGCCGGCCACTTGTGAATGGCAGACCGTAATCAGCTTAAAACTGCTTAAAACACAAATGCAATGAAGTCCTGGAGAATATAGTGAATTCCCGGGTCGTTAAGTCCCACGGAGACTCAATGGTGTGGAAACACTTGATCAGACGATAGAATGATCACTAAGGATAGTGATCAGAAAGGATTTGGATTGAATAATTACACTACTGAAAAAGGTTATAAATTAAAGCGACTTAAATACAAATTAAGAAAATTAAAAAGATAAAAGATATTAAATAAACGCTATCACTATATTTAAAGTGATGAACGTTTAAAACCTAAAACGTCACGTTTAAATTAAAAACTACGTAGCGTACAAAATAAAGCGTGAAAATAAAGAAGGAAAATACCTACGGATATAGAAAATACATTTTACAATCCTAATTATACTAGAAAATTATTAGAAAAGAAAATTTATTTTTAAAACTATTTATGTAATTATTATTAATTAAAAACTATTTTAAACTATTTAATAATAATCTAAAATAAAAGAAAATATGAAATAAGACTAGAAAAATAAAATTAAGACTTAGAAAAATCTAAAATATGATAAAACTAATTTTAAAACTGAAAATATATTTTTTAGACTTTTTATATATTTATTATTAATTTAAAACTATTTAAAACTAATTAAAATGCTAGAAAATACTTTTTAAGCTAAGAAAATTATGGAAAAATACTTTTTAGGCTTTTTATATTTATCTTAACTTAAGAAAAATGAAAAAATTATTATTTTTTTGAACTTTTCTTAATTTTTTTGTATTAATTGCTAATTAAAAATGCTTAAAAACTAATTTAAATTAAGAAAAATAGCAAACAAGCTTGGAAAAATATGAAAATTTCAGGAAAAGCTTAAAATAATATTAGGAAGCTAGGAAAATTGGAAAAACATGGGGTTGTGTGCAAGATATTGAAACCTGAAGTGCAAAGGGCTTATCAATAAGCTCTTGGAATAAGCTAATGAGCACCAAAGTGAACCAACTGTTAATATAAGCTAGACTATGCTAAAACCACTCTAAAGCAACTTATGGCGCCTACTCCTAACACCTAAATAGCATTCTATCAAGAAATTAGCTAAGCGCCAAAAGCTAAGCAGAATCAACCCTCTTGTTTAATCGGTTATCTTGGCTTATCCAATAAGCTAGAGTGAAAGCAGAAGGTATAGTTCTCAAGACAACGAGACGGAGATTACATATCCAAAGTTCACTAATGAGGACTATTAATGAAGAAGTTAGGGAGCAAAACAAAAGTGGCCATAATGGCTTATTGCTAAGCGATGCAAAAACGATAATGGGTACCTATGTTTGAGCTTATCTATAAGCTTATCAGAAAGGCTTAAAGGAAAAACAGATATGGGGTCTTGAAGACCACCTGGAAAAGTACAAATGGACCAAGAATGAGACCTTAACTATGTAAAATGAGCACAGTGCACCTACTGCAGGATCTGCACAAAATGGGTTTTTGACAAAGGTTGACTTTTGAAAACAGATTATGATGTTGACTAAAATGAACTTTGAATCAAATTTATGAACTGGAAATGATATGTTATGATGAAATGGAACCTCTGCAAGCTTTGTTTATGACATTGGAACATAAAACAAGATTTTGAATTTGCATGACTCCACAGTTAAGCCATTAGGAAAGATTTCATGGGATTTTGACTTTCAAGGTGTTGCGAGCACAAATTAAAGCGAGATATGAAAACATTTGAGTTAACCAAGCTTAAAGCATCAAGAGTTAAGCACTAATCAAGCCAAATAGACAAGTGAAACAACAGATCCAAACACCCCTTTAACTTATGATTTGCAAATTATATGAAGCTAACTAATGAACAGGCATTCATCATTGATCAAACTGAGCTTATAAGACCTAAGTACAGCTAATGAAAGAGGTTTTGATAGTTGATGAATACAAAATACAAATACAACCACGGTATGCAAACTTGAGTAAAATTGAAAATAGAATGCTACTCAAGTGTCCCAATTGTTTGAGACGAACCAAACACAAAACCACTCTATCCTATTCTATTTAAACCCCATATCATCAACTGCATTACCCAAATTCCAAAACCAAGCCCATTGAGTCTCGGGTTGACTTTTGTTGACCAAGCATCCAAAATGTTTGAAACTTAATTGTAGGCTTATCAAAAGCATTCGATAGCTTATCAAGCCTATTTGCACTTAAATAGAAGCTTTTAAAAGCTTGATTGAAAGAGTTTGAAAATGGATTTCTTAACGATTAACAACAAAACATAAAACCAAACTAAAGCGTGAATTGAAACTTAAAGCGCCTTACAATGATTATCCAACCAAAGTTAATACATGGAAACTGAAATCACAAGATTTTGACTAAACTACAACGTTTATTTAGAAAAACGACATTAAAGAAAAACTTAAAAACTAGCTACTCCTCCTTTACTGCTTCTTCCTCTTCCTTTTATATGCCAACAGCTTTCTCTCACTTCCCTGATTGAATCCCACTTTCTTTCATGACCATTGGATCAGCAGAACCATTTTTGGCCTTTGGATTGAATTTTGGCGCCAAGTGGGTGTTTGTTTGACCATGGGATGACCAGATATTAGTACTGGAAGGGGGTCAAAAGTGGAAGGGTCCAAAAGCTATGGCGGGGTCACTGGGTATTGACAAGGTCCAAAATGGATTAAAGGTTTTAAAGGCTTAGGTAATAATACAAGGACCATTATGTAATTTACGAAACTTTAAGGACCAAGGCTGCCATTTTATCAAAGTTGCTCCAAGGGACTAAAAGTGACAAGCTCTAAAAGTACAAGGACCAAACTTGACATTTCAAAATTTCCAAGGACTATTTATGACATTTTTCAAACTTGAGGGACCAAAGTTGTAATTTTGTAAATTTTAAACTTTAAAGGTTTGTTTAACAACTTTTGAATCCATGGACCTTAAATGACATTTTTCTTTATTTTGATATACTAGGGATGATTTTGACAATTTTTGAAACTTGAGGACTAAAGCGCCATTTTGCAAATTTGATCGTTTTCATCTTATTTTGATATTTTGCATTTAAAACACATAAAACACTAATTTGTGATATTTTGATCATTTTGAAGCATTTTTGAGTGTTTCGAGATGTTTTTGCAGTTTATATTGTACAAAATGATGAGTATTTAGACACTCATCAATGAGTCTTATTCAAAATCCTAGGGTGTTCTTCTACTTGACATTCTTTATTGATCTTTTCTTAGGTGCAACTTCCTATTCTTCCTTGTATTGCTCTAAATTTGTGAAGTGCGGACGTTGGGAAAAGAGGCAACTATTCTGTTTGATGAGGAAAGCGCATTAGTATCTTGTGTTTTGTCGGTAGGCATTATGGGTTCACGTTTGCTAAGTGTTATAGGTGTAATTTTCTTAATGATGCTAGGCTGAACTTGTTCATACTTTCCTAACATTTCCTTAACTTAATGATAGTGTGCACAAATCTTGATTTTCGAGCAATTTCGGCAAAATTCATGACTTCTTTAGTGTGTGCAATATAATGATCAAGTTCGTTTGATGCTTCATCACGAGTCTGTTTGAGTAAATCAAATATGACACCATATTCTTGTTTAACTTTTGAAAGTTCATGTTCATATTTTGAGATTTGACACTTAAAAGACAAGTTTTGATCATTTAGTTGCTCAAGTTTTGGATTAAGATTTTTTGCATTCAACTTGCCGATTTTGTTTTGAAAAACAAGTTGTTGATCGTGAATATCTTTTTGACACCAATTAAGAAGACGTTTTGCATTTGAAAGTTCGTTTAATAATCGTTCATTTTCAACGTTTAAAGACTCGATTTGAAGCACATTATCAGTATTCTCAACAATTTCAACGGAATCAACAATATCGGGAGATGATCGATGCATATGCAAGCAGTTGTAATAACACAACATTATGGATATCGTACGGATAACATCTTCCAAGAGTCGATCAACATCTTTTCTCAACAGTTTCTTTTGCGTTTTGTATTTGAAATCGATGTTTCTATTTTCTAAAACTGTTTTCATGAGACCAAGTTCCTTGTGAAAATCTCTTTCCCAATATTGTGCACAAGTTTTAAATTTTGACATGGGGTAAAAGTCGTTTTGAAGAATATCTCATTGTTCTCGCGCCATTGGCGATTGAAAATGTTCAATTTTATTTCGAATGAAATTCAATCTCACGTTCCAAAATTTTGAGGTCGATAAGAAAGTGTCAAAGTATTTTATAATCGACAACTTTTGGCTTTTGTTTTAAAGTCACTAAGTGAAGGTAAATGACCATTAATTTGTGCACCATTGTGTTTGGGACTAACCAGAGGCGGTGTGATAACAAAGGTTTGTTAGAAGTATCTTGTTGTTTGACAAAAGTAACGACTTTTGAATAGTTAAATGGTTTGTTATAAACGACATTTTCTATTTTGACCGACTCTCGTCATACGCATCTAATTCCTCCATGCGATTATATTCAACAATAGTCATAATTGAATCATCAATTCTATGTTACTGCCTTTGTAAACTTGAGATTTGGTTTGAATGCTCGTTTGAAAACTTAGGTTTGTAATCGGCAAGAATTGGTCCATATCCATTTGGATTTGGTTTAAAAGTAAACTTTTGAATAGTTGTGATTGACTCACCATGTTTATAAACAACATTTGAAACTCTTTGATTTTGTGTTGTAAGTCGACAATTTCTTCAAGATGGTTATCTATTCATTTCGTGGAATGTTGTTTGTACTCGAGAACTGTTTTGACAAGTTAACAACTCAACCTTGGCTTTTAAGTTTCCAAAGTAAGGCGTTAAGTTGTTGTTTATGTTCATGTTTAAGTTGTTCTATTTGAGACAACAAAGCATTCTTGGAAATGGCTAGATCACGTGTCTGTCGTTCTAATGATTTTTCGTTTTGATGGGATTTAGAAAAGCGACTTCAAAACCTTCTTCACGTTTTCTTGAGTTTTGAAAAATTGATTTGTCGAATTAAGCATTCATTATCCCTAATTAACGATTGCATTTTTCTCTTTTAATTTCGTGCAAATTTCCAACCGAGAGTGTTGGTCTTTAATTAAGGTCAGGAGCTCAATTTCTCTATTAGACAGAAGTTCATTTTGTTCAACGTGAGTCTTAACATGATCATTATTTAGATCCTCAAATATAATCACCGAGTCAACTTGATTATCAATATTAACCATAAGGTCATCTTGATCGTCAAATATAACTACGGGATCTATTTGATAATCATCGGAATGAGATGTGGATTGATCATGTTGAACACTCTGATCTTGGTCGGATGGATAAATTGGCGGAGATATCGATCGAGGATGAGTATATTTTGTTCGGTTACACGAGACAAGCCATCGATGTCATACATCGGGCCTGTGTCACTCATGTGTAGAGCTTGCATTTGTGCCATCAACATCACTCTTGCATTAGCCTCGCAAGTCCTCCATATCATCATCGAATCGTGCATACGCCATAAAGCTCTGTTCCTTATTTGTAAGAGTTCCACCGACTTCATCCTTAAGAGCCAAGAGCAATGCCTCTTTGTGATAAGATCGCCTCTTGTCCTCGGTTTAGGACATGCATTAGCCGGATGACCCTTTTCATTGCGGTTATAACAACGCAGACCATTAAACCCATTCTCGAGCATTCCCTGTTCAACCACTTGAGCTCTCTATTGTTGTGGAGCACCACAGTTATTCCTTCCAATAGCATTAAACCCTTGACCTCCTCCCATCTCGGCGACCAAAACCACGGTTCGAACTTCAACACGTCCATTGTTCACAATGACTTGATTCCTTGTGTTGGATGAGGAGCGAATGCAATATTGTTGGATTTGTTTGTATCTTGACCGAAGGCTTTAGCAATCATAACAAATCCTTGTTGCAATTCATCGAAAGCGCAGAGTCCTCATCGACTTCACCGTAAAGTGCTTGAGCATTGTTGTTGTTGTATGGAACCAATTGAGTTTGTTGAGGTTGTTCTGTGATTGATCATATGGTGTAATGGTTGAAGTTGGTTGAGGAGTTGGTTGTTGAGCCGCTGAGGAGGAAGATTGGTTTGGGCCCACAAAGCAAGTTGTTGATTATTAGGAATTGTCGTGAAGTCGGAGTCCACGGATAGTCCTTTCTTTGTCAACTTCTTTTGGTGAGGCTTCAAATAGTCATACAACAATCCGTATGTAGCATGATGAAGGTTCTTAGCTTGATGGAGAAAAATGACATACTTCTCCCATTCGGACCAAGACTACTTAGGAACTAAGTGTTGTGACAATTCGAGGCATGATGATGTTGTGTTTATCCAAATCATTAATGATGTCTCGGCGATGATGATATGACGCTAATGTCTCTCTGGTTCAATCATGAAGTGTTCATAAGCCAAGTAGATTTTGGATTCCATGTCTTCTCGATTGAGTGTTGTGCCTTCCATTAGAAGATGAATATGTTCCACATTGCTTTAGCAGTCTTTTGAGCATCAACACTTGAAGGATCGGATTGGGTAGTCCCAAAAGGATGTATTGCATTGCTAGTTCATCGGCTTCAAAGTGTAGAAGTTCATCACCGGTGAGGTCGGAGATAGTTGCAATGTTGGTGACAGCATCTCTTGGTGGATTGGCATACGGATCTGCGAGTGTGATAACGATGAGGCATCCGAAATGGACCTTCCATAATGACCTTCTTTAAAACTTTCCATGTGGCTTCTTTAGATCACAAAACCTAAAGAACCTTATCACCCATTGATCATAATTTCCGGAGTAAGCATTGGAGGTCTATCAAGTGAGCCACTTCATGAATTGATTGTTGGCTACTTAAGGCTTCACACATCTTGCCAAACCATGTCGGTTCCTTCATAGTATTCCGGATGGATGTTGATTGTAGAAGTTTGTGTAAGGTTGTACTTGAAGACTAGGTGGTGGTTGAACCATTTGTGGTGGTGGAATTGCTCCAAGTTGTGGAGTATGTTGTTGATTAAATTGTTGTTGATAAATTTGTTGTTGATGATTAAATTGTTGATGTTGTGGACTTAGTTGTTGTTGTTGTTGATGATGATAAGTGTAAGGAAAATAGTTAGAGTATGGTGGTTGTGACATGTTGAAAGCTTGTGTTGTTAAATGGATCTTTGTAGTCGAATGAACCTTTGTTGTTGAAGAATCCTTAGGCGTAGAAATCACTAAAAACCAAGTACCACTTATGCGTAAAAACACCAAAGATACGCGTAACAACAATAGTTACGCGTAGGATTAGCTTACGCGTAAGGAATGAGAAAACACTAAAGTTATGCATAAACAGAAAGTTAAGAGTAGAAAACTTAGGCGTAGGATTAACTTATGCGTAAGACAAAGCTTAGGCGTAAGATGAATCTTATGCGTAAGGAGATCTACGCGTAAGCTTAAGCTTATGCATAAATTTAGGTATTTACCCAAAAGATCTTTTACACTATCACAGTGCAAAAGATATCCAAAGTCGAAGTGTTTTCGGGTTTATCCAAGCAAGAAAACACCGAGTAATCCCTGGCGAAGATCAAACCAAGATCAAACCAAGATTAGGGTTTCTCTTACGCGTAGAAAATAGCCAAAAGTGATTTCTGTCAAATGATGTTTCCAAACCAGATTTTTGTGAAGAAATAGCTTCAATATCACCAAAATAACACAAAAGTGTGAAACTTGATGATCCAAAGCTCAAAAAACACGTTATGCGTAGAACAACAACCACTTACAAAACCTAGCTTAAAAACAATGATCTACGCGTAAAGTTTGAAACTTTTTGCCAAAAACAGATAGTTTAACACCTAAAAACGTTGAAAGGACAAGAATCTTGGATTAAAAAGTGTAAAGAATCAATTTTTAAGCGTGATAAAGTTGGAACTCGTTTTACGCGTACGACCAAACAAAAACTTCAAAAACAAATATGTTCACCCAACTATTTGGCGAATGATACCACTATTAGGTCACCATATTAGTAACACAAGCATCCATGTAAGAAATAGAGAAGAGAATGGATTGGATGAACACACACACACACACTTACGCGTAGGAATATAAGAAAGATTATGCTTAGAGTAAATGTGTAAACTGAACAACCAACCCTCAAGTGAGGGTTATTACAAGGTATTTATAGGATAGGGAGCTAGGGCAACACTCCTAGTCCCTTCCTTTCCTTATTGGACTTGGGCCAAGGCTCATGGGCTTTCTACATAAGCCTTGGCATGATTACTAACATAAAAGCCATATTAAGCTAACTATTACATATAAATCACTAACACTTGAATATGGTTTAGGAGTGATTCCAACATATACCACCAGTGTCTTATTGTGTTGGTTCAATTAGTTTGATGTAAGAACATGCATGCTTGCTAATTTTTGTTAGTTTTGACTTTTTTTGCTTTAATGTGCCGTATTTTTACTTCATTTTTTCCTTTTGTCGTTGTTCCTCTTTCATCCTCAAGTAATTTATAGTTTTCGATAAGTGTCGATTATGACTTTTATATTGTTATAGTTTATAACTTTATATTGAAGAAATGACAACAAGTCTTGAATTTCTTGATCATTCTCTGCCTTTTACATAGCATTTTTGAATGTTATGTGTGGTTTAAAAAATGAGTTGAGTACATGGGTTTAGCATACTTGGTAGGGTCAATAAACCAATCTGAGAAATGACACTTGGTAGTGTGTGATGATTATATTACGGCTATTTGTATTTAGCTTTGATGTTTTAATTTTAATGCTTAAAGTGGTGATATATGTATGTTTATCAGAAAATATTACCCGCGGAAAAAATGGTGTAGAATCATGGTATAATGAGTCAAAGCGATGGTGCATAAGGTAATTATAGCTTTTACCGGAAGATTTAACCAAAACATAACAGGGGTTGAAGTCATCCCGAGTATGTTCAAATGGATAAAACATCGTTAATTACTTTATTAAGTTACTTAAATTGTTATCAACACAATTTTGCTATCACTAAGTTAACAACAGACATATTATTTTAAGTAATAAAGGTGTGATATGTACATTGAATTGTTCCATATCACATCCTGAGACTTTATATGCTTCTCTACTAGTTTCCTCGACTTGAATGCTTTCATCAATTTTTCATTTCTTAACCCAATTAAGTTGTCAATTTCGTCATCTTTAGGGTAAGTTATTGCTGCCATATGGAGAATCTCATCAAGCTGTCCTTGTAAACCCGCTATGATTGACAAAGTTTTTTTTTTATATATCCATCTTCATTTCCCGCATCATTTTTTTAATAAACAATGTATCAATTATACAAAATGATCCCTTTTTTTAAATTGACTGCACTAATCATTCAAAACAGATGCACCAATTAAACAAAACAGATGCACAATTAAACAACACAGATGCACCAATTGCATGAAACAGATGCCCTTATATTCTATAATATCATGCTTCAATCAATGTACCTATTCTACTGATTCAATTACGCACTAATCATACATAGCATATACATCAATGGAGAATCTCATCAAGTTGTCCTTGTAAACCCGCTGTGATTGACAAAGTCTTTTTTTATATATCCATCTTCATTTCCTGCATCATTTTTTAATAAACAACGTATCAATTATACAAAATGATCCATTTTTTTTGAAATTGAATGCACTAATCATTCAAAACAGATGCACCAATTAAACAAAACAGATGCACAATTAAACAACACAGATGTCCTTATATTCTATAATATCATGCTTCAATCAATGTACCTATTCTACCGATTCAATTACGCACTAATCATACATAGCATATACACCAATGGAGAATCTCATCAAGTTGTCCTTGTAAACCCGCTGTGATTGACAAAGTTTTTTTTATATATCCATCTTCATTTCCTGCATCATTTTTTTAATAAACAACGTATCAATTATACAAAATGATCCCTTTTTTTTTTAAATTGACTGCACTAATCATTCAAAACATATGCACCAATTAAACAAAACAGATGCACAATTAAACAACACAGATGCACCAATCGCATGAAACAGATGCCCTTATATTCTATAATATCTTGCTTCAATCAATGTACCTATTCTACTGATTCAATTACGCACTAATCATACATAGCATATACACCAATGATACAAACAGATTACCTTAAATAACTAGGACTTTTCTAATTATATTTCATTGATTTATCAATCATACAAACAATTGCTCTTAAATTATAGCACATGATGCACCAACTATACAATAGATGCACCGACTATATAACACAGATGCACTTAGATTACACAAAATCATACAAATCATATAAATCGATTTACCGATCATACAAATTAACACATATGCCCTTAGATTATACAATATCAACACATGTGCCATTAGATTTACCATTCATACAAATCGATATATCAGTCATACAAATCGACGCATATGCACTTAGATTATACAAAATTATCACATATGCCCTTAGATTTTTCAATCATACAAATCGCTCACCCTTACTGTATACAAAACATATGCACCAACTATTCAAAACAGATGCCCTTAATTTATAGTTTTACTAATTTATGTACATACTTTATTGAATTACTATTTTTGTTTCATTGTATATGCACCAATAAGAAAATACAAATGCCCTTAATTTATACAAAAGATAGTATAAGTTATCAATTTACCTCTGCATTCTTCTTTAGGAACAATCAACGCTTGGTATTCTTTGAGACCCACGTGACTTCAATGAAGCAAATCCCACCATGAAGAAATGAATCAGCTGGAATGGAACTAGATTCACTGCTAACTTCTGAGGACATAGTTGAGTTGACCCGGGAATCAAAGACAACAAGTTACAGCAGACATCGTAGCTGATATCAAGTGGTTCAAATCTCCAGTTGTTTAAAAAAAACATCCAAACAAAACCATTTTCTAAGAATATGATTTGTACACTTATTTACAACTGAGAATAATATTAAAATCCATAAAGAATCAACGACTTCAGAAAAAGGTTGCGAAAGCTTTGAAGCACCAAGAGCGTCTTGAGGTCCCAATTGTGCAAATGATTTTAGAAGTGGATGCACTAAATACACATGTTGATGCACTAAACATACATGATGATGCACTGAAATATTTATGTGTATCATCACTATCACTATGACACTCACTAAAACCGAATCTGCTCCATTACACTGAGTAAACACCACGAATTCTGTTTACCATCAGAATGAGGTTAGGTTTATTCAATGGGAACCTCAAAAATGGCATATATGAAAAACTTGGACCCGACCAAGTATGCTCTAAAGAACACCAGTACCTAACCCTTGAAGTTTCCCTAAATGGGATCGTTTTGCTGAAAACATCAGCAAATCTTCTCCCACTTTCAAAAACCAAAACCACTTCCATTGTTGCCATTGGACCAAACAGTAATACAACCGACACTTTGCTCGGAAATTAAGCTATCCCATAAATTAAGCTAGCCCAAACACTCCTTTAATAAATTGATTTATATAGTAAAAGCTAACCCAAACACCCCTTTAAGATGTTTCAAGTATGAATAATATTTAAGGAAGATCACAACAATATTTAAGAATCAAGCTAATGATGTACCTTAGGCAGTTCTACATTACGCCTTATTGACGATGTTCTCCAACCAACGATATCTAATAATAACCTGTTAAGAAAATACAAGGATATTTAAGGTTTCACTTGATGGAATACTAAAATATTTTCCTGAAACAAAAGGATACGGTCACAGCTGACATTTGAGTATGCCACCCGCCGCTAAAATGAACGAAGTGCTGACATGCACAGTTAGGAAAATGTCACCAAAGAGGATATCTGATATAGTAAGTTTCCGTTGCACTTAGTATCTCCATCAATTGTTGTATTTTCAACTGCATCCAAAGTAGTAACATGTTAGTGTACCGAACATGTTAGTAGCACACATAAACCAAAAAGTTCTTGTTTTGATAAAATGAAGAAACTTCCAAATATAGGCATCTAACATCGCCATTTCTATTTAGATGTACATAATACACTAACAATAATGACTAAATATACCTCAAATGGAGACCCAATTGAAGAAAACTTTGAGGAATTGGGAGACTCTTCGGTAATTGGAGAGAAAAGACCAACTACAAATGGACATATGGACTAACCCAACAGGTCTTGGTGTTTAGGGACCACATTTTCTTTATTTTTGTCAAGAAGTTCATTAGATTAGTATTGCACCTGAAATCAATAAACTTACAACTAATGAGAGAGTTTTACAACATCTATTAACATAATACAACTGAAACGAAAACCTATCCAGCATAATGCGCAATTGTGAATTTTGTACGTGACAACTTAGGCTTCACAAAGCGTTTGTGATTTCTGAAGGTCTGATAAAGCTTGTTTGATAATGTTTCAGCGTAGACTTTGAGAACATACTGGAAGTAAAAGTCCAGTTGTAACTTGTGAGTAAGGAACCACAATTATAAACCATTACTAGGAGAACACTCAATTATATCCTGATATCAACACATGAAAAAGAAAAAATCAATAAATTACTTAATGCAACCAACTGATATATATGGCAAATTTTCACAAAAAAACAAGTTTTTAAAATAATAGGCTACTAACCTGTGACATAAATCACTTTTGAAAAAATCCATAAACACTTCATAGCTTTAAGTCTCCAGCTTGCACCTCCATTTCCTAATATTCAAGTTGAAAGAAGATTACTATCTCCGGATTTGGCTCCATCACCCTCTTTTTTTGGATAGCCACTTCCATCATTCATGAAGTAAGGATTCAACCCTCTGGGATTCACCTTCTTTATCTGAAAATATAAACAAACTCTTGCAAGGTGAACAAATGATAACAACCATTTTAGATATAAAAGATACATCATACTCTCAACGCCCTAGAAAACTACAACCATAATAGCACCATAAAAGATAAAACCATAACATGATATGTTGTGAATTACTTGTTGTACAAATAAACAAGAAACTACATAGTAAAGTCACTTGAAAATAATGTCGGAACTTCATGGGACCCAAAATAGGTTGTGCTATAATGTGTTCATTGATGCACTAAACATACAACGATGCTCTAGCGTGTCTAACGATGCACTAATCATACCCTCTGATGCTATACTATGTTTAATGATGCACTAAAAACACAAAACTTTAACGTGATGCAGCAATTACAAAAACATATGCACTAAAACAACCTGATGCTCTAACGTGCAATCGATGCCGCAAATTTGTGCACAAATGTACTCATATGCCCTAATGTGTCTAACGATGCACTAATCATACCCACTGATGCTCTAATATGTTCAGTGATGCATTAAGCACACAAACCTTTAACGTGATGCAGCAATTACAAACACATATGCACTAAAACAACCCGATGCCCTAACGTGCAATCTAATGCTGCAAATTTATGCACAGGTGTACTAAGATGCCCTAATGTGTCTAACGATGCACTAATCATACCTACTGATGCTCTAATATGTTCAATGATGCAACAAACACGTGAACCTTTAACGTGATGCAACAATTACAAACACAGATGCACTAAAACAAACCGATGCCCTAACGTGCAATCTGATGCTGCAAATTTACGCACAAATGCACTAAGATGTCATGTCATTCATTAACAAACACATATGCTGTAAATTAGTGCATCACATTTATAAAATCTTACACAGACATTTTATCAAACACCTGGTGTGCAACTTTAATAAACACAATTTTTATGCATTTTTTTGTCAAATTTGTTATAAATAACTAAACATTAAAATAAATAAATAAATAATTTTATATTAAATTATATATTTAAAAATGTTACATATAATTAGCTTACCTAAAGAAGATCATTTAATGATGTAGCTTTTGTGAATGAACTGCATTTGATCGGTGGTAGTGTGATGGTGGCGGAGTGAAGATTGATGCAGTGGTTGCACGATGGAAGACGGTGGCGACAGTAGTGGTGGTGACGGTGAGTCGTCTCGTCATACAAATATAGTAGCTCATCTTACTGTTTAGGTGTCGGTGTGACAGTGGTGGTGTTATGATTGACGTGATGGTTGCACGATGGAAGACGGTGGCGACGGTGGTTGTGGTGACGGTGATTGTGTGTTTTCAATCGTGAGTTACCGGCTACTCATTATTTGGTTGCAATGATTCAAATTTTACCTTGAAGTTTTAGATATTTGCAAAATCTACCCTGTAACTTTTTTTTCTCACTTTTCTATCTAAATACACTTTTCTCTAGAACCGGACTATATATATATATATATATATATATATATATATATATATATATATATATATATATATATATATATATATATATATATATATATATATATATATATATATATATAGTAGGGATGGTGCGGATAATTTTAAGTAGGGAACATGGATAATAAAAAAATTCAAAAAAATTCAAAAAATCAAAAAAAAAAAAGAAAGAGGACAACAATTTATTAAGAATCATTGAAAAAATTCGGAAAAAAATCATTTTCATCGTTAAAAGGTATAATGATATTATGAGTTTTGTTAATATCACCGTAATTATCAAGCTTTCTTAATATCACTACTAAGTAAAGCTAGCGATTGTTCACTAAGGCTAGCGTAGTTTCACTAAGGCTAGCGGTAGTATGTAAACTAGCAAATGATATTAAGTTTTTCTAATATCAAAGTAACTTTTTAAGTAAAATTGTTAATATCACGTTACTTTTACATGTTTTCTTAATATCAAATTTAATTTTTAATATCACCATAACTTTTCTTAATATCGTAATAAAAAGGCGGTGATATTAAGTAAAATTGTTAATATCACAAGAGAACTCATAATATCGTTAATATCACGGTGGGACTCATAATCAAAAACAAAAAGTGCTCATAAAAATCAAAAAATAAAAAATGAAAGAAGATAGCAATAGTAAGGATCGCTCAAAAGGAAAAAATTCAAAAAATCGTTTACATGATCAATTGGTACCGTGAATGTAAGTGCAGATCTTGACTTTTTACAAAAGTCAAGATCGATCTCGAAATGGGCGGTCCATATCAATCCGCACATAAAAAATGAATTAAAAAAATCTCTCTCTCTCTCTCTCTATATATATATATATATATATATATATATATATATATATATATATATATATATATATATATATATATATATATTTGGCATTTGGCATTAATGCCATCTCATTGCCAAATAATCAAATTTCATGCCACATAAGCATTTGTTGTCCAACTAACACTAATTTTTAATTTATTTAGAGTTTATTTAAATTTGATTTTTAATAATTATTTTTTAAATTTCGGTTTTTAGTAATTATTTTTGAAAATTATTTATAAAAAATGACCTATGCAAGGATTGAACCTTGGCCATTTGGATAAATAACTTGTGTGTTTACCACTTAGGCAACAAGTTATTTTGATAATTATGTTGCATGTTATAATTTATAAATGGCTATAATTATATTGGAATCCTATACTAAATACAATTTATCTACAAAAATTATATTAAGTAATTATATTTTTTAAAATTTTTTATACATATCTTTTCCTTAAATATATTTTTTCTTAATTCATTCATTATTAACAAAAAAAACAATACGTATATTTTATACGTATATATTTTTCTCCAAACCCTAATTTTATCTTTTCCTCAGCCTTTTTTTTCTCAATTCTCTCATGCTGATTTTCTTTTTGTGTGTTGGTTTGAGAATACGTGTTCTTTGGAAGTAGCATGGTAAGTTTGGTCATGAATTTTTTTCTGTTTTTTTTACTGTGATTTTTTTTTGTGTTTTACAGGTTCATATGGGACAGTATATCATGCTATATGGAACGGAATGAGTATGTATCTATATATCCCTTCTAAATATATCATGTTCAGATTGAAATTGTATATTGTATCAAATAAGTTGTATGGTAACGTTTTGCAGGATGTTTCTCTCAAGTTACTTTCTAACCAAAAACACTCACATGACTTGATGTAACCTAAATGTCGTGTTTTATAATATGCATGCACATATTTTATAAGTGTTTCATAAGCTCAGTTACCTATGTGAACAAAAAAGTAGTTCGATAAACTAAGTGAACAAAAAAGTAGTTCGATAAACTAAGTGAACAAAAACGCAAAGTTCCGTGTATATTGATGTTTTCTTATAATTAAGGGCACTTGTCGTTGTTGTAGTTTCAGCGATCACCTTCAAATCCTGACCTATTAAGTTTAACATACGACGTGCCGGAGCCTCAAACATTTGCTACTACTTTACACCTTGAACATGTTGCAGATGTTGATACCGTCGATGAGATACGTGTCTTATATAACTTAAGACACTCCTTGGCTGTTTTTTTTATCACAGGTTGGTTAATTTCATCTAACTTTATCTTATTTGACTTCCGTACCACTCACGTATCTTTTTGTTACTCTTTAGTTTTATATGGAGATTGATGAATTTGGTAACACCATGTCGCCATCTTCACAGGAGTCGTTTGCTTCATTGCTAATCACTTTAAATGACTATTTCTCAAATATGGAAGCATCTATTTCCGCTATTGGTGTGAGTACCCATTCTTTTATTAAATACAAGTAGTTGATCATTGGATAGTTTAACCGTTTAACTAATCTCTCTCACTTAACATCTGTAGGTTGGCTATTTGTCGTTTGACAAACTATACAATTATAAGGACCATTCTGATGTTAATACTTGGGCTGAGCAATGGTCCGATTATAATACTGAGGGTGCCCTCAGTGTGATGGATACAAATCTAAACAAGCTGGAAGAGTATATATCCACGATGGTAAGTTTTTTTCACAGACGTTCTAATTGTTGTTCACATTTTGTTTGACTTAAATCGGAACTATCTTCATTATCTCCAACTCTTGATCGATTAATGTTTCTTTCTTGCTTTCGGGTGTGTGGAAAGTTCAATGTCTGATCATTGAGCATATATTTGTTAATTATAGTATATTTAAACAAGTCACATTTTTTATAATCTTAAATTGTCTACCAAATGGTAGTGGCAAAAGATCATTGTTCCAAGTTTTGCGAGGTTTGTGGCCTTTGGTGTCTGGACATATACTAAAATGTGGGGTTGGTTGGGATCTCAATAAAGAGATCTTTTTTGTTCCCCAACGACCGTATACATCTATTGAAAAGGTAGTGTACATTAACGGGTCAACAAACCACATAGTGCGGGTCACTTGGCAAAGGAAGATGAGAATTATTTTATGAGGTATCATATTAATTTCACTATCTTAGTTAAAAGTTGTTACAAACATTAGACGATCATTTGATTAACATTATCTCTACAGTCAGATCTTACATAGACCTTCGAGTCATTGTCAATTTGATCACCATCGATCAGCTAGCTTTGGGAAATGAAACAGTCGCACGCTTGGAATGGGAACAAACATGCACCCGTCTTTTTTCTTCTTTGTCAAAATAAAGATTCAACTATCACTGATATCTCAATTAGGGAACTAATCGAGAACCTGGTAAATGTTTGTTACTCACTTAGTGTGGCAAGTGGCAGTCAGGCAACGGGTCAAAAGGGTATTATTTTGCACACACGTTCAAATATTTTAAATCTGAAACTTTTACCGTGTATGCAATGTAGAACATAAATATGAGACCATGAGGAAACTCTAGAAGAGGAAGCATTTATGTGGAATGACAAGAGATGGTGCGTGTTATAATACAGGTGAGCCGTATTCACGAATACAAGAGACAACAAATATTTCACGACTATGATATATGGCTGTAATTTTGTTTTAAGGGTTGTTTGGAATGGTCCAATATGTTCACTATTGTTTGATTCTAACATTTTTACGTAAATATAAACACAAGACCGAGAAAACATTTGTACACTATAAAAAATATGTTGCTCTTAGATGGAATTAAGCTTCCTATGCTACTGTGTTTGGATGATTTGGGCGTCTAACGGTTTCTAACTTCAAAATCCATATTAACTAGGATTAAAGAAATCATTGTGTCACTTAAATAGGGCTAACTTAAATTATTTGATTCAATTAAAAAGCTTAATATGTACATTATGAATTTCACACCAAAACTGTATTGCATTTTTTATTGGCTCTTTTTTGCATTTTTGATTCAAAATCCATCTGATGACATCTACCCGTAGCACAACACACAAATCATACCATGAATTTCCTAAACTTTCTCTGTTGGCTGTAGCAGGTGCTAAAGGAAGACCAACAAACGTTCTTGCATCCCGCTGTAACAGAACCAGACGTGGTTTCCAAACTCCTCAAAGTGAGAGCAATTTTCCGTGATTGCTATGCATAACATATGTATAATTATTCTGGGCGTGGATGTTCTTAAAGGCATTTAAAGGTATATGTCTTCATCCTTAAGCACACAATTTGATTACTTTTTGCTTATTTTTTTAACAAATTTTTTTTAATCATTCTGAATTTAATTCCATGCTAGATTGGAACTCCAATTTGCATTCCTCAATGGGATTTCAATAATATTGGTCGGATATCCTCCATTGAGATCAGCAGAATCATGTCACTTGCAGTATCCTAATAGTGATAATGACCAGACGAAATCACATCGCCTGTTTGTGACTCAAGATTGATAATATGTAATGAATTCACACCCATAAACCAAGGCACAATTTTGGCATGATAATGGAACTAATACTCTTAGTCCACTGAACATTGAGGAATTCAATCATCATCGCACTTTATCAGATATGATTTCAAAGTGTTGCAAGATTTTTAAATATGCGGGTATTGTAGTTTAGTGAAACAAACCAATTCTTACTAGAGGACACACCACACTTTTTGTTATAAGGTTCTTAGGAAACGAGGATGAAGGAAGCAAATTAAGTTAGAATGATTATATTCTTTCATGGTGGTCATGTTACAAATATAGTAGAGATGAAGTATCTTCTATTTCCTTAATTCTCTTTTTGCATGTATATGATGGTATTTAACTCCTAACTCATATATTCTATTGCTATTTCGACAGAACCATTCGCCGTTTATTGAGAAGCAGAAGATAGAAATTGCAGATGTGGTCTTCTTCACATTTACAACAAATGATCTTGAAATATATAAGAGGTAAGTGGTGATTGTGTCATTAATCTCTAATGCCGGTTAAGCAAGGCATGTTTCCCAACTTAATCATGTGACTTCTGATTTGCTTGCTCTCGGTATTGGTAAAATTGAACTTCTATCGACTTGACACTTCATTGTATGTCCTTTACAAATGTAGATTACTTCCACTCTACTTTCCCCAAGATAGAACGGAGGAGAAAAATCATGTTATGAAACTTCTTGCGATGTTGGGGATGAAAATGGTGAAACAATTATGGATGAATTAAAATTAGAATACCGACCCAATCTTTAGAAGACGGTTCGAACCGACCCATGTCTCCCTAAACACATTGTCACACGACCGTGGATTGACTAGATGGTTGGTGATCTAGAAAACTCATTATGTTAGATAAATCTTGAGCAGATTGATACTCTTTATTTGTGAATGTAATGTTCTTAACACCTTTGTTTCATGACAGGAACTCAACAAATTTAGATTCATATCTAGATATGATGAAATTTTCTAAATTATGTATACAAGGAGATGTAATTTGTTATATTCAAATGCTCCGAAACTTATTTTTCAGCACCTTTATCATAACCTGCATCTAACTTGGTACATACTGATAACGATTTAAATATTTGATAGGCTGTGTGTAAATGCTAGGTAGGAGTTGGACTAATCATAACAAACCTGACCTCAAAGTATCTATAGTATTACTCCGTCATTACTTTGTTGATTATTATTTTGTCTGAAAAATAAATGCTTTTTTTACACATTAAAATAGTTTGTATAATATTTTTTTATTAGTTCATGATGTAGCTTTAGATGATAATTGATAAACTTGTAAAACAAGTACATTGTGATGGATGTGTTTTACAATTTGTGGGCCTTAAGCTGTATAGTATAAGTTCTTCTGTTGAAGGTGTCATACACACTCTCTTGATACCTGCTTATCTGTAAAGGAGATGAGCATTAAAAAAACAATGGATCCAAACACATAAATCGTCCTGCCACCTTAATCTTCTACATCTGATCCAATGCCAATAGCTATTTGTTTTTACAATTTACTTCCATTGTTGCTTTTTCTTTATTTGTGGATGAAACCTCAGTTGTCAAATTAAGTGTGTCGGCACATCTTTCATTTTGTTCACTAGAGTACCAAAAATATAACTTTTGAATGACCTAAAATGAACAGTAATATTTAGATTATGTGTATCAATACGCGAACCAGAACCAACAGACACAATGGTGTCGGGTGCTAATTTCCGGCCTTTGTTAGATGCGGTATTACCGGGAAAGGGAAAAGGAAGGTGGATGACACACGAGTGTACGAGGCTCAAGGTACCGTCGCATGGTCTATTACTTCGGGTCATTCATATGTTATCTATATTTTAGATACTATTCAGATGTCCGTTTTTGCAGTTTGTTGTTATTATTGCAGCTTGAACCAGTGAACTTCTTACAAGGTATGATGCAATGTGGAGGTTAAGCTGATTCGATGTGGGAGAGTGGATCTTGGTGATGATATCAAGCTTATACACACCCTAACTAAAGTGAGTAGATAAGGTTAATTGTTATGATTTCTTTAACCATACTAATATCATGGATATAATGATGTTAAAAGTTAATTAAAAAATCAAATTGTTCTAATGGGACAATTAAAATGAAAAAGCTACCAGTGCAAGGTTGAATTTGTTGTACTTTTTTAATGATAGGTTCGTAAGGAGACTACCCAAAGACACTTGCTAAGAGCATAAAGCTATCTCAAGCTACCATTGTTAGTTATCATCGAAATCTTATAAGATACTAAGATGTAAAAGTTATCTCAGGCTACAATTGTTAATTCTCACTTAACTACCTTTCCTTTGTAGCTCGACAAAACGAAGGGCATTAATATGCGCTGGTTAGATGGTAGAACCTTTATGAAATGTTAGCTGAGATTCTTGGAAATGCAAGTGAGGTGTGTCAAATTTGTTAAGTATACATATCACAAATTTCTATTAGAGTTGATCACATTCGAAAAAAATACTTGCTAAAGCGAGGCGAATCTAATTTATTAGCTGTATAATTAGTTTTTTTATAATAATTTATTCAAGATATGTTGGTAGAATATACCCCAATGCACGTGATATCCAATTTTATGCTGGAACGGCAATTGGAGTTATTTCGTTGTTTAGATACAAGATTATAATGGGTGTGTGTTGCTAAGGGATTCAAGTTAAATGGGTATTTTGGTACGGGTCAAAACGGGACACTTGTCCATTAAAGAAAACAAAAAACGGTATACTTGTTAGGTGACCATATTAGTAACACAAGCATCAATAGAAGAAATAGAGAAGAAGTGATCGGTTGAACACTTAGCCAAACACACGAATATGATATGAAGAAAGCGTAGGTGAATGAGATAAATGGACAACCAACCCTCAAGTGAGGGTTATTACAAGGTATTTATAGGAGAGGGAGCTAGGGCAACACTCCTAGTCCCTTCCTTTCCTTATTGGACTTGGGCCTAGGCTTATGGGCCTTCTACATAAGCCTAAGCTTAATAACAAACATAAAGGCCATATTAAGCTAACTATTACATATGAATCACTAACACTTGAATAAGTTTCAGGAGTGATTCCAACAATCTCCATCTAAGTGCTAGTGATGAATGAATGAGTGATAAACGTTGTAGGTGCTGATGTAATAGTAGCTTTGACGTCTTCTGACATTCTTCTTTCTTGTGAGAAGAAGTGTCTTGATTTGAACAATCTCCCCAGTGTAGAGAAATTGTTTCTTTTGAAGTATTCTGCTTTGACTTCTTCATTTTCTTTGTTCTTTAGTTCTTAGTTCTTTGAAAGTGATAGTATGTTGTGGTAATCAGCATTAGTGCCTTGTTTGCTCCGGTGTCTCCACGTCTTTCTCCAACATGCTCACACGCCTTTAACGTTGGATTACAGTTGATGAGGTTCTTTAAGTCTTTAAACTTTGTAGATTCTTTGTTGACGAAGAATCATTTCGACTTTGTGTTGCCTTTGATTATGAGAGAACTTTCATAAGTGATGTTGTTGGTATGAGCATGTGGAGAATCGCACGATCATCCACTCTAGAGCTTCCATAAGAAGTAAACATAGGAAAGGTTAGTATTAAGCGGATTCCGCACTTACAAGTTTGAACTTCGAGAGTGTTAACAACATAGTGTGAAAACACAACTCGATTCTCACAAAGGCCATTCCCGAACCGAGTCCCACAAGTGAGATAACGCGATGTACCAAGTACACCTACGGTTCGGATGAGTCACCGAGGTACACCAAAGCATCACTCACGAATGTAGACCGTTTGAGCCTACTAAGCGTAATCAACGGGAGTTACCAAGCGACTACTTGTCGGGCTGTTTGATGTTGACCACGGAAGGAGTTTCCATTCAATCACCGAGGATCACTATAGTGAACCTCTCATAAATGTTCTCGACGATTGCTAGGATCATGTAGGACTCGATAACGTACCACTTTTGTTCTTATTGTTGAACAACAAGTGATGAAATGTCAAGTGTACCTAAGAGATCTTTAGATGAATCTCGTGGCTCTAGACTCAATAGTGTGTTTTGGTTTTCCGAGCGGAGACTAGGAGAGGTCTCCTTCTTCAATACCATCAATCTCTAAGAGAAAGCCGATAGTTTACGTAGGGTTCCATGTGAGAATGAAACAAGCTTCTTTTGGGAGAAACTTGAGTGGCTAAGAAGGTTTAGTGCATGCGCCATCGGGACCATGACGACTTTTATCTTCAATACCGGTGTCATCTAGTGACAACCAAGAGTATATGAATTGAACCCGTGTTGCCCTAAGTTGAATAACTGGAGGGCTATTTCTTTTCACCTTTTCGTTGATTTTCTTTTAATTCTTCAACTCCTTCTTTCTCCAATTCTCATTTCTCCTTTTTATAATCATACCTAAGGACTTCTAACTCTAACTATTGGTAGTGTCCTTGGTAGATCCCTCCGACTATGGCGGATCATAGGACAGTTATTCTAACCTTAATCACCTTATAACTCCATTGCCATGAAAACCATTTTCATGAAAATCTCTTGAAGTGTTTGTGAATGAAAACATGTTTGAACACTTCAAGAGTTTTAGATTTTAAATACTCCCCTCGACATGTGCTTAAGAGTTTTGATGTAAATCGCAAAGTGAGAGAAGAAGCGCGCACTTTGAATTGATCGACTCAAGATAGACAATTCCTTGCGAGACACTATTACGTTGCATAGTTAAAGAGATATTGTCGACTTTAGGTGACAACTAGCTCTAATAACTACCTTGAAGATGTGGACAACCCCGAGAGGTTGTCAAACCCGTCACAGTTCATGTCTATCAAGAGCTTCTCGAATAGGTACAATTTACTTGGATAAGTCTTGGAAGACAAATCTTTTCAATGTAAGACTGTTCAGATCCCGTCAATTCATGGGTTGAAGTCTTTTCACACGAGGATTCATTAGCAAAACACAACATATTTCTTATCACATAATTTTCTCCCCTCAAAATGGCATATAAATGTTATTTTGAAGAAATGTTGATAATAAATATGACCATTTTAATTTTTGGGAAGATTACACAAAGAACAATTTGTGAACAAAGTTTTTATAAGTCAAGTACTCCCCTCAACAAGTAATACTAACTTTTGAGGTTTTGAAAACGTAGGGAAGTGCTTGTTCTTTTGAGCAAAACCTTGAAAAGTGAGGTTTGATAGGTTTTACTCAAAAGTAAGAAGATTTCGCCTTTTATAAGGATTGTGGCATCAAGCGCACTACAAGGTCCTTTCATTACAAGAACGGGTTGTACATCGTTATGTGTGCACAAGCCATTGTCGATAATCAAACAAACAAAATCACAATCAAGAGAATACCCAATGATTAAAGACGATCGCCTACATTATGAGGTCGTTGGAAAGTCGAATCGGAAAGTTTGGTCATCCTCCACATAGCTCTCCAACCATTGCATCTGATCCCAATGAATCAAACATTCATCAATCCTAGTGATAAATCAACGAACATCCTTGCGATCCTTTGAATTCCATCTCTTCGTCTGAATTATACCTAACTCAATGTCCTTCAATCGATATGTCAATCCATCTCAAACCATCTTCAGGGTGGCGTCATAGAACTTAGTGAATTTCATCGAAAGCCATGAAGCAAGTATGATGATTTTCACTTTGGTAGACAAACCCAAACTTTTGTTTATGAACGATTTTGTACTAAGGTTCTTGATTGATTCCGATGAAGTGTAGAATTTAGGTAAGATTCGACCCGAGGTGGAGAACTTCAACACGCTCTTTGATTTGAAGAGTATGAAAACAAGGAGTGCAGAATGTACTTGATCTAAATTTCGGTTGAGGTTCGGTTGGGGCTCAAGTATGTCGTGATCCTCACTACCGGTGTATGTAAAGTGATCAACGGTTTCTCCATTGGTGGTGTGGTTTCTAAATCCTTGGTTGATCGATGGTGGTGGCTATGTAGCTTGTTGTGTAGTGGTGATAACCGCTTAACCATTTGTCTAATCATTGGATGGAGTTGCTTCTTAATGATTTTGTTGTTGACATAGGTGTTTTTATGTTGATGGAGGTGATGATTGAGATGATGATTTGGGTTTGGTGGAAGTGTCAAGAGGTGTTTCAGAAGACTGTTGGGTTTGTGTATTGGATTGTCAACTATGTAGTTGTCTGATTCCTTCTTAAACTTTTCTTTATCAACTCCAGCAACTTCTTTTGCCTCTTTTTCAAATCATTTCCTCTTCAGCCGCCAAATTATCATCACCAGGGACTCTTTCATCCTTATCATGATCGTAATCTCCTTCGTCATATATTTCCACATCTTCACCATGATTTTCTTCTTACGGATGTTTTAGTTGTTGTTGTGGTTGCTTCATTTCAACAGATTGTGGTGACAAGGACACCACGATCCTTACCGGGTTGATTAACCGGATCGGATGGGGTAAGAGATGTTTGCAATGGATCTTCCATAAGTGGAGGACTCATGCTTGACCCTCCCGCCCCACCGGGTTGATTAACCGAAAGGTTGAAGCATGGTATTCCATCCTTTTCGCTTTAATGTCTTATGAACTTTATTTCCTCTTCCATTGAATCATACTCATCATGAGGATGACTTTGTGAGCATGAATTTGAATGGATGTTGCGAAGGATATCCACAGAATTTCGCAAGATGATTATGAGCATATGAAGTTGTTGAAGATGACATGGAGATTGTTCTTGCCAATTGTTTTGTCGTATCCACTGGGAATGTGTTTGCCATCAAGAGCTCATTGGGCATTGATGATTGCTTGATTTGCACCATTTTGTGATCCGAAAGACATTACACAAAAGATGTATATATGGAAACACAATGTGTTTGTTTTAGCTCGATTGATTATCTAATTCCTTGTTTGATGGTAACATGTTTATGTTAGTTACAAGTCCTAAGTCACATTATTCCAATTGATTAAAGTTGATGTGATAAGTTACGTGAACATGTTAATTTTGAAATTTCAAAGTCCAATTTTTCACTTAACACACAACATATTAATTTTTGTAAGCTTATACGAAACATCAGGTATTTGTGACTTATGCGTAACATTTAACAAGTAACATATGCGTACTAGGCCAAAATGTAGTGAATAGTGGGTTATGTGTAACAAGGATCCTTATGCGTAAGAAAGGAGCTTATGCGTAGGAGTATGCTAAAGCGTAATACCAAGCTTATGCGTAATAGTTTCTTACGCGTAAGACAAGTTCAAAGGCTTTAGGCATACGCGTAGGAATAAGCTAGATGTTACGCGTAAAGTTTACTCGTAAGAGTAAAGCTTATGCGTAGCAAGCCTTGTTTACGAATATCTTTCCAAGATACGCGTACTCCACTGTAGACCTCTTATGCGTAACATGTTAAACATAAACATGAAAACTTGATTGCAGTTAATTCCAAACATCTTTTAGATCACAAAACAAGCATAAGAACATATCAGATACACACTGAAAGACTTAGGTGTAAAATTACTTAACCCCTAAACCCTTAATCTATGCGTAATAGATATAGCTACACAAATCAAACAAGAATGTTTCTGGAGTGTCCTAGATGTCATATAAGTGCAATGGAACAAGATTTAACACATTTCCACCACAGAATCATAAGATTCATGGGAGATGAACCCTAACAAACCTAAAGCTAAAATTCTTATAGTTTAGATGTTTCTGGGCTAATTTAAATGTTCAAAAACATGCATATGAACTTATTCTAACACTTTCTTGACTACCTAATACAATATCACAGAATAGAAAAGCCCTAGATGAGCGCAAGAACCCTAGAATTCAAATTAATGAAATTTAAGATTCAGGATGGTTTTGGACGATTGAAACAAGTTTAATAGACACTAAGAAAGGTTTTAACACAACTCATTTCAATCCAAACACTTTTATGCATAAACACCCAATTTGTTTGAGTGAACAATTTTCCAAAATCAGTTTAAAGAGTTTTAACCGTTGGATTTGAAAGATTTTTAGAAATCCTTGTTTAGAATCTTGATCAAAACAATTTAGAACTTACAGATTATGAACAGCTTGAACGGATTTAGAAGATTTGATTTGGGCCGTTTGATCTTGGTGGTTTAGGAGTAAATGATTTTGACACATTCAGTCCTTCAACCTTAAAGAGGTTCCAACCAAGATCCTTAAACTTTCGTTTAGGTTAGACAAAACACATGTAAGGCAAGAAACTTAACGATACTCCCCCTCGACTTTTGAAATACTAAATTTTGAAGACATTTGAGTCCGAGGAGAGTATTTGACAAGAAACTTATCCACCATTTTGGATGAAACAACATATTTTTGAAAACATGGAAGTACAAGGTTTTATGAAACAGAAAAATATTTACTTTTCCCCTCAACACTTTTTCGGAAAAATAGGAAAGATTTGATAGAACAAAGTGTTGATCAAGATTTGTACTTGCGATGTTTGAAAGAATTTAGATAGAAGAATATTTTGAGATTTTATGATTTTATAATTTTGTATTATGTTTTGAAAATATTTACAAAAGAGGTTTTGGTTTTGACCGGTTTTAAGAATGTTTTAAGAGTTCATCCAGTTCCTCTTGAGTCAAACATCGCATACCAATCCGGTGGACCAACTCATTAAACCTAGCGTAAGCTAAGGCTTTGGTGAGGAGATATGCCAATTGGTATTCGCACTCCACAAAGTATAATTCAACTGCACTGCTCCACGTGCTCCTTGATGAAATGATATCAAGATCAATGTGCTTTGATTTGAATGTTGAACAGAGTTGCACGAGATCGCAATAGCACTCCGATTGTCGCATACATCGGGATTTCATCAAATACATAACCATATTCTTTGATTTGTGTTCTTATCCAAATGACTTGAGTACAACACGCCGACATGGCTACATATTTTGCTTTGGTTGAGGACGATGTACAATCCCGCTTCTTGATTGCCATGACACCGTTTATCACCAAGAAATTGTAATGCTCCGATGTACTTTTTCGTGAATCTAAGCATCCCGCGTGGTCATTCGAAAAGCGATTAGTTCAAAACCACAATCGTTCGGATACGGATCCTCAAATTAATGGTTCCCTTTATGTATCGGAGGATTCTTTTAGCCTCGAGAGGTGGGTTTCATTGGTCTCGATCGATAACGGAGCAAAGATATCGCAAAAACAATATCGAGCCCGCTAGTAATTGTTAGATACATGAGAGACCCAATTATACTACGGTATTTAGTAGGGTCCACCAATTTCCTTGTAAATCAAAGATCTAGCTTCTTGGTATGAGCCATTGGTGTGGCATAAGTGTCACAATTTTGCATTCCAAATTTGTTTAACAGTTCAAGGGCATATTTGGACCGACTCAAGAAAATACCACGGGTGATTGATGAACTTGCGTCCTAGAAAGAATGTAAGTTCACCCATCATTGACATTTCAAAATGTTTCTTCATTAGTTTTGTAAAAGCGATTGAGTACTTTTTATGTGTTGACCCAAAATCATGTCATCCACGTAAATTTGAACAATTAAGATATGTGCCCGTGATATTGTATGAAAAGAGTTGGGTCGACCGAACCTTTGGTAAAATTATTGGCAATGAGGAAAGATGATAGCTTATCGCATCGCGCCCGAGGAGCTTGTTTGAGACCATACGAGCTTTGTTCGGTTTGGAGACATGGTTCGGGAACTCGGGATCAACGAATCCTTCGGTTGGTCGACATAAATCGCTTTTTCGCTTGTCCATTCGTAAAGCGTTTTGACGTCCATCCGAAAGACCGTTATATTCATATGAGCCGCGAACGCTAGAAATATCCGAACAGCCTCAAGACGAGCAACCGGAGCAAATGATTCTTCAAAGTCAATACCTCTTCTTGTCGATAACCCTTAGCCACCGACGTGATTTGTTTCGACACGTTCCTTCATCATCCAATTTGTTCTTCCAATCCATTTGAGACCAATGACGTAAACCCTGTTGGTCTTTCAACCGTTCCCATACTTCAAGACGTTTGAATTGGTTGAGTTCTTCTTGCATGGATTCAATCCAGGTGTCCTTTGTCATTGTTTCTTTAATGTTTTAGGCTCAGATTGGCAGACAGTGAGTGCATAAATGCAGTGTTCACCATCTGTGTGAAGACGTTGTTTTGTAACGACTGATTGATTCAGGTTGCCAATAATATTTTCAAGAGGATGGTCTTTCATTCATCGATGTGTAGAGGGTTGATGTTGGTATACTTTGTGCAGATTTTGAGGATTCAAATGGCTTATAGATGATTCCGCAACATCGGTGCAGCAGTTTCATAAGCAAACGGGTTAAAGAACGACGGATCAAAACCCGGTGGGGTACTTCATTAAGAACATCATCGGTTGGTACAACGTCGTTGAAGCAGTTTGTTCAACTGTTGTTGTAGAGTCAATCGGTGGTGCTTCTTCAATGAGTTGTTGTAGCAGTGTATCGTATTGGAATCGGATCGGGTTGTGCGGTGAAACATCGGATACACCGAGCACGCTCATCAATATCACATCGAACAATGGAGCAAATAGCCTTTCCATTTGTTGAAGAGTAAGTTGGGGCTTGATTCAACCGATGATGCGGTTTGAGGAAGTTTAAACGGTTATGACCGGGTTCAAGTTGTTATGCTCAAAAGCCATTATGAAGAAGTTTAAAATTAGCTTCCCCAAACCGACAACCGTCTTTAGCAGATTTAAAACTTTGATGAAGTCTACATTTCCTCTAACTTTTGAAGGTTTCAGATGCGCTGAATTTGTAGAAGCGAAAACCACACAAGGTAACTCGACTAATTGCGGAAAATCCGTTCGAGGGTAACATGCCGAAATCAACAAGATCTTCTCACGTATGTAGACTGATAACGCTCAAATTGTGCATGTTTTTAGTAGCGTTATCCGTGTTTTTATGTATGTTATTTGGTTATAATCATATGCTTTTGTTGCTTAATCGTATCAAAGTGCGTTTGCTAGTTCATTTGTAGCCAAGTACAGGAAAGTGGAGAAAAAGACGGAAAAAGAAGTAAAATACGAAGATTTCTCCATGTATGAAGAATTCCCGACCAAAGCAAGACTTGTTGAGTATATTCGAGAAGATAAAGTCATCAAGTTAGTGGTCCAAAGACTCAAGAATAAAGTTCAAGAAGGAAAACGAGAAAGAAATGAAGAAAAGAAGCTTAAACGAAGATATATTGGAAGACTCGTTGTTCCTGACACACCTTCACCATTTTGGCCATAACTTTTGCATACGGACTCCGTTTGACCCCCCGTTCATGCCACGGAAAGCTAAGAGAAAGATCTACAATTTTGCCGTTTATGACTTTTCGTGATTTTGCTCCAACCGATCGGTCGAGACCCGTAACCGATTCGGTTGGAGACTAGTCGACAAGACCAACCGATTCGGTTGGAGCTCAACCGGATCCGGTTGGAGGTCTGTTCAGCCATTTTCCATTTCTAAGGTTTCAAACTTGTTCCAAACGATTCTAGTCCCTTCCTACATGTCTTCTAGTCCTTCCAAGCTCCTTGGTGACCAAGAAATGCATTTATAACCCTAGCCTTGGAAGTAGTATAAATAGAGGCCTTTGCATCCTCATTTCACACACCACAATTTGAGAGATCTTCTCACACCTATCTTACCACCACTACCACTCTCTCAAAGCCTAAATTCGTTCATAAAGTTCCGTGAAACTTTGGAGGTCCAAGAAGTCATCATTTGGAGGTCAAACCATCAAGAAGTCATCACCAATACTTGAGGCATCATTACTACATCATTTGTAATCTCATTTCAATCATTGTAAGACCTTTAATCATGTTTTCTAATGTTCAAAGTTCGAGTTTATGTTTATGATTGCTATGAGTGGCTAGTTTCTTTATGCACTTGCTTAAATGATGTTGATTATCATATGATTAGTAAGTGATTGTGTTAACATGTTTTAATTCAATTTCAAGTTGATTCTAAGATCCAATTGTGCTAAAGTTTCATAGTGACATTTGCTAATCAAGTTTGGCTAATTGATAGTAATCGTTGGGGTCGAAAGAACTTCGTGTTTTCAACTAGTCATAATCATTTTGTCTATGGATGATTGTTTTACCCATTATTCCCGATTATACAAAGGAACTAAGGGTGGTTGTAATAGAAACGCTTTTGATTATCAAATTGGATTGGTTGGAAACATCTAAATGGTCGTAAGATTAGTTGTTGAGAATCAATTGTAGCCTTTTGTCTATGATCGGTTACCTTTTGTATTGACCATTTCTTAAGCAATTTGATGAACAAGTGGATGTTTTTGTGTTAAAGTTTATGAAAGTAGACTTATGAAACTTGAATTGATCTTGAATTGATTGGTTAAACTTAATGCTTGTTTTTATAAACTAAACTTTTGATCAAGGTTTAACTTGTAAGAACAATAGATTAGTGCACCAACTAATTATCATAACCAACATGTTAAGAGGTTAACACAATCACATTAATCTATGATATGAAACTAGTTTAAGCAAGTGTAGTTTTTAATCATCGAATTTCATTATACCTATTTGCTTTATTATATGTTTTGGATAGACTCGTTAATTCAAACTCGTGTTTAGATTCACTCAAATCCTCGCGAACGATCCCGACTTACCTTCATAATCTTGCTATAACGGAGAGTATACTTGCTCGTATGTGTTATTGGTAATATTGGTAATTCACCTTTTATAAATTTAAAACTTGCACCAACCGGCACATCAAGTTTTTGGCGCCGCTCGGGATTTGATTGTGTTTCAACAAGTTTTTGAATTTCCCAAAGTCGATTCAACCAAAAAAAAAAAAAAAAAAAAAAAAAAATCTCGAAACCTTAACCGGATCCGGTTGCCCTCAACCGAATCGGTTACGTGTTTGTCCATCAATCATTTAGTCTAACCGATCGGCCGCATCCCGCAACCGATTCGGTTACCTTCTCGACCCATAGAAACCATTTTCGTTGTTTGTCCGTGTGTTTAGATATTGCTGGATTCTCTAGGACATTGTATGAACACTCGAGCGCGGGAATAGAACCAATTACACCTCTTACCAACCCCGAACGCTTGATTCAGAAGAAGGAGAACACGTTTCATACCATTGGAAAATCGTGTACCAAGAGTACCAAACCCACCATTTGATAACCTCGTAGAAGCCAAAGTTATTTTCAACCCTTTCACCAATTTACCTTTTCCCATGGCGGACGATCAACCCATGTGGGAACCAGCAGAATCAGTAGCACCAACACCGAAAGTGCTATTGTTGCTATTAACCTTGGTGACAACTTCACCGTGAAGGGACATCACCTTTCTATGATCAAAGACCGACAATTCGATGGCGGCGCGGGCCGATCCGCATAAGCACATTGTCGAATTCATCGAAATTTGCGGCATGTTTCGTTATGGCGACACCGATGTCAATGCCATCAAACTCAAACTTTTCCCATCATCACCGGAGATGCTAAAGTATGGTACAATGAATTAACCCCAGAATCATCAATACTTGGGAGGAGATGAGGCAAGCTTTTTGTGCCGATTCTTTCCACCGCCATGTTTGATCGATTAATGGGAGAAATTCGTGCTTTCAACCAAAACCCAAACGAATCACTTGTCGAAGCTTGGCTTCGAATGAAAGATTTGCTTCATAGTTGTCATGGACATGGGCTATCAAAAGGAACAATTATCCAAATATTTTACCATGGACTAGATGAAATCTCTCAAGGCATCCTTGATGCTGGTGGAATTTTTCTCTATAAGACTCCCAACGATGCACATCAATTGCTCGAAGATCGAGTACTTCTCAAACTTGATTGGTCCAAAGATTCCAAAACCAAACCTCTTCGAAAAACCGTTGCTTTTGTCAAAAATACCGACACCTCAAAACTCATGGAGAAGATGGAAGCGTTAACCTCAAAAATCGACTCGCAATACAAGGATATCAAAGATGAAATGAAAGAAATGTGAGGCGGATGCAACAATTGTGGAGGAAATCACCCATCGTCCGAGTGCGACGATAAACCTATGGGTGGACCGAAGGAAGGAGAAGCGAGTTATGATCAAGGAGGATACCGTGGAGGAGGATATCGTAGTAATTATTACGGTCGAAATTGAAATTGGCAAGATCGCGAGACAAGGGATGACAACCGTGATTCTCAACCACGAACCGACGATCCACCACCACAAAATCGACAAAAAGATGGAAGAAACCGATTCGAGAAAACCATGAGAGAATTCGTGGTCGCTCAAAAATCTGCAAATGATTTTATCAAAATCAATTTTTCAATCTCAAAGCCAAAGTTGAGCAAGGACGTAAAAATCATCAAGCATCTATCCAAGATCTTGAAAACAAGTTTGGCGATTTTCGACCAACATTCCTCTAGACCATCCGGTTCATTGCCAAGTAATACCCAATCCAACCCAAAACCATCAAATGATAAGACGTACCATCCACCACAAACAAGAAACGAGTATGTCAACGCTGTCTTCACAAGTAGTAATTTCTCGAACGATTCCAATCCGAATATCGTTGTTTCCGCCGGTGGAAGCAACATCAATACCGATCATGCCTCATTGATCGAGAAATTGGAAGCTCTCTCAACAAACATCGATACCTAATTCATAAGCATACGGAGGGAAATGATGGAACTGCGAAATAATCACCAAGCTTCAAACCACGATGCTGAGGATGACACGCCGATGTGTGATCCCATGGAAGCGAACCACGCCCAACATGAAGGATATCACCCAGGATATCAAGGCAGATATTATGACCAGAATTCTAGAAATTCGTACTCCTTTCCATACCACAAATCAACCCATACATATCCTCGATATCAGTCATGGAATACAATACCTCATCCATCACAACATTTCAATACACCTAAAACCTCACCGGAGGAGATGATGAGAGAATGGATGGCCAGTCAAACAAAAGCCAATGAGAATATGACGAACCTGTTGGTTGAATTGAAACATCAAGTCGATCAAGGAAGAAAGAACCAACAAGCGATAAGCCAAGATTTGGAGAGGAGGATAGAAAGATTAAGTAAGGAACATGAAGTCCATCATGTTGAATCTCTTCCTTACACCACATATTCCAACTCTAGACATGATTTTGTCTACAAACCACCCTCAATTCAATACGAGAACGACAAGGGTGAGGATGAATTTATCGAAGAGGACGAGACCGACCATATTCCAACCACGCCAATTCTGAACCAAATCATGTCTAACTCACCAACCGTGTTACCTTTTCTTGAGGATTGCACCATGCATATCCCAATGACGCAATTAAAGGTCCGAACACAATCATATTGATGATGAGAAGTTCAACAAAATCGGTGACAACTGGAATGGAGAACTGGAAAGAAAGATAGACAAATGGTCTGAACCACAAAATCCAGTTTCTTTAAATCAAAACGGTAGGACTAAGCCACCTCCTTTAACTCACTTTGAGAATGTGGATGCAATATTCTGGGAGTGGAAAGTCCGATGATCCTCCGAAAAATCATAAAGATCCGCCACCTGTCCTCATTTCTAATGAAATCGACCAAACGTTCGAAATAACGAAAAGGGACTTTCACTTGGTCAAACCAAAAGAATCAAATGTATTCCCATCCACTGTGGAGTACAAACCAAAGATTCCATTCCCTCAACGTTTAAGAGTCGAAATTCCCCATTTGAACCGTATGGTTAAAGTATCCTAACCCGGGAAGATTCGAGTCGGTGATGACTCGGTAATAAAACAAGCGCTTTCGGAGGCAACCCGTGTGTGTTTCTATTTTCATGGTCACTCCCCAAAGTTTTAACTGCTGGTTGAACTTAAGTGTGGGGGTGCCATCCTTTAATAAAACCTTTTGTTTGTTTATAAGATTATGTGCGGTGATGATTTCTCCGATGGACGCTAGGAATGAAGAAAGAATTTTAAGTCGATAAACTCGTTGACATATCTGGTTTCATCTCTATTTTCCTATTTCTATACTTTGAAGTTCGTTTTCATTGAGGACAATGTCTAACTTAAGTGTGGGGGTGAATAGGAAAATTAGAGTTTCATGCTTAAATTAAAAAAATTGTTTGCCCTTGTGATCTAGTTGTTTTCACACTTTTAGGATTATCTATTAGAATAATGGATCATTCCACTGGTAAACGGTAATATTTAAAACTTCGAGATGTGTTCCGATTACTATTGCAATCCATTCGATCGATAAACATTTGCTAGCACATATTATACCTTTTCTACTAAATTGTGAGGATTTGAGCCTATTTCTTATTAGCATACATCTTTTATGCTTGGATCTTTTGCTATGAGTGTGCGGTGATTTTATTTATTCTAGAACTTGTGCTTGTAAATCATTACCAGACCGCAGTGAGATTGCATTCGTGCGATATAAGTGAATTCGTGTGATAAAGAGGCACTTTAGGATTTAACCCAAATGGCATTCCATTTTACATTTATTGATTTATTAGCTAGCCACATTGGTTAGTTAACCACCCATATGGACTCATTTGTTAGCGCTCTTCTTTAGCGCTAGATACCCCTAGTTACACCCTCCGAGCCATTCTTTTCTTTTCTTAAATCCAGAAAAATACAAAAATATTTTACACTTTAAACCTTAGGCTACCCCTTGTCATGTCTAATGGTTGGTTGCTAGTTGCTTGGTATGATTAGATTGTTTTTGATGATTATTAGTTAGCCACACTTTGTCAATTGTGTGTGCCATTCCGACAAAGACGAAGGATGCATACTTCTTATTTGTAATTTTGTGGTGTATGCTTATACGAAGTGTGGGGGAGATGTGATGTATGAAAAAAAAATGTGGAAAGAAAAAAAAAACAAAAAAGAGAATAAGTCATCGAAAAAAAAAAAGAGAAAAAATATATATATATATGTGATGACAAAGAAGATGAAATATGTTTGAGATATCGATTAGCCAATGTGCTAAGACGTGATATATATATTTGGTGATCGATATATGAAGAGAAGATTGTAACTATAATCATTTACGGGTTTGCGGTTTGTTCGGTGACTAGCAACATGGGTATTAGACTTGACTTTATTTTTCTTTAACACCAATTTTATAAACATTCCCATGCCTTATCCATACCCTTCACCCGAAGCCTATCATTATAACCCGAATAAAAGCCCTCTTTAGATGTTTTTACTTGGTGCTTACGCCACGTCGGTGGAGTTTTGTTTCTTGTACAAGCTTATGGTAATAATCTAATCATGAGTGAGAAATGAGTGTGATTTATCTTGTTACTCCACTAAAATGAGTGATTGAGTGAATTATATTTCGTTCCTTTTTAGTGAGGTGTTCAAATGTTAATCATGCAAGAAAATCATTGGATATTGTCAAACATCTTGATGTTTCACCTTTATAAAGCATAATTGATGAATCCTCTCTCGTATTTATACTTGGTTGATTTGCATCACATTTTCATAATCACGATCTTGTACCGGTGGATGTTTTTCCTAGATTTGCTTGAGGCAAGCAAAGTTTAAGTGTGGGGGAATTTGATAACGCTCAAATTGTGCATGTTTTAGTAGCGTTATCCGTGTTTTTATGTATGTTATTTGGTTATAATCATATGCTTTTGTTGCTTAATCGTATCAAAGTCGTTTGCTAGTTCATTTGTAGCCAAGCACGGAAAGTGGAGAAAAGACGTAAAAAGAAGTAAAATACTAAGATTTCTCCATGTATGAAGAATTCCCGACCAAAGCAAGACTTGTGGAGTATATTCGAGAAGATAAAGTCATCAAGTTAGTGGTCCAAAGACTCAAGAATAAAGTTCAAGAAGGAAAACGAGAAAGAAATGAAGAAAAGAAGCTTAAACGAAGATATATTGGAAGACTCGTTGTTCACGACACACCTTCACCATTTTGCCATAACTTTTGCATACGGACTCGTTTGACCCCCGTTTGCGGCCACGGAAAGCTAAGAGAAAGATCTACAACTTTTCCGTTTATGACTTTTCGTGATTTTGCTCCAACCGATCGGTCGAGACCGTAACCGATTCGGTTGGAGACTAGTCAACAAGACCAACCGATTCGGTTGGAGCTCAACCGGATCCGGTTGGAGGTCCTGTTCAGCCATTTTCCATTTCTAAGGTTCCAAACTTGTTCCAAATGATTCTAGTCCTTCCTACATGTCTTCTAGTCCCTTCCAAGCTCCTTGGTGACCAAGAAATGCATTTATAACCCCTAGCCTTGGAAGTAGTATAAATAGAGGCCTTTGCATCCTCATTTCACACACCACAATTTGAGAGATCTTCTCTCACACCTATCTTACCACCACTACCACTCTCTCAAAGCCTAAATTCGTTCATAAAGTTCCAGGAAACTTTGGAGGTCCAAGAAGTCATCATTTGGAGGTCAAACCATCAAGAAGTCATCACCAATACTTGACGCATCATTACTACATCATTTGTAATCTCATTTCAATCATTGTAAGACCTTTAATCATGTTTTCTAATGTTCAAAGTTCTGAGTTTATGTTTATGATTGCTATGAGTGGCTAGTTTCTTTATGCACTTGCTTAAATGATGTTGATTATCATATGATTAGTAAGTGATTGTGTTAACATGTTTTAATTCAATTTCAAGTTGATTCTAAGATCCAATTGTGCTAAAGTTTCATAGTGACATTTGTTAATCAAGTTTGGCTAATTGATAGTAATCGTTGGGGTCGAAAGAACTTCGTGTTTTTCAACTAGTCATAACCATTTTGTCTATGGATGATTGTTTTTACCCATTATTCCTGATTATACAAAGGAACTAAGGTGTGGTTGTAATAGAAACGCTTTTTGATTATCAAATTGGATTGGTTGGAAACATCTAAATGGTCGTAAGATTAGTTGTTGAGAATCAATTGTAGCCTTTTGTCTATGATCGGTTACCTTTTGTATTGACCATTTCTTAAGCAATTTGATGAACAAGTGGATGTTTTTGTGTTTAAGTTTATGAAAGTAGACTTATGAAACTTGAATTGATCTTGAATTGATTGGTTAAACTTAATGCTTGTTTTTATAAACTAAACTTTTGATCAAGGTTTAACTTGTAAGAACAATAGATTACTGCACCAACTAATTATCATAACCAACATGTTAAGAGGTTAACACAATCACATTAATCTATGATATGAAACTAGTTTAAGCAAGTGTAGTTTTTAATCATCTGAATTTCATTATACCTATTTGCTTTATTATATGTTTTGGATAGACTCCGTTAATTCAAACTCGTGTTTAGATTCACTCAAATCCCTGCGAACGATCCCGACTTACCTTCATAATCTTGCTATAATGGACGAGTATACTTGCTCGTATGTGTTATTGGTAATATTTGTAATTCACCTTTTATAAATTTAAAACTTGCACCAACCGGGCACATCATAGACGCATCACACCAAACACACCATGAAAGACGAAATGAAACGACTTTCCTCTGAATGTTGTGGTCTTTCGGAATACTAATCACCTGTGAATATGCAATAACTCGATACTAAGACCGTGTGTGAGGCATCATAACATCATATTTGGGTAACTTCACACAAGATCACCTATGAAATTGGACGATAACACCAAAGTGAGACGTTTGAGCCACATATCGTCTTATTTCTTCCCCTAATTGAAGAAATTCAAGAAGGCATTGGGTTTTAAAGAAGCATGTAGAAGAACAAGGAAGTAATGACCACCTACACACTCTCTCCCCTCGATGTTTCAATGATTCGAATCATACACCACGTATGTTGATGATGAATTAAAGACAACAAACCATGTATAAGGAGACAAGTGAAACCATGTATGTTCAATTATTTGAACAAGTGTGAAGTACCGAAATATCTCATGAGAATCAACTAGCGATAAAGCGCTTTGTAAATCATTTAGTTGATCATCACTGTGTCATTGTTGTTGAAAACAGTTTGATCTTCGTTATCGAAGATTCGATTGAGGTGCGATTCTGAAGAACGGTTGTTGTTGTAGATTGAGTGTATCTGAAATTAGAGTATTATCGGGTTGTGCAATGGAAACATTCGATACATCGAAGCTAACGACTTTAGGCAGAATCTTTAACCGAGGAGCAAGCAATGTTTCCAATTCTTGACGATTAAGTACAATGGTGGAGCAACGATGGACCATTAAGATTTAGACGGTGAGAAACGGGTCCCTCTGTATTTCAAAGAGAAGCCATTGTTGTTGTACCTGCATAGAAAAATAGAAGGGGACAAGAAAGAAGAAATATGGATCCCCAAGTGTAACGGGTTCCGGATGTTAGAGGCATAAAGATGTAGTGTCAATTATCTTCTTGACACGGAACATGCTATTTGATGATTTCCTTTCCTACCTCGGGGATGGATGTTGTGGGTTTCACACTTTTTTGATGCAACTACTTCAGATATCTTGCACTGTAGGAATCCACCTAAGACCAACGATGTTGAAAACTCTACCCTTTGGAATCCATCTATGGTTAGATCTAGGGGATGTTGAAACTTCTTTTGGGATGAGTCTGCGTCCTATATTGATCCACCTATTAGGTTTCTGACATTTTACGTTTAGATCAACGGGTTTATTTCTAACTGTTTGATTAAACTTAGGTTTTGGTTTGCTACTACAAGCAGTGTTCAGTAATACACTAGGTCGTGAACCTAAGATTCCATCCTTTTGGAGTAGTGCCCTCTTCCTAGCCTTTTCTAGATCAGAGTTCTTGTGCAAGTCATAAGTATCATATGAATATTGAATTTTGATGCTCGGTTTAGACATTGTGTTTGAACTAATCCTAGACGGGCCAGGTGCAACTACTTGTAGAGGTTTAACAGAAACAGATTTAATAAACAGGTTTATGAGAGCGAGTCATTTTTCTTAGGCCAAGAATGTGGAGGACCGGATTTGTCAAATGATTAATCTCAACAACTTGGGAGGCAAACCGTGGTTTTGAAGATTTAGAACGTTCAGATTTAAAAGCAGTTGGTTGTCTAACTACTGATTGATTTCTGATTGGTTGAAGAGACGATTTCCCCAAGATTGTTGGTTTTGTAAACTTAAGTATCCACACTCTTGCCAGTTAATCTTCTCAATTTGTTTTGTAAAGCAACATGTGCAAGCCCCTTTGCTTGAATTTGAGCCTTTAAATGCTCATTTTCTTTTACCAATGTATCCACACGATTACTTTGTTCATTAGAATACCGACTATTGTGTTTCAAGAAAAGATTTGTTTTGTAATTTAAGTTCAGAGAGATGCAATGTGCCTCTAGTTTTGAAAAATATTTATGAAACCGAGCAATGGTCTTTTGAGAAGAATGATTTCGATTCAAGAGTTTGATTTGACGTTTCAGTTGAATTGTTAACAAGTAAGGGCTCGGACATGAGATAGTTGTCACGGACATTGTGCAAGACACGGGTCAACCTCTCCTTCATTATCGAATTCGAGGGTGATCGGTATGTTGTGTCGCATTGCATTCGAATATGATCAGCAGTAGATAGTACCTCAACCATTTGTTCTTTGTCAAAGTTTGGCTCATGTCATAGATGGGTAAGATATCTTCCTCAACCATTTGTTCTTCATCAAAGTTGGGCTCGGTGTCATAGTTAAGTATGATATCTTCTCCGGATCTGTTCATTGTCATCCTCGCTTTCCAATGCAACAACCTCATTATCGGCATTACCGACGGATGCGATAATCACAACATTCTCTACATCCCTTTGAGCATTCTTTCCATGTACATCTACTCTTTCACCTTGCTCGATCGCAGGATTTCGGGGAATTTGATGATGTCGGCGTTTGGAATTGTTAAACATTGAGTTCAACTTCTTTTCGTAACAATAAATCCTTCTTGCAATTCCACAAATGCCTTTTCTTCTTCGAATCATCAGTAGCAAGGTTTGGTGATGAAGGTTTTAAGCAGTAGATGGAAGAAGATGAACTCATCATACTTGAAAGGCCGATATAGTGATTATCAAAATTTCCCTCCAAAAATAATTTTGAAAAATTTTGTCTCCCAAAATTTGAAATTCACTGTAAAATTCAATTTTAAGGTAGAAAGAAAAATATGAGTTATGACAATTTTGACGCCAAATTTGACCCGAAAAATTCGAATTTGGGCCCAAAAATTTGAATTTTCACCAAAATTTTCATAGTTAAACCAAAATTTGAATCTCGCGTAAAAATTGAACGTTTAGTCTCCCCTAAAAATTAAGTTTTACTCAAATTTTCCCGCCAATTTTTTTTTTCGATAACTTGTGTTGATGATGGATCTTTGTAGTCGAATGAAACTTTGTTTGTTGAAGAAGTCCTTAAGCGTAGAAAACCAGCTTATGCGTAGAAAGAACCTTACACGTAGAAAGAACCTTACGCGAGAAAGAACCTTATGCGTAGAAAAACCTTACTGCGTAGAAAGAGCTTCGTAAAACACCACCCACGGCGTAACAATGAGACTTACGCGTAGACTTGGTGAAACCTTAGCTTATCGTAAACCAAAGACTTATTAGTAAGAACCTTATGCGTAATATTTTCTTAGGCGTAAGACTTGCTTATGCGTGAAAATGCTTACGCGAAGATGTTTACTAAATGGCGTTTATGCTTATGCGTAAAACTAGGGTTTTAACTCAAAATCCTTTACACTATCACGGTGTAAAGATATCCAAATTGAAGTGTTTTCGTGCTTATCCAAGCAAGAAAACACCGAGTAAATAAGCGAAGATCAAGCCAAGGAAATCTTATGCGTAAGTTTAGGGTTTCCTTACAGTAGAAAATACAAAAAGCGATTTTATGCCCAAAGTGTTTAGAAACTTAATTTTTTTGATGAAATAGCTTCAATATCACCAAAATAACAAGAAAGTTCAAAACTTGATGATCCAAAACTCTTTTCACCTTACAGTGAAAGAGGTACACGAATGAAATCAAGCTCAAAACACTTCTACACGTAAAGTTTCAAAATTTTGCCAAAACTTAAACTTTAACACCAAATAACCTTGAAAGTACAAGAATCTTGGATTGTAACATGTAAAAATGAAAGCTTTTTGCGTATGAAAGATTGAGTACCGAAACCTTACACGTAAACCATAAAAACTTCAAAAACAAAACGATTTCACCCAACTATTTGGCGAATGATACCACTGGTAGGTCACCATATTAGTAACACAAGCATCAATAGAAGAAATAGAGAAGAAGTGATCGATTGAACACTTAGCCAAACACACGAATATGATATGAAGAAGAGTTATGCGTAGGTGAATGAGATAAATGAACAACCAACCCTCAAGTGAGGGTTATTACAAGGTATTTATAGGAGAGGGAGCTAGGGCAACACTCCTAGTCCCTTCCTTTCCTTATTGGACTTGGGCCTAGGCTTATGGGCCGTCTACATAAGCCTAAGCTTAATAACAAACATAAATGCCATATTAAGCTAACTATTACATATGAATCTGATAAGGTTTTAAAAGGTACCATTTTGAGGGTCGTTTTAGTCCTTATTTGATCACTTTGTATCCGTTATTGCTTAATATCGTTCCTTTTCACTTTTAGGTCTCTTGAAGGCAAAATCTGGAATGGCACTTATTTGGACGAAAAAGGCGAATATATGAAGAAAATGGCCAAAGTCAAAATCGAGACACTCACGATTCTTTGAAATTAGAAGGCGACGCGTCGGTGCTAATGGCGACGCCGTCCGAGGATTTTGCGACGGTTCGAACTCAAACTCGTATTTTCAAGTGGCGGCGTCCGGTTGTAAAAGAGTAGACCGTCGCTACTCGGGGCGGCCTAGATGCAATCCAGACGACGTCGAAGTGAAGGAAGGCGTCAGCGACATAAGGTGACGCCGTCGCCAAGGTTAACGTGGCCAAGACGAAACCCTAATGACGGCGACACGGCGGCGTCCGCGAAACATAAGGTGACGCCGTCGCATATGTAATCTTATATATAGAATCCGAATTTTTCGGTTTAAGAGAGTCTTTTGGGTGAAAACCTAAAACCGAACCTAAGGTGTCTTGTACAGTATTTTAGGGTTTTAAACCCTATCTTACATCAAGATAAGTATTTACTTCATTAATTCAATTATGTCTTTGATTATTTGTGTATGCTTGCATGTTTTCCATGTCCGGCTAATTTATTTGTGTGTTTGCTTAGGAAGTATGAAACTTAAATATTGAATATTGATTGGTTGTTTCTTATCTTAGTTGATTAATGATCTAGTAATGCGATAGGTCATTCGTTGTGTACTTAATGCTTGATTCATCTTTGTGAACCTTAGAATATAATTACCGAGTAGTTGTAGGCTAAACCATCCAAAGAGTGCCTTAGAGTAAGAGTTTATCATCCCTAGTGGGTTTGTAGGCGAGACCCTTTGGTAAGTTAAAGAGTTGGGAGAAAGCATACCCTACAACTTTAGACACACAACGCAACTAAGAATAAGGACGTGAGAACTCAACCATCAATAGGAGATAATTAAGGAGTAGTACAATCTAAGTAAACACATCTTTAAACTATCATACGAGCACACATTAATTAGACATAGACTCCCACAACCTTAGTTTAGATAATTAGATAATAGTAGAGTAATCGGTAGAAATACCAACCCCTCAAATCCAATACCCGAGATTCGTACCTTTCCCTTTCATAAAACATAAAAAGATAAAAAATAATCTTCCTCAACCTTAACCTTAGCGTAGTAACTCCTTACTAGCATTCCTATTCCCTAGAGAACGATATCAATACCGTGGCTTACCCTAATTACTACACTACAACGATTAGGTTCACCGCCTAGGGTGTTATAAACTTGCTCGAAGAAAAGGAAGTTTCCTTGACCCCGAACGATGCGTGTGGCGTTATCAAGTTTTAGGCGCGTTGCGGGAATAGAATAGCTAGTTAGTGGTCCACCTCGTTTAGGTTCTTTGCTTGATTCCTATCAAGTAAACTTTTTCTCATTTTAGCTTTCTATTAGTCTATCCCCCTTCTTCGTGACCTTTGTTCGTAACCATTTTCATTAACTATTCCGTTAGCCGATATGGAGAACGCGAATCGCCAAAACTGTCACCCAATCAACGAAATCCACTACATAATCTACCCTTTCCACTCCAAAATGAGATCTTGAGGTTCCAAGAATATCATGATGAATCCTTTCTTGAGGCGTGGACTCGAATTAAATATTTATTACAAAAGTCCTTTATCATGGTATTGATTTCTGTTTCCACTACAATTCTTTTACACTCAGACGCCTACGAAACCCAAAGGAGACTTGACTATGTAGCGGATGGGGCTATTTGGGGACGTGGTGTTCAAATGCATGGGAAACATTTGAGATTCACGCCCAATTTAGAAGTGGAACATGGGACCCAAAAACGAATCTTTAGACCTATTTTCAATTTGGAAACTTCGGCCGGAAAGGTTGTTTAGGAAGGAGATGATTAGAGTTGAGGTACCAAGGTGCATGTCATGGTTAGGCGCTACCACAGTACAAAATGAATACATAGGTGATCTTGATAAGATGGAGGATAGAGTAGAAAATCCAATCCCATCGGATAACCCACAAGTCCTACCATCACTGAGGAACACACATCGCCTATAACTTACCGGAAGAAGTAGAAGAGACTATAGGAACCCGATTGTAGAACCTTTGGACCAAACGCCACTAGGGAATATAGGTTTAGATGCTTGTTGTCATGACCTCTCTCTTAGTCCTAGGAAAGTTCCTAATTTTGATGAACCGGAGCCTCAACCAAAAACCTTACCCAATTTTCCATCTTTAGATGTGAATCTTGGAATTGAATTAGGCCCCAATCCACCCATCAAAATAGATAGTCCGGGTAGTTGCTTGATAAAGGTGGTAGATTCTAGGCCATGTAGAGTAGAAGCTAATATAGGAGTAACCCATGACCTTACACACTTACATCACCCATTCGTGGTTGATAACAAGAAACACTATGGGTTTAAACCGGGTTTATTAGGTCAAGATGGATCCTTAACTAGGAATCTTTTGAAGTTGATAAAATGATCCATTTTAGAGAGAGATTTGATTCACCGCTACACCAATAGACTTAGGTAAGGTTATAATGAATAGAGCACACTCCTTTGAGCATATAAATCACCCATCACCCTCTCCTCGGTAGCAAATTTCCACCCCGAGGTGTGTATTCTACTATCACCCTCACTTAAACTTAAGTGTAGGAAAACTTCCCTTTATCGATAAATAAGGGTAGAGTCGGGCTCGTGACTCGAACAAAAACAAGCGCTTCTTGGGAGGTAACCCATGTATTTTTTTTTTTCATTTTCATTTGTGTGTCGTATATCTTTTATTAATTGTTGTTCTCATGTTTGAATTTGTAAAAATGCTTTATTTTGTCTTTAACCTCGTCTTAATTACATATAAAGGTATTTTACATAAGGGATAAGTGTAGGGAGGATTACACACGTTTTCAAAAGAAACGTAAACATGAGAATAACAATTAAATAAAAGATATATATGTTTGTTTGTTTGAGTCAAATGCTTGTATCGAGTCATAATAGATGTTTTGCGAAAATTTTCCGATTCTAAAGATGTAAATTTTCCGTAATTTTTTCGTAAAATCGCATAAGCTTTTTGTCAGGATAACTGACGGGTCAGATTGCAACTGACGGCGTCGGGAAGGAGTAAAACATTAGATCACTTTTTCTCGTTTTCGAGCTACTTATAAATTTTTGGAATTTTCGTGTCTTAATTTTCTTAGAAATTGTAAACATCCATTCCACAAGCATTATATCCTAGTTTAAATCGAGTCTTATATATGTTATTACCGCCAATTTTACGAAGGTTTCGTTTGTTTTCTTCAAGTGTGCAGGTTTAGTTTGTCAAGAAGAAGTTACATAAGATTGGAAGGAGCTTTTCACGCAATAATTCTTCTTGAAAAGGATTTAACCACCACTTTACACGGATCTTACCGAGCTAATCTGGGAGTACTAGTTTTTTCGCTTTTAATTACCTTCTTTATCATAACTTTGATACTTTCGGGGAACATTGGGGACAATGTTCGGTTTAAGTGTAGGAGGGAAAATAAAACGGAACTTTGAAACTATGCTTATCCTTGACTATTTGCTTTGTCCAATTGTGATTGCGTAATAAACCATGAGAAAATGTCGGTTAGGGTAATTTTGGCACCAAATTTAAAATTTTTTATGACATATAGGAGTGGGCCATGAGTCTTAACAAAAGCGTCTCATGGATAGGAAGTTGCATGACTAGCACAAAAACCCTTTACCACCCAAATTCCACCCAAAATGTGAGGATCACCCTTAGATTAGTAGGAATTAAAGCATTCATCTTTAATGCTTAGAGTGTGAACCGTAGTATATTAGATTCTAGAACTTGTTTTGTGATGCATTCCGAGATCGCAAGTGAGGCTACACTTGTGTAGTTAAGAATAACTAAATGATAAGAGGCATTAGGATAACCCTTGTTTGATACCCGTAATATAATTACTTCTTCCATATCGGTTGAGTAATTCCCCACACCCTTTGCGTTGTACTCATCTTTAGTACACGATACCCCTAGTTAACCCCTCGAGCCTATCCTTTTCGCGGTTCTCGTGATGTTTCGGTTTTTCCGAATATCAATGAAGAGCATTGTTTACACCCCACCCCAAATATACACCAAAATCGCTTTAGCCTACCCCTTATGCACTCACTTTTAGTGCAAATGTTTGTTATCACCCTAAACCTTTAGTTCAATTATCTAGTTGCTTGCATAAGTTGCTAAGTCGAGTCATATCCTTTGTATACAGTTTTGGGACGATTGGGATTCATGGGAAAAGTTAAAGTTTATGAAATGACGGGAAGGGAACGTTAAAAATTCAAATTCCCTTTGTTTACATAATAATGTACCCCAAGTGTTTTGATCTTTCCAAATCGGGTCAAATTAGTGTTAGAGTAATAAAAACTCAAGTGTAGGGATATGCCTATAAATCTCTAGTATTTTGATGTTATCTTAGAGGATGGTAGAGTAAAAGTGTATGAAAAAAAAAAAAAAAAAAAACAACAACATACGGCTACCATCCTACATCTATCCTTTAAATTTATGTTTGTTTATTTCCGTTACTAAAGTTTTAGAGTGTCGAGTCTTGGCTTAGCAACGCCATTCTTCATATGCATTTAACATAGAGATTTTTGACTTGCCACCACTAAAAAGCCTATCCCACCAAACCCTTTATTTCCCTACCGTAAGCCTAACATTACAACCCTTTAAAAGACCTCTTTGATAGTCTTTCCTAGGTGCTTACGCCAAAGCGATGGAGGTTTGATCTATTCTCAAGCCTATGGTAATCTATGTACTAGGACCGGTTAATGAGTGTTTATCTTCCATTTCCTATTTGTTATATTTCATATATACACCGAGAGATGTGAGTATCCAAACACCCCATGTGAGGTGCTAGTATGTAATTCCGTGCTTGTTATGACTTTTGTGGGGCTTATATGTGTTTTGGACCGTTTTGAATTAATGCTTCATGACCCTAACTTATAAATTAATTGGTTAAAAGCACATTTGCTTGAGGACAAGCAAATAACAAGTGTAGGGATATTTGATAAGGTTTTAAAAGGTACCATTTTGAGGGTCGTTTTAGTCCTTATTTGATCACTTTGTATCCGTTATTGCTTAATATCGCTCCTTTTCACTTTTTAGGTCTCTTGAAGGCAAATGCTGGAATGGCACTTATTTGGACGAAAAGGCGCAAATATATGAAGAAATGGCCAAAGTCAAAATCGAGACACTCACAGATTGTTGAAATTAGAAGGCGGGCGTCGGTGCTAATGGCGCGCCGTCCGAGGATTTTTGCGACGGTTCGTAACTCAAAACTCAGATTTTCAAGTGACGAAGTCCGGTTATAAAAGAGTAGGCCGTCGCTACTCGGGCGGCCTAGATGCAATCCAGACGACGCCGAAGTCGAAGAGGACGGCGTCCATCGACATAAGGTGACGCCGCCGCAAGGTTAACGTGGCCAAGACGAAACCCTAATGACGGCGACACGGCGCGCCACGAAACATAAGGTGACGCCGTCGATATGTAATCTTATATATAGAATCCGAATTTTTCGGTTTAAGAGAGTCTTTTGGAGTGAAAACCTAAAACCGAACCTAAGGTGTCTTGTACAAGATTTTAGGGTTTTAAACCCTATCTTACATCAAGATAAGTATTTACTTCATTAATTCAATTATGTCTTTGATTATTTGTGTGTATGCTTGCATGTTTTCCATGTCCGGCTAATTTATTTGTGTGTTTGCTTAGGAAGTATGAAACTTAAATATTGAATATTGATTGGTTGTTTCTTATCTTAGTTGATTAATGATCTAGTAATGCGATAGGTCATTCGTTGTGTACTTAATGCTTGATTCATCTTTGTGAACCTTAGAATATAATTACCTGAGTAGTTGTAGGCTAAACCATCCAACAAGGTACCTTAGAGTAAGAGTTTATCATCCCTGGTGGGTTTGTAGACGAGACCCTTTGGTAAGTTAAAAGAGTTAGGGAGAAACGCATACCCTACAACTTTAGACACACAACGCAACTAAGAATAAGGACGTGAGAACTCAACCATCAATAGGAGATAATTAAGGAGTAGTACAATCTAAGTAAACACATCTTTAAACTATCATACGAGCACACATTAATTAGACATAGACTCCCACAACCTTAGTTTAGATAATTAGATAATAGTAGAGTAATCGGTAGAAATACCAACCCCCAAATTCAATACCCGAGATTCGTACCTTTCCTTTCATAAAACATAAAAGATAAAAATAATCTTCCTCAACCTTAACCTTAGCGTAGTAACTCCTTACTAGCATTACTATTCCCTAGAGAACGATATCAATACCGTGGCTTACCCTAATTACTACACTACAACGATTAGGTTCATCGCTTAGGTGTTATAAAACTTGCTCAAGAAAAGGAAGTTTCCTTGACCCGAACGACGCGTGTAGCGTTATCGTAATCACTAACACTTGAATAAGTTTTAGGAGTGATTCCAACAATACTTGTCCATTGTATCAGTTTCATTAGCACCACTCACACCATTAACTTCAGAAATCGAGTCTTTTGCTGGCGTAGAAGATGCTACATCCTCCTTTTCCACACAATCCTTCTCATCCGCTAAAGGAAACTTTTCCACTTCACTCTCTTTCAAAACCGGCTCAACAACTTCACTGGAAGTAGGACAATCCTCCTTCAAATCAATCTCACTAACCACAACTGTCTCTTCCTCTACCACTACCGGTGCTGCTAAATCCTTTTCCTTCACAACTAAATCGTTATTCTCCTCAATCGCATGTAACACCTCTTCCACCAATGGGTCAACCTCCTTAACCAGATCATCAACAATCGCACAAGACTTTTAGGTTCAACCACATGCATCGACTCAGTAACTACTACTTCCTTAACCACCACACCTCAGTTATATTTTTTTTAAAGTTTGAGTTATTTACGATTTTGATATATGTTTTTGAGTTTTGAATTTTTTCCTTATCCACCACACCTCAGTTATATTTTTTTAAAGTTTGAGTTATTTACGATTTTGATATATGTTTTTGAGTTTTGAATTTTTTTCGTTGTGAGTTTGGGATTGATTTGATACGTTTGGGTTTCAGTTTTCGTGTGAAGAAAACAAATAACTCCCAAGAGATAATCATGTTGCTTGAAGAACAGTTGGCTATGGCTAACCAGAAGCCAATGACCTCTTCATAACAACATGGATCCAAAGAGTATTAAATTTTATTCTTTCACAATGGTAATAGTTGGTTGAACATTTTTCGTCTAATAAAAAGAAAATATGCTTTGTTTCGATTTTTCTTGCCTATGTGCCTTTTCCTTTCAGTTTACCATATCTTAGTGAGATCCTTTCTAAATCTGTTAGCAAAAGTTGGCTGGTGTACTGGCCATTATATGGTTTTTTCAATAAGAGGCATGACATGCTATATGCCTACATCGTAATTCTTAAGACAAGTTAGATGGCTAATGTGTTTATGTTTTTGATAGCCTATTAGCAGTGAAATTCGCAAAAAAACTGACAGAAAGGGTGTCCCATGTCATTTCATATATATGTGTAGTTTCCCTTTTGTACCTACAGTTGGTAAAATATGTGAGTTCATGATCTACGCGTGTAGATTTTAGTACACTACAGGTTGAGTTACAAATTGCTACTTAGAATATGTAAAAGCACCTCCAGGACAGCCCCCCACGCTGTTGCAACAACGAAGTTAACCGTTTTATTTATCGATTGTGTTTTGTGCATGACATGTTAAGTTAGATCTCTTGGTTAGATTAGTTATTGGTTTATCGACTTACGTATGGGTTTTGAAACAAGGCTAATCTGAACACCCTCTAGGTTCATTAAGTGTGATAATGAGCTGTTTGAGTTAGAAGTTTGTAACAAAAATCTAAGAAAGTAAAAATGTAAAATTGAAACATGTTGGAGTTATTGCAAATAAACCAGTATTTGGGAACTTTATGTGGTTAATGACACTGTTTTTGCTAAGTTAAAAGTTGTTTTGGGGGTGAATTCGAATTGTGTGAAAATGAATGAAGTGAAGAAGGGGAAATTTGGTTTGGGTTCGGATGAGCGTTAACCACCACAGTATATTAGATGTTTCCTACATGTTAGTTCTTTTGTCATGTACATTATCATATTGAGTTTGAGATCTCATCATAGTTAATGTCAATCCCTAAAATCTATTGTATTGACATTAGGCGAGAAGAGCTGATAAATTGAGACCTGCATGTTTCATTGTCAATGAAGTAGTATACTTCCTGTTAGCTTTAATAGTTTTTATTAGAGGTGATGGTCATTCAAGTTTAGGAACTTTGTAACGTGTGTTAGATATCATGATAGAATAGTCAACGGGCTCGTGGATTGGACTAAGCTAAATGGGTATTAGTTTAGTTAAGCTAAATCCAATCCAAGTCCACGAGGCCCAAACCCAAGCCCATTAGGGCATCTAGTGCTTTTACTATAAATACCCCTCAAAGTCTCATTTGAGGGGTGTGCTTGAAAAAGTGTGTGTGTGTGTGTTTTCTCTCTCAAGTAATACAACTTCTTGTGTTCATCTTTTCTCTCTACGCATAACATACACGGTTTTATAACATCAAGTCACCATCTTTGTTTCTTTCTTATTTACGCATAGTTTGTGTTTGTGTGCTAACGTGTTCTACGCATAAAGTGATATACGTGTTGGGTTTGTGATAAGGTTGATAGATTTAAGGTCCTACAATTGGTATCAATCGCCTAACAATGGTTTAGGAGTGTTTGTGTTTCGTTTTTTGGTTAAAACTAAGCATAAAGTTGCGTTTTTCTCTATAAAACGTGGGCTTTTTGCATAAAGTTTTGACTTTTACGTGTTTTTAAGCTTAAAGTTGTAGACTTTAATGATCATTAAGTGTTTTGGAAGAAGTTTGTGCAAAAGAAATCGAATGGAAACGTGTTTTTGGGTGAAAAATTCGTGTTTTTTGCGTTTCTGGGCATTTTACGCGTAAGCAGCATCTTGGTCAAAACCCTCTTTTTACGCGTAAGAAAAGTCAAAACCCTATTTTTACGCATAAGGTTTTACGCGTAAGATTTGGTTTTTACGCATAACCTTTTGGTGAAGAATCTTCGTTGCAACAACGGTTACTCGGTGCTTCCTCACTTGGATAAGTTTGTGGAACACTTCGACTTGTGGATATCTTATACCGTTGTGACAAGTGTAAAGGATTTTGGTTTTTAACCTAAGTTTACGATAAGCGTAACGCCATTTAGTAACACTTTCACGCATAAGTTTACACTTACGCGTAAGGTTTTTACGACTAAGCATTGTGTTTAAGCATAAGCTTATGCTAAAGCCTAAAGTTATGCGTAAGTTGGGTTTTACAGATAAGGAATCCTACGCCTAAGTTTTTTACGCATAAGAATCCTACGCATAAGCACTCATTGCTACGCTTAAGAACAGGTTTACGAGTAAGATTCTGAGCAAAACTTCAAACGGCTATAACTTTTGAACCAGAACTCCGTTTTCGGTTCTACCCATCAAAACGACCGTGAGAACGAGGAGATTGTACGCCGAATCAACTAAAGTTCATTCGGGTCAACCTTCAAGTCCTAAAAACGCTCCAAACAGAAGTTATTGAGGTTTTTAAGTTTTTAGAGCAAATTTTCACTACAACAACCGAGCTTAATCTTCATTCAACACAACTCCTTTATCGTTGAATCGATCCTACATCAACTTTATCATCAAATACCTTCATCAATGGCAACTCAACAAGACATTCATGCAGCCGGTGCCGAAAACCGTCCTCCTATGTTGGAAAAAGGTGGTTATCTTCAATGGACAAGTCAAATGCTTCGTTACATCAAGACAAAACCTAATGGAAAATTGATGATTCAATGCATTCAGAATGGACCCTTCAAGCCTCGACAAGTCCAAAACCCTGGAAATTCTAATGCAACACCTCCCGTCCCACCATCTTTTCATACTCAAACCGAATCGTAATACATCAAGAGGATCAAGCAAGTCAACGCAGATGATATGGCAATTCACATTGTCCAACTGGGTTTACCAAGAGACATCTTTTCTCAGAGAGCGGCCAGAAACTACTTCGATATGTGGGAACGTGTTAGACGGCTTTGTCATAGAACGTAAATTGGTCAACAAGACATGGAGAACAAGTCGCTAACCGAATGGGAAAAGTTCACTTCAACCTGTGGAGAATCCATTGAATCCTACTATGGAAGGTTTTGCACTTTGATGAATGAGCTTATCGAAACAAGTTGGCACCCGATGTATCGTGCATAACATCAAATTTCTCAACAATCTTCCGTAAGAATGGGGACGATATGTCACTATTGTCAACCAAACAAAGGACTTACAACAGGTGAATTTTGATCAACTAAACGATTTTCTGAAACAAAACCAAACTGAAGTCAATGAAGTTAGGAAAGAAAGATTGGCAAAGAATCACGATCCATTGGCACTCATTGCAAAGACTCAACCTACAATGAATACACAACAACAAGCTTCATCATCTTCCACTAACAACAACTTGCAGCAATACATTTCTCAACCACAAGCTGTTATCCCTCAACAACAATTCTATCCACTAGAACAACAAGCCATTCAACAACAACAGTATCCACAATACCAGGAACAAGGAATCACCGATCCCGAAACCGAACAGAAGAAGCTTTGTTACGTGCATTTTCTTTCTTGGGTAAAGCATTGAAGTTGGTATTCCACACCAACTAACAACAACCAAAGGATTTCATCAAACACTCGAATGTGCAAATTGCACGGCCGGGTGTGTATATGGGTAATCAAGGACAAATGGTTGGAGTTATTGGGAATCAACATGGATATGCTCTTGGATTTCATTATGGGTAATCAGCGGTTCCGTATCGGTAATCAGTTGGGTCGAATGTTGGAAATCGATGGGACGAGAATGTTGGGAATAGAGCGATGGTAATCGAATGGAATGTTACTGACCAAATCGTTGGGAATTATGGAAATGTGAATCAAGGTAATCGGGTTAAGTGTTACAACTATCAAGGAGTGGGTCACATGGCAAGGAACCGTCCCACTAAGCCACAAAAGACGAATCCGAGTTCCTTCGAAAGCTATCTTTGTAGCAAGCAAGAAGTAGGGATGCGGTTGAGTCTTGAGGAAAATGATTTTTCGCTATTATGGATGATTTGGAAGACCTCAAGGAAATCAAGGCGAACTGCATCTTCATGGCAAATCTTGAGGAGACTAAGTCACGACATCGACTCGACGCACCTCCCGCCTATGACGCCAACGCAGATGTCGAGGTACCAATCATTGATCTATGTTATAACAATGTCATATTTAATGTGTTTACTCATGACGAACAACATTTCGTGACGCCAAGACCTACTTATGATACATACGGACAATCCGAGTTGTAGCAATACTAACTCGAAACTCCAAATGTAGATCCTAGTGGAGGTCATGTGGCACAAAATAATGAGACCGATGAGGAAACACGTGCTTATTTTGAATCATTAATCAATAATCGTGGCATTGAAATTGAGAAAGTTAGAACGGTCAATCGAAGTTAAGGCAAATGAATGCTAAATTGACGGCGAGCTTGAGAGTTACAAAGAGAACGCAAGAGCCTTTGAATTTCATATAAAAAAGTATCGAATTAGAAATTGGTTATCGAGATTCTGTTTTAAGAGAAAAACAATTGCAAATCAAGTATGACACACTTGATGTGAATTTAAACTTGAAAATAAAATCTTTAAACAAGGAAATTTTTGAACTAAACGACCAACTTTCTAAACAAAAGCAACGATTCGATCTTGAAAAGAGAAGAAAAGTTGATAAGCGATTTTTCAAAATGAGAAGATTCTCTTCTTGATGAAATTCTGGATAAAAATGAAACAATCGAAAAATTGGACAATTTGCTTCTTACAACGGGTCATTCCGCTAAAACAAACAAGATGCTTTCTAATCAAGTAAATCCGATTTTTCATACTGTGCATAAAATGGCTCTTGGTAACTCACCTCCTTGTTTCCTCAAGAAAGCTCAGATAGAACAGAATGTGTTGAACAATGGAAAACCTTTGCATGAACCCATTATTGTTCATGATTCTCTTGAAACGTTAGAACTATCTGAGGAGAGTAGATCAAAATGAAACAAAAACATCCGAAATCAAACCAATTGATTATAACAAATGGAACAAAGTTAATGGTATTTCGTTTGTTTCTCATAAAGAACAATCAAAGTTTCCCATCACACCAAGTGTTTCAAACAAAGTGTCAACATCAGTCTCAAAATCAGTTTCAAAACCAGTTGTTGTCTCAAAATCTCTTTCGAACATTGAACAAATGTCTTCAAACAATCCTTTTAACACAAGTGATGCCAGAAGCATTTTAGAAGATGTTAAAACTAGAATTGGGATACTTAAGAGATCATAAAACTAAAACCAATATTACAACAAACATCCGGTTTAATAGTTTTGATAATGAAAATAAAAGTATTTTGAAATCGAATTGCCCTCGGTGAATAACATCAACTCAAGGGTAATTCATTTTGAACAAGCATTTTTAAAGAAACAACCGACTTTGTCAAGGACCATAAATCCTCGGTAAAGCAAGCTAATGAAAGTGTTGAACACATCAAAGTTTTGGAAAATTTAAATGATTCTCTCTTTGAAGATGTTCGACTCATCGATATTATGTCCATTATTTTACAAACATATTCTGTTGAAGATCATGAAAGACTCCACCGAGACCTCGGAATTGTTTCAAAATATGAAAAGCTCTTGAAAAACTTGAAAAGAAAATGTATCATATTTTAAACAACTTGATCGGCGAGGAATACAAGTATGACAAACTGTCGATGAGCGTGCCTACAATGACATGAAAGCGAAAATGATCTTTGAGGGCTCATTTGGAAGGTCAAAAGGAAAGGCGGTGGAGACCTGTGATTACAAAACCATTGACCGAGGAGAAAGCAAATGTTCCCAAACCGGTTTTCAAACCAAAATGTCTGCATTCTCGCCTCCTCCAAAAGTCAATGAGAAAATGATTTATCAAAACCGTCACTCCACCGCCTTGCCTAAACAAAATGTTGATAAAGGAAAGCGGTTATCGAGAAACCAAAAGTTTTAGCTCCGGCCTTTTTAAGATGAGTACCACTAATAAATGCTCCACATCCGGAAAGTCGAAACCACATATGGAACAAACGACATAAGTTTAGAAAAGCACTCTAAAGAGACTAGGAAAGTCGAAACCACTTCTCTAGATAAAAATGTGAATCCTAATGAGTGTGCCTTACCTTCTACAGGACTAGGAAGCACCTCTAGGAGCAGCAGACTAAAGCCTAAGAGCAATACAAGGAACAATAGAGTCTCGCTTGCCTCTAAGAGTAGTCACTTGAATAAAGAGAAGAAAGTAGAAGAACACCCTAGGAATTTACCGCTTCGTAATAAGAAAGGCATTTCATCTGAATGTAATGAACCTATGAAACTTGCTCAGTCTAATGAATGTGTTGAATCTCTTTGTTTAACTTGCAAGAAATCTTTAACTAATGTTCATGATGATTGTGTTTCTAAGAATGAGATTGTTAAGCCTGTTAAGAAGAATGTTCCCAAAAGAACTTATGCTAAACGAATAGGAAGACTAGTTGCTAGACTTAGGCTTTACACTACGATAGGGAGCATAATGTTTACTATAGGATGACATTTGAAACCCACGGGTAGAACTTTCACACCCGTAATGGTAGAATGAGTGATGAACCCGTCTTACCAATAGATAACTTCTATGAGTGTGATCGATTTTACCTCTAACCCAAAGGAACCAAAATCAAAACGGTTTCCAAAATCTTCTTCTTCGTTATTGGCGTGTTATCGAAATATGTCTTTGATCGCCGACTCGCGTTGCTCCAAGCACATGACCGAATCAAGGCGGCGATCAATTTAAATCTGAAATTCATGGAACTGTGACGTTCGGAAATGATCATGTAGCAGCTATCATGGGTTATGGAGATCTACCTTTGGAAATTATTTAATCACTCGGGTTTACTATGTCGAAGGGTTGGGACACAATTTGTTTTAGTCGGGCGCCTCGTGATGCGATTTAGAGGTTGCTTTTAGGAAAATGCTTGCTTCGTTAGAAACTTGGATGGCATTGATCTCTTAATCGGGAATCGTGATACAAACTTGTATGCTATCGACATAAACCAAATGGCCTCTTCATCACCAATATGTCTTATGACACGAGCATCTGGAACACAGTCCTCGTTGTGGCATAGAAGGTTATCCCATCTCAATTTCGACACCATCAACAATCTTGCTAAAGACAACATCGTCAACGGACTTCCAAAGTTCAAATACACCAAGGATCACTTATGTCCATCATGCGAACAAGGAAAAAGCAAAAGAGCATCATATAAACCCAAATCCGTACCTAGTTCGGAAGCAAAGTTGCATATGTTGCACATGGACTTATGTGGCCCAATGAGAGTTGAAAGCATTAATGGGAAAAAGTATATTCTTGTTATCGCCGATGATTATTCGAGATATACATGATTTAGGTTTCGAGATCAAAAGACGAAGCACCGTGCATCATCATCACCTTTCAAGCGTATTCAAGTACTTCTTCAAACTCCGTAAGGGTTGTAAGAATGCACAACGCACGTAATTCACTAATCGTGAGTTAAGAACTTATTTTGAAGATGTTGGAATCACTCATCAAACATCGCTATTAGAACTCCACACAGAATAGGGTAGTTGAAAGAAGAAATCGTACTCTTGTGGAAGCGATCGCACAATGCTAATTTATTCTAGTGCACCGTTATTTCTATGGGTGATGTTGTTGCCACCGCTTGTTCTACTCGTAACCGATCCCTAATCCATCCAAGATTCAATAAAACCCCATATGAAATAGTGAACAACAGAAACCCGATATCTCTTACTTTCACGTGTTTGGCGCTTTGTGCTATCCGACAAACGACGAGAGAAGATCTAGGAAACCGAAAGCTAAAGGTGATATTGGAATCTTCATTGGATATTCAGATAGCTTGAGGGCATTGTGGTGTATAATGTAAGAACTAGGAGGATCATGGAGACAATGAACGTGAATTTTGATGAAATTTCAAAAAATGGCTTCTGAGAGACTCGCTTTAGAACCCGCACTAAACCCGCAGACTTCTGAACACATCAGTTCAGGACTCGTACCTCAAAGAGCTCAATTAACTTCATTTGAAAAACCTAAAGAACAAGAATGGGAGAATTTCTTCGAGTTAATGTTCGATGAATACTATGGTGGAACTTCGACAAATGCATCAAATCATCATTCCGCTGCACCCGCTCAAAATCATCCACCACCACCAATGAAGATGCATCTACAACGGTCGAAACCAATGCACCAACTCCATCAACATCATCTACATCTACTCCAGCCATCGCACCGTTCTACCAACAGTTGATGAGCAAAACCAAAACCATAACGATGCAACGTTAGATGAAGACTTATTCGAAAACCCGCTTGCTACGGAATCACCGAATCATCTTTAAGCTTACGAGAACCATCTAACTCGCACACGATAACCAACGGTATCCTTCTACTCAAGTGGACTAAAGACCACCCAATTGAACAAGTTATTGGTGAACCTTCACGGCCAATTCAGACGAGACGCCAACTTGCCACCGATTGCGACTTATGCATTTATCTTTGCTCAATTAGCAATATAGAGCCAAAGACCATTCGCGAGGCAATGGCGTAACCCGCATGGATAGAAGCAATGCAGAGGAACTTCTCCAATACCGCCTTCATGACTCTTGGGATATGGTTCCAAGACCAATTGACATTCGCCATTGATCTCAAATGGTTATGGAAGAACAAAGGGATGAAGAGATGATTGTTATTCACAACAAAGCTCTTCTTGTGGCTAAAGGATACGAGACAAGAGGAAGGGATAGATTTCAAGAGTCATTCCGCCGGTAGTTAACTAGAAGCATCCAGATATTCTTGGCCTATGCAAACTCACAAAACATCATAGTTTATCGATGGACATTAAGACCGCGTTCTTGAATGGAACTCGAAAGAAGAAGTGTACGTGAGTCACCCGAAGCCTTCATAGACATGGAACATCCGACTACGTCTACAAACTCAAAAAGGCAATCTATGGTTTGAAACAAGCTCCGAGAGCGTGGTATGACGAAATGTCCTCTTCCTTATCCTAAACAATTTCACCAAAGGAATAGTTGATCCTACCTTGTTTACACAAAATGCAAAATGACATTTTGATTGTTCGATTTACGTGGGCGACATCATTTTGGGTCCACTAATCCGAATCTTTTGAAACATTTTGAAAATCTCATGAAAAGAAAATTTAAAATGTCCATGATGGGGGAACTAAAATTCTTTCTTGGTTTACAAATTCATCAATCCCCTCGTGGAATTTTTATAAATCAAGCTAAATACACAACTGAGATTTTGAAAAATCATGGTATGGATAATTGTGATTCGGTCGGAACACCAATGGTAACTTCACCAAAAATTGGAGCCGATTTTTTTGGGAAACCTATTGATCCGAACAAATATCGGAGCATGATTGGTTCTCTCATGTACCTTACTCGCTAGTCGACCCAATATTCATTTTGTCGTTTGCTTATTAGCACGGTTTCGTGCTAAGCTTCACCGAACCGCACCTCAAAGAGGTTAAAAGGATCTTTCGGCACCAAGACATCCATTCACATGGGACTTTGGTATCCGAAGGAACCGGATTTGATCTAATTGCCTTTTCGGATGCGGACCACGCAGTGATCAAGTTCTGACAAAAGTACATCCGGAGGAGCACAATTTTGGGTGAAAATTAGTCACCGGTCTTCAAAGAAACAAGATTGCACTGCACTTTCAACTACTAAAGCCGAGTATGTGTCTCTATCTGCGTGTTGTGCTCAAGTTCTATGGATGAGAACACAACTCACAGATTATGGCTTTACTTTCGATAAAATACCTATGTATTGTGACTCCAAAAGTGCCATAGCCATATCATGCAATCCTGTTCATCACTCAAAGACTAAGCATATCAGAGTACGCTATCATTTCATAAAAGAACACGTAGAAGAAGGTACTGTTGAATTATTCTTCTTGAAGACAGATTACCAACTCGCCGATCTATTTCCTAAAGCCCTTCCAAAAGAAAGGTTTAACGATCTAGTTCGACGCATTGGAATGCGAAGCCTAACCCCTGAGGAGTTAGAACGTCTTCTCGAATCTTCTTGAAAATGATTTTCCAAAGCTTCATTGTAAATATCTTTGAAAACAAAATACAAAATTTGAAAACCAACAAAAGCAAAATAGAAAAATATAAAACTTTCAAAAATACAAAACAATATAAAATCAAAAATCCAAAATATTCTTCTACGACATGTCTCTCGTATAATCGATATTTCAGACGTTTCTAGAAATGTCATTCAACAATGATACTGGCATGTACAGATGCTTGAGCGAGAGTTCTTTAAATGTTTTCTAAAACATGTCGTCTCTCAAAAATTTCTACATAAATGGCTTTCGTATACTTCAGTACGAAACCCGGACAAAAATGATGACTTTTGATTATTTCAAATCAAAACTCGTGTTTTTAAAGAAAAATCAAGAGTATGCTTCAGTGCACTACATTTAAAATTGGTGAGAAATTATCATCATCTTGAGCACCTTTCAAGATTGTTCAAAAAGATTTTCAAAATCTTTCAAAAAAAAAATTTGTTCTCAAGATAACTCCCTCTAAAACCCTTTAATTGATTATGCTTTATTAAAGGGGGAGTATAAAACCAAAATGTTCCAAATTCATGCTTAAATCAAATCCGTTTATCTCCCCAAAAGATTCTAAAATGTTGTTTAATCCGTTGATATCAAAAATATCACGAATATGCTATTTTTGAGGGGGAGAAGACGTGATTAAAATGTGATCAAAATGTTTAATGATCGGTATTTTAATCTCAAAATGAGCTCGACTCAGACGGAACCAATGAATTGACGGGAATCAAAGTCAGTATATGTACCATCTCGAGAAACTTGTGATAGATATGCACTTTCTTGGGTCTAACCTCTTTTTCAAGAAGTGTTTACAACTTCAAGTTAGTTATTAGAGCTAGTTGTCACCTAAAAACTGACAATGGAACTCTTTAACTAAGCAACGTAACCGTGTCTCAAGGGGAATTGTCTATCATGAGTCGATCAATTCAAAAGTGCGAACTCTACCTCTATGTGCGATTTGCCAAAACTTATAAGCACGTGTGAAGGGGGAGTGTTTCTGAAAATATAAAACTCTCAGAGTGTTCCAAACATGTTTTCAATCATAAACACTTTGAGAGATTTTCAAGAAAAGTTTTATGGCAACATGGGACAGTCATGGAGTTATAAGGTGTCTAAGGATAGGAATATTCGTCCTATGATCCGCCAGAGCCGAAGGGATCTACCCAAGGACATCACCAATAGTTAGTATTAGAAGTCCTTAGGTATGATTGAAAAAAGGAAGTAATGTGAGAAAGGAGAAAGAAGGGATTGAAGAATTAAAAAGAAATATAATGAAAAAGGGTGAAAATAAATAGCCCTCCATAATCAACCTTAGGGCAGAAACCGGGTTCAATTCATATGCTACTAGTTGTCACTAGATGACACTGGTATTGAACACAAAGACGTCATGAACCCAGTGATGCACTGCACTAAACCTTCTAGCCACTCAATTCCTCTTAAAAGGATTTGTTTCATTCTCACTGGGAACCCTACGTAAACTATCGGCTTTCTCTTAGAGATCGTTGGTATTGAAGAAGGAGACCCTCTCCCTAGTCTCCGATCAGGAAAACCAAAATGCACTATTGAGTCTAGAGCCACGAGATTCATCAAAAGATCTCCTAAGAACACTTGACACTTCATCACTTGTTGTTCAACAATAAGAACAACAGTGGTACGTTATCGAGTCCTACACTGATCCTAGCAATTTGCCGAACTTTTATGAGAAGTTTCACATCCGTGATCTTCATGATTGAATAGAAACTCCCGCCGTGGTCAACATCAAGCAGCCCGACAGCGGTCACTTCGGTAACTCCCGTGGATTACGCTTAGTGTGTCTCAAACGGTCTCATCGTGGGGTGATGCTTGGTGTACCTCAATGACTCATCCGAATCAGTAGGTGTACCTCAATACATCGCGTTATCTCACTTGTGGGACTCCAGTTCAGAATGGCCTTTGTAAGAATTAGAGATGTGTTTTCACACTATGTCATAACACCCTCAAAATTCAAACTTGTAAGTGCGTAATCCGCTTATTACTAACCTGCTTTTATGTTTTCTTCTTATGGAAGCTCCGGAGCGGATTGATCGATGAGACTCTCCACATGCTCATACCAACAACACATGAAAGTTCTCATCAAAATCAAAGGCTACTCAAAGTTAAAGATGATTCTTCGTCAATGTCAAATAATCTACAAAGTTTAAAGACTCGAGAACTACATCATTGGTAACCAAAAGACAAATAGAAGTGTGAGCATGGTGGAGAAAGACGTGGAGACACCAAACCAACGAAGTTGACAATGGCAGACAACCACATTAATTGATCACAAAGCATGAAGGAACAAAGAATCAAGACTATTCTATATCTACACGCAAAGTTTAAGCTCAAGGAAAGTAAAGATCTTATCAAGTGGAGCATCTTTTGAAAGACCACCCCTTAGGGGGAGATTGTTAGCCTTAATAATTTTTATTAGAAGTGATGGTCATTCACGTTTAGGAACTTTGTAACGTGTGTTAAATATCATGATAGAATAGTCAACGGGCTCGTGGATTGGACCAAGCTAAATGGGTATTAGTTTAGTTAAGCTAGCCTTTTATCACTTGTTATCCAATCCAAGTCCACGAGGCCCAAACCCAAGCCCATTCGGGCATCTAGTGCTTGTACTATAAATACCCCTCTAAGTCTCATTTGAGGGGTGTGATTGAAAGTGTGTGTGTGTGTGTTTTCACTCTCAAGTAATACAACTTCTTGTGTTCATCTTTTCTCTCTACGCATAACATACACGGTTTTATAACATCAAATCACCATCTTTCTCTTAATTTTTCCTTCTTTATTTACGCATAGTTTGGGTTTGTGGTTAACGTGTTCTACGCGTAACGTGGTATTCGTGTGATAAGGTAGAGATATTTAAGGTCCCACACTTCCTCCAGATAATTCTAGGTAATTATGAATTTCATAATTGTTCAGATCTCCAGTTGTACTTTTAAATCATATTCTAATTGTTTCCTAACTCAGATATGCATCTGGATATATATGAGATTCAACAAAGGTTCTTTTGCTATCGAGGTTGCTAAATCCTTATTTTCAGGAAGGACATGGCATAACTTTGGGCACAAATGTGGTTGACTTATGCTTAGGTTGGATGTGCATCATCTTACAGAGAAGAATAACAATTGGGAAGAAGTGTATATCTAATGGCTTTCTCTACACTTGCTGGCATTATGCACTCTTTTCAATACGTTCATATACTTACAATCTTAGTGGTTTTTTCAAAAAGTCAAGACAAAAAGGGTTTGAAGGTTCTTTGTTGTGATAAAGACGGTGAATACAAAAACTCCACAACAAACGTTATGTACGAAGAAACCATGTAATTTATTTCTTATCATACTTTTGATTGTTCTTTTTAGATATAATACATGAACACTATATATTTGTTTCCAATAATTGTATATATCATATTTGCCGCTATTCATTATTTATTTTACGTGCATATAATTTTGTGAAGCTAACCCGCCCATTGGATGCTTTACTTTGCAGTATATCTGGCACTTGATGCTTTTGTATCTTCATTTATCTTCAATTGGATAGCCCGAATATTTTCTAATGAAATCATATTCCCATCTATGAGTTGCCTTAACAAACATGACTTTTACAGATTATAATGCAAAAGCATGTTTAAATCAACGATGATGAATACCATAGTAAGTACCAGCTAGGACTGAAACAAGTTTTGGTAGCTTGATGGCACTACATAAGGGCATGGACGGGCGAATATGGTATGACACCCTCATCGGGCGGGCTTAATTGTATTCCGCGTATATAGGTGACAACATTTTAAACCATTTAAGCATAATAAAATAAGCAGTCCCAAACACCCTCTTAATGTCACATGTTTTATGATAGAAGATGATAGTCATGTATACCATATTTGTTGGTAAAACTTCAATATGGATTCTTTCTTAATGTGACGATTTAGTGTTTAGATGAATTATGCAGCCCTTTACTATAATTTAATTTCTTGACATTATTTTTTAACACGTTTTCCTAAATAACATTCGAATTGCCGAGCTTCCACAACATTATTTAAAATTAAAAATAGGTGCTCCTGTTATGTGCATGAGAAACATAGACCAAAGCACGGGATTATGCAACGAAACTAGGCTTCAAGTACTAAGGATGGGTGTCAATATAATAGAAGCCAAGATTATATCAGGCAGAAGTGTAGGTAGAATTTGCACAATACCAAGGATGGTCTTAAGCCCTTCTGATAATAACATGCCGTTTAAATTTAATCGTAGACAATTTCCAGTTGCATTGTATTTTGCAATGACTATTAACAAAAATCGAGGACAAACATTAACACAAGTAGGATTGTGTAGGATCGTAAATATTATGTTGTTTGATGATTCGGGTTGTCTAGGATTGTGATTAAACAAGTAAGCCATTTTAGAGAGATGAAGAGAGTTGAGAGGAGGTTCTTGAAAGAGAGTTGCTATATGAAATGAAAGGTTTATTCAAAGAAGCCACACCCTTCCATGGATGGAAGGGTATTTATACTACAAATTACACGACCTCCTATCGGCCTGTGGATCGTGTATACAGTGGGTAAAGACCCGTCCTTCCTCCACGGTATTACACTAGACTAAGCTACACTACAAATTAACTAATAAACTACTAAATAACGTAAATAACGACAAATCTACGAGCTAACATATGCTAGACCATTATTGGGGTGACCGACTCTTTAACATGGAATTTTCAATTCCTAACAATCTCCCCAAGGGAGGTCACCCCATGAAATACATTTTTGCTTCCTAGCATTCTATCTTTGACTTCGCTCGGAGCTCGAGACTTGAATTCTTCAATTTCGCAATCTTTGTGCTTTTGTAGCGATTCTTCAAATTCCATAGTTTTGTACTTTTAGTGGAGGCCTTTAATCGATCCACATCATTGATGATCTTCGAGCTTTGAGATCATCACCACAAGAATCTCGGATCACCCTTTATTGTGTTGCCATCATGTGAAGTTGTGACTTTCGGACCGACATGCTCACACTTTTGAATCATGACATCTTTCCATCGAGTAGCGGAAGCCTTCATCGCTCATGATATTTGCAGCAGAGAAAGCGAAACATAGTATAAAATATCGAGCCGTGTTTTGTAGATATGCACCACCATGATTTCTTCAAATTAAGTGTGGATGCCGTGAGCATGCGGCTTTGATTGACTCTCAATTTCGATCACCGCAACCGTCCAAATGTACCGCAAACAACAGATTAGCAATAAAACACACGAAAGTGTCTTTGATCACTTCGTTGAATTGAGGTACACGCCCACGGTTCCCGCTGATCAGACAAGTCGCCTGTGATCGGTATGATTCCTAAGAATCTCCTTGACAGGTTTTGTTTATTCTAGCCGCTTGTCACACCCCAAATTACCTGCTTTGCGCCGGAATGGAATTCGGGATTGATCATAGCATCACAATCACAGTTATATTGAACGACCTAAAGTGTCGTTTGGAAAATACATCGCTTGATTTAATAAAAACATTCGAGTTACAAAGATAGGTCCCAAATGAAAGTTACTATGCACGAAAAATAAGTTTAGTACAAGTCAAACGATGTTTTTAAATTGTATCAATCCCATGTGAGACGCGTCGTCACCGCGACTCTATGATATGTCCACATGCATGCCATGAAGTATGCCTTAGATACCTGAGATAAAACATGCTTAAAAAGGTCAACACAAAGGTTGAGTGAAATCCATAGGTTTAATTAATTCGTTTGAACACAATCATCGTAGTGTGAGTTAAATTGTTTCACACTCATCGTTAAAAACAAAATCGTATTTATTTCACTAAGTTCATGACACCAAAGCGTAACATCGCACCAATAAACATTGGTAATCATCGCTTCATCGCCGCCCTAATAGGTAAACTTGCCAATTTACCTTCCGGTTCAATATAGTGCGCTCGATTTCCCTAACCGGGTCAATAAGAGCGGGAGTGTTAATTCCAATAGGCCTATTCACAATATTCGCCACCGCAAGTGACTAATGGTTCATGATGTAGGGACTTGAACATGGCAAATACTTAGTGACAATAAAACATTCGGATATAGCATACAGTTCAAAGCATTTGTGTTCGATTAAAATGTAGCATGTATCTCCCCAAGAGTTTGTAAACAGCTTAAAAGAGTAAAAGTGGGGCTATGAACTCACTTGATAAACCGGTATGATGACAAGAGTGAGTACAATCGAGGTATAGCGGAAACTTTAACTGGACCTATTACAAATGATATGATATGATATGTAATGAGTTATGATGTAATGTTATGCATGCATTTCAGATGTTATTTATACCATTTACGGGTTTTGAAAATAATACTTATCGTCGAAAAATACTCTTTTGACGCCTTGACCATTCTTAAATCACTTTACAAGTATTTACGCCAAAATGTCATCCTACAATAGTTTCAGAATGATTTATTGTGAAATTTTCACTTTTCGTAAAATAATGTCGCGGAAATTTCATGAAAGTGACAAAATGGCTTCAAAAACTAGTCGTAAAATAGTGTACGTCGAACGTTAGGAAACGAACTCGACGGTTTTGGAAAGCTTCTATCAAAATCTAGAAGTTTCAGTTCAGGAGTTTTCGACATAAAGGTCTCGAACATAAAGATAATAAGGGTTAAAGATGGTGATTTTGTCTAATTGTTGTGTAAAAAGTGAGTTTCGGCAAAGTTTGAGCAACCGTAAATAATTTATTACAACTTCGCTATACAGACGGTTGGTCGTTTTGAAAAATATGCTTGGTGATCTTGATTTTATTAGAAGACATCTCGTTCCAAAAAGTTCCACATCATCGATAAAAACAGCCTTAAACATGGTCGTTTTAGTTACCGTAACACTTGTCTCGTAAAAATAATATAGTTTTTCTGAAAATAATAGTTACGGCAAGTTTATGAAAACGTGTATATCTTGGTCGCTTCAAACCGCTTTCACGTATTATATTTCCTTAGCTTCGTGTCAAAGTATACTAATATATTTTTGATAAGTCGAAATAATTTATGAAGCTTAAGGCTCGCTTTTGACTCGCATAAAATAAAAATAGTATGCTGAAATTTTCGAGAAAATGTATATATCGTCGTCAAACTTGAAAAATTCATAACTTCTTCGTTATAACTCCTTTTAATCCGCTCAAGCGCCACGGATTCGCTTTTAAAGTATATTTTCTAAATATCTAGGCCAAAAATTCGTGCCTCACTGTCGGATTTTCCAGAAAAACAAAATAAGGACAGACCACTTTTAATACTTGTCGAAAATAGTTTTTCTCGTACTAAACCTATTCCAATCCCTTCAAATCAACTCCAAAGCTAATCTAATCCTACCATACACCTTCTTAGGGTGTCATGGGTTCCTAAACATCATCAAAACAAAAATATACCAAGGGAATAATTATAGGATGACTTATATGAAATAAACTCTAAAAATCAATGTAAAAATGGTATAAATCAACATAAGTCTTGCATACTTGCTAAAATTGATGAAATACATATGAAATGAAAGTAAAAGATGTAAATGAAAATGAAATGCTTACAAGCTACTATGATGAGGTGCAAAGAACAAAGGTTTAACCTAAACACCCTAGGTTTTTATTTCAAAACCTTAATAAGAGTGTAATCTAGATTGTTTAAAGCTTGATCTTGAAATTTTTGATGTATTCTTCTAAAACTCTTGTGAAGGCCGGTTGTGAAGATAAGGAAAAGAGAGAAGAAAACTTAGAACTTGAATTATTGGATTGTGAATGTAATGAATGAAGTTTGTGTGTAAATATATACAAGTAAGACTTTGGTTACAAAATTTATGATACATCCCCCCCTAGGCCGGTTATGGGGGGATTGTGTCTCATATATATATATATATTTTTTCTCTTCCATTAATAATGTAAGTACTTGTTGTAAGAAAATGATATTAAGTCAAAGTAAATTGTAACTTTTATATACATTTGAGTATTTAAGGTAGAATTAGCTAAAAATAATTTTAATGGATCAAAGTAAAGTATGATGAGATCATAAAAATTGTAAAAATACATTCCTTGTAAAATTTGAGTGATATAATAATTATCGTGTAGTTTTTAAGAAAAACGTCGTAATAATATAAATTTAACGATTTATATACAAAATAAATTTACAACACTAGGTAAACTCAAAATATTGTTTTTATAACTAAATGTAAGTATAAAAATGTATCGGGATCATTTTTAGAAGTAACGGATTAAATGTTCAAAATAATAACTCACGCGATAACGTTTATTTAATATAAAATTTTCGCGTTTAAGGTGAAATGTAAAATCATGAATGAACTAACATGATGCAAATGATGCTAATGAAATGTAGACTAAACTTAGTCCATATGAAATGTTCGTGATGATATGATCATGAATTCGCCGCTAAACCTTTAAGGTTACGCGAATTTGGAACACGTAAACCTAGTTTACGATAAATGTTGAAACGGTGAAACATGAATTGTTTTGAGAAATGACCCGAATTGCGAGTTGTCACATTTCACCATCAAAAAGGAATTCAGTCCCTGAATTCAGTTCGTGTTAGTCTATCGAATTTGTGAGTTTGTGATGAATACCGAGGAAAGAAGACATGAAGAGGTGTCGTTACGGTTATTGATGATTGAGAGTGTACAAAACATCGTAGTAAAGAAAATATCGGATGAATCTCTCATAGGTAACACTTTGACTTTGAAATATGTGAAGATTTTGCTTGCACTAAGATTTATAATTAACTGCTCCCAACATAACATGACCCCTCCAGAATTAGACATAGTTAGCTAGGCTATGTATAATTAAGGAACGATGATGTGACGTTCGGTTTAGTTGTTATAACTCTCGATGCTTACAAGGATTTAAACCGTGTCGTTAAAATGGTCGATAAAGTAAAAAGAAGTAAAATTCTCGTAAGTAATAACAAATCGGAAAGAAAATAAGTACGATAGATGAGAATATTTTACAACGAGTGGTTTATCAAAAGTAGTACATCTTAAGTCATAAGATCCGAACATGATGGAAGACATAAACTTAGTACAACATAGTACATAAGGAAAATTAAGACTGTTAGTTTCAAATTTCTTCGCCCCGCGTTGTTGTGACCATGACGAGCTTCTCCTCCTCCTAACATGTATGCATTCCATGAGCACCTTCAACTGGTTGACCTTGATTTTGAGGACATTGATTCCGATAGTGTCCTTGTTCCCCACATCCAAGCATGTGACTACGGCTTTACCTTTACAATCCACGCTAGATGTCCCGGTTTTGGCATTTGTGGCACTTAAGGTGGCAAGGACCGAGTGATGAAAATTACATCGATTACATAGTGGGTGTGTTCCAAGATACCCTCTACCTCCCATTGGTGCAGCGACATAAACCATTCCCGCTTCTTGCCTTCTATTTTGTTGTTGATGATGGTTAGTGTTACGGTTTTGGTTGTTGTTATTATAACCTCCTTGGTCATTTTCCCATTTCCTTTTGTTATTGTTGATTTGGTTATCATCGTTGTTGTTGTTTTGGTTATTGTTGTAGTTGGTGCGGTTGTTGGGGTTGTTGTTGTTTTGGTTGGTGTTGGTGTACTTACCTCTCTTCACTACCTGGGCCATGAGCTTTTGAGTCACCCTAATAGCTTCCTCGATTGTTTGTGGATCAAACGAAGTCACATCTCCTTGAATAACCTCGGAAGTCCCCGATAAAAGCCTCTAGTAACTTCTCGTTATCCGAAACCATAGACGGGCATAACGCGCCAATTCTTGGAATCTCCGAATGTAAGTGTCAATATCATACCCAATTGTTACTAGTTCATAGAATTCATCTCCAACTTTTCACTTCCGTGACGAGGACAAAATTTCTTAGTTACCAAACCCTTGAATTGCTCCCAAGTAAGCTTGAAAGCATTCTCCATTCCCATCGGTTGAGCATATGAGTTCCACCACGACAATGCTCCATCGAGTAGTGTACTTGTAGCAAACTTGACCTTACTATCATCCGGCAATTACACAAAGAAAACACGGACTCAATTTCTCAAACCATCGCACCATGGCAGTGGCTCCTTCATCCCTTTAAACTTGGTGGGATCTCCACTTTGAAATCCTTGTAAGAACGACTCTTAACTCCGGATCCTCCCGCATTTCCAAAGAAGAAGAAGAAGCCTTGCGGCTTCAAAGAAGAAGCGCTGCCCTCGGCAGCAGCAGCACCACCGCTTCCTTTCAATTCTTAGAGCATCGGCTATGCTATCATTCACCAACTTTTGAATAGCCGCTTGGGTCATTTCATTGTGGCTTTCTTGATGCCATATCTTCTTCAAAACAAGAGGAAATGTGAGACGAGCAAAATCCGATGTTAATAATAAACGCCCAAAGAAATGTGATAAGAATGATAAGTTTGAGGTTATCTTTCAAAATAATCGACGGTTTCCTAAGAAATGGGTTATGAGATGTCGTAAGTGCTTCAAATGTATGGTGGTTTAGTGACTTAATGTGAATAGCGTGTAACTCGACATGTTAGTGGTGCAACAAAGGAGTGAGAGTGACTTTGCCGTACTTAAAGGTTTATCTCAGCATTCGACGTTATCGGTGATGAGTCAACTGATATTAAAATTGTGATAGGGAATGACAAGGAATTCTCCACATTAGAGTATAAAGAAAGAATAATGGAATGGGCATTTAAAGGCATCCATGTGACCATCGATATGAAATGAAAGTAAATAACTCGAAAAATGTACGTATAAACCGCATGTAAAGTGAACATGCACTTATGATGAAATGATGAGATGCTATGATAGTGTAGTTATAGTCTAGGGTCAATGATGCAACCTAGTTCTCTATAATCAAGCTCGATGCCAATCACACCCCTAAATTACTGCTTTTGCAATGAATGGAATTTCGGGATTGATCGTCATAGCATCACAATCACAAGTTATATTGAACGACCTAAAGTGTCGCTTTGGAAAATACATCGCTTGATTTAATAAAAACATTCGAGTTACAAAGATAGGTCCCAAATGAAAGTTACTATGCACGGAAAATAAGTTTAGTACAAGTCAAACGATGTTTTTAAATTGTATCAATCCCATGTGAGACGCGTCGTCACCGCGACTCTATGATATGTCCACATGCATGCCATGAAGTATGCCTTAGATACCTGAGATAAAACATGCTTAAAAAGGTCAACACAAAGGTTGAGTGAAATCCATAGGTTTAATTAATTCGTTTGAACACAATCATCGTAGTGTGAGTGAAATTGTTTCACACTCATCGTTAAAAACAAAATCGTATTTATTTCACTAAGTTCATGACACCAAAGCGTAACATCGCACCAATAAACATTGGTAATCATCGTTTCATCGCCGCCCTAATAGGTAAACTTGCCAATTTACCTTCTTGGTTCAATATAGTGCGCCGATTTCCCTAACCGGGTCAATAAGAGCGGGAGTGTTAATTCCAATAGGCCTATTCACAATATTCAAGGCCACCGCAAGTGACTAATGGTTCATGATGTAGGGACTTGAACATGGCAAATACTTAGTGACAATAAAACATTCGGATATAGCATACAGCTCAAAGCATTTGTGTTCGATTAAAATGTAGCATGTATCTCCCCAAGAGTTTGTAAAACAGTTAAAAGAGTAAAAGTGGGGCTATGAACTCACTTGATAAACTGGTATGATGACAAGAGTGAGTACATCGAGGTATAGCGGAAACTTTAACTGGACCTATTACAAATGATATGATATGATATGTAATGATTTATGATGTAATGTTATGCATGCATTTCAGTATGTTATTTATACCATTTACGGGTTTTGAAAATAATACTTATCGTCAAAAATACTCTTTTGACGCCTTGACCATTCTTAAATCACTTTACAAGTATTTACGCCAAATGTCATCCTACAATAGTTTCAGTAATGATTTATTGTGAAATTTTCACTTTTCGTCGTAAAATAATGTCGCCGGAAATTTCATGAAAGTGACAAAATGGCTTTGAAAAACTAGTCGTAAAATAGTGTACGTCGAACGTTAGGAAACGAACTCGACGGTTTTGGAAAGCTTCTATCAAAATCTAGAAGTTTCAGTTCAGAGTTTTCGACATAAAGGTCTCGAACATAAAGATAATAAGGGTTAAAGATGGTGATTTTGTCTAATTGTTGTGTAAAAGTGAGTTTCGCAAAGTTTGAGCAATCAGAATAATTTATTACAACTTCGCTATACAAACGGTTGGTCGCTTTGAAAAATATGCTTGGTGATCTTGATTTTATTAGAAGACATCTCGCTCCAAAAGTTCCACATCATCGATAAAACAATTTTAAACATGGTCGTTTTAGTTACCGTAACATCGGTCTCGTAAAAATAATATAGTTTTTCCGAAAATAATAGTTACGGCAAGTTTATGAAAACGTATATCTTGGTCGCTTCAAACCGCTTTCTACGTATTATATGTCCTTAGGTTCGTATCAAAGTATACTAATATATTTTTGATAAGTCGAAATAATTTATGAAGCTTAAGGCTGCTTTTGACTCGTACAAAATAAAAATAGTATGCTGAAATTTTCAGAAAATGTATATATCGTCGTCAAACTTGAAAAATTCATAACTTCTTCGTTATAACTCCTTTTTAATCCGTTCAAGCGGCCACGGATTCGTTTTAAAGTATATTTTCTAAATATCTAGGCCAAAAATTCGTGCCTACTGTCGGATTTTCCAGAAAAACAAAATAAGGACAGACCACTTTTAATACTTGTCGAAAATAGTTTTTCTCGTACTAAACCTATTCCAATCCCTTCAAATCAACTCCAAAGCTAATCTAATCCTACCATACACCTTCTTAGGGTGTCATGGGTTCCTAAACATCATCAAAACCAAAATATACCAAGGGAATAATTATAGGATGACTTATATGAAATAAACTCTAAAAATCAATGTAAAAATGGTATAAATCAACATAAGTCTTGCATACTTGCTAAAAATTGATGAAATACATATGAAATGAAAGTGAAAGATGTAAATGAAAATGAAATGCTTACAAGCTACTATGATGAGGTGCAAAGAACAAAGGTTTAACCTAAACACCCTAGGTTTTTATTTCAAAACCTTAATAAGAGTGTAATCTAGATTGTTTAAAGCTTGATCTTGAAATTTTTGATGTATTCTTCTAAAACTCTTGTGAAGGCCGGTTGTGAAGATAAGGAAAAGAGAGAAGAAAACTTAGAACTTGAATTATTGGATTGTGAATGTAATGAATGAAGTTTGTGTGTAAATATATACAAGTAAGACTTTTTTTACAAAATTTATGATACATCCCCCCCTAGGCCGGTTATGGGGGGATTGTGTCTCATATATATATATATTTTTTTTTTCTCTTCCATTAATAATGTAAGTACTTGTTGTAAGAAAATGATATTAAGTCAAAGTAAATTGTAACTTTTATATACATTTGAGTATTTAAGGTAGAATTAGCTAAAAATAATTTTAATGGATCAAAGTAAAGTATGATGAGATCATAAAAATTGTAAAAATACATTCCTTGTAAAATTTGAGTGATATAATAATTATCGTGTAGTTTTTAAGAAAAACGTCGTAATAATATAAATTTAACGATTTATATACAAAATAAATTTACAACACTAGGTAAACTCAAAATATTGTTTTTATAACTAAATGTAAGTATAAAAATGTATCGGGATCATTTTAGAAGTAACGGATTAAATGTTCAAAATAATAACTCACGCGATAACGCTTATTTAATATAAAATTTTCGCTTAAGGTGAAATGTAAAATCATGAATGAACTAACATGATGCAAATGATGCTAATGAAATGTAGACTAAACTTAGTCCATATGAAATGTTCGTGATGATATGATCATGAATTCGCCGCTAAACCTTTAAGGTTACGCGAATTTGGAACACGTAAACCTAGTTTACGATAAATGTTGAAACGGTGAAACATGAATTGTTTTGAGAAATGACCTGAAATTGCGAGTTGTCACACTGTTCTCAAACCGGAACGTCTCAAAGAAGACAACACGGAGTGAGTGAACCAGCGAATTGAGATTCAATGATTGATGAAAAATGATTTGAAAACAATCGCGTATTGCTTGAAGAAAGAGTTTTGCAATACGACGAAGGTTTTATGAGAAAGATCAATTTTCAATCAAAATACTTTTTGTATTAGAGAATGAGTACACATTCGACGTGCTAGCGAAAAGAAGAGATTCGCACATCGAACGGTTTTTCTAAAAGTATTTTTCAATCGAGATACTTTTGTGTTTGAAAATGAATACACATTCGACGTGCTAGAGAAAAGAAGACTTGCACATCGAACGGTTTTTCCAAAAGTACTCGTCAATTCCATTCCTGGACCAAGGTTGATTCAAGAATGAATCGCCCCATTATTTCTATCCAGTTGTCACAAGCTTGATCTTACGAGAAGATCTCACATGTCACCCACCAAGAGCTTGTTTGATGTTGGCTCTAGAAGGATTTCCATCTTCATCGTGAATATTTTCATATCACTCGGATGTTCTGGCAATACCACAAGGATAATGCGTAGGACTCTCAATATATACTTACTTTCCACATTGTGTGAAAGAGCAAGTCTTCATTAATTTTGTGTCCTAACGAGATATTGTGGATGATCTCTTGGCTCTAGACTCAATAGTGCATATTTGGTTCTCTGCAGGGAGACTAGGAGAGGGTCTCCTTCTTCAATATCAACAATCTCTAAGAGAAAGTCGATAGATTATGTCGGTTCCCGTGAGAATGAAACAAGCCCTTTTGAGAGGAACTTGAGTGGCTTGGGAAGTTGTAGTGCGAGCGTCCACCGGGTCCATGACGCCTTGTCTTCAATACCAGTGTTACCTTAGTAACCACATAGTAGCATATGTATTGAACCCGTTCACGCCCTAAGGTTGAATTATTGGAGGGCTATTTCTTTTCACCCTTTCATATTCATTTCTTTTTCATTCTTCAACCCCTTTGCTTACCGAGACTTCATAACTAGAACCTTGTTGGGTTTATTCCAAGATCGGCTCGCTTTCATCCGCACTCTTCCCGTATTCTCATTTTCTCCTTTTTCCATCATACCTAAGGACTCTTCACTATCTAGTGGATTGTCCTCGGAAGATCCCTCCGGTTCGGCGGATCGTGGGAACTAATACCTAACCTCACCATCCTTATAACTCCATACATAAAGTAAAATGGTCTATCTTTTGGTACAGTTCATTCTTCCTTGAAACCAATTGAAAAATCATTTGAAAAACAATCAAGGTACTTGTGATACGAGATCAAAGCATTTTATACCTTAATAGTTTTGATCATTTAGAAAACCTCCCCCTCAACATGTGCATATGATTTAGAAATTGTTTAGCACATGGAGGCAAGAGTTCTTTGAAATAATTTCTTTGAAATAATTTCTTGATCACAATTTCTTAGAAAAGCCATTTGATTTTCTTTGGTAAATTCTCTCCTCAATATGTGCATAGGATATTTGAAATCATTTTTATCACATAGAGGCAAGAGTTCTTTGAAGCACATCCACGATTACAAAGCCATTTAAGAAACCATTTGAAAACTCAATCAAGGTACTTTATAAATCACTTTAAAAGCTTTCGTACTCGATAGTTTATTTGCTCCCCTCAATATGTGCTTCAAGATTCGAAAGCGTTTAGCACATATGAGATGAGCAACAGGCACAATTAAATCAAAACGATCACCTTTTATCAAATTTCATTATTAAATCACAAATTCTCCCCCGATCAAAAATATCAAACCCTTTGAGATTTTGGATCCCAAGTGATTTAATTAGGTTTAGAAAACATGGGAGAAAATGTGGCCTTGTTTAAATACTCATCTGGTTTTTGGATAAATCCTCCTCCTCAACATGTGCATTGTGTATTTGAAATCGTTTGGCACATGGAGGCAGGAGTGCCTTTGAAGGACTAAAACCAATTCCATTAAAACAGATTTGAGATTTAAATCACGATCTCTCCCGCGATCAAAAATTTCAAACCATTTGAGATTTGTAATCCCAAAAGATTTAAATTATTTAGAAAATTTAAGGGAAAGACGTGGCAAGATTCAATTTTGAAAGATGACAGATAAGGACCATTTTAAGACATTAAAGATTGTTAGTGTCAGGTATGATAGTTTTTAAGAGATCTTTTAAGTAAAACAAAACAATTTCACAATCAAACAAGAACAGAAAAAATTTCATTTTGAAAGCCCTTGATTCTAAAGAAAAAATCATACCATGACATAACATTAAATCTTTAGATCACCACTTATATTGTACAATCCGGACTTTTATGAAGCAATATTGATTGAAAATAATTTATTTAAAATCACTCTCCCCCTCAATGGATGACCGAAGTCGATAATTGAGTGACTTAAGTTTTGAAAAAATGAAGTCCGGTGATTTTCAAAATTTAGTCCAATATATTTTCAAAACAACATTTTCCATTTTCAAAACAATTTAATTCAATTTACTCAAAATTGTTTAAAAATGGTATCTGCACAAAGATACGTTAGGTGGATGAGAAGCTTCCGTTTTGTTCTTTGTAGGGTTTGGAAGAAAACCATCTGCGATGCGATGAGACTTCTTCTTCGTTGCATTTTGAATCCCAACCGAGGTCAAATTAAGCTCCGTTTCTTCAATCACTTAGAAGAAAACCATCTGCGATGCAAGGAGACCTCTTACGTTGCATTTATGCCAACTCTCCATAGAAGTCCAATTAAGCTCCGTTTCTTCATTTGTCAACCCAAGATATAGTTACCCTTTCCTTTCGCATCCAATCATCTTCAATTGTGGGATCCGGATCGGAACATTCTTATATACCAATATACCTACATACGTTAGTGAACACACATCTGATATATGGTGGTCGACATCACCCAAACAACAATCGACTAATAAAAGTCAATCCAACATATCAATCAGATCATATAAATGTATGGAATAATGTGTTCATCAAACTCTAATCATCTAAACCTAACAATCACATCCTAGAAACCTAGTCCTTCAACATAGGCAATTGTATTTTGAGATAAGCACGTAGGATGATTAAGATAATCTCGTTAGATGATACTGATTTGAAAACATTATCCCTCAATCCATGACTTATTTTATGAAAAGTTTAAAAGTCTTCAAGTCATTGATTGAGTTTTCAATTTACAAAACTACGAATCGATTGTTTTAAAGCAACTCATTTACCACCATTTTTGAAAACACCAAATATTTTTCTCAAGAATTTTAGACGGAAAAACATTTGTGTAGGAACAATGATCCTTCGACATACTTTCCTTGTTTTGTTTTTAGGATAAGTGCACGAAATATTTTGGAAAAGTTTTAGCTAAAGACTTTCCTTTCATGAAGAACGGGTTGCTATCAAATAATAGCAAACCATAGTTTAAGCACGGGTTACTGATCGAAGTAATCGTAAGCCATTTTTGAAGCCCGGGTTCTGATCTCAAATAATCGTAAGCCATTTTTGAAGTCCGGGTTACGATCCAAATAACCGTAAGCCATATTTTGAGACATGTTTAGAAAAAATATTTACACCTCCTACTCGAACTTCATCTATGGTCCCGTGCCATTATTGAATGACATTTCTAAGACCGTAGATGTTATCGATACTGTAAGACATGTCTAGAGAAAACATATTTTTGGTATTTTTGAAATTTTCGATTTTTATGGGTTTTGTTGGTTTTATATTTTTCTATTTTCATTTTCTCGGTTTTATAATTTTGTATTTTGTTTTGATAAATATATACGTGATAGAGAAGATGATATAGTAAAGAAGATGATGATACGAGTACCGAGATAAGGATATCGAGCAAAGACGTCGTAGAAGATAGAAGTCATCAACTCTTAAACATTCACCACCAAAGCTTCCGTGGCTCTTGAATCGAAGGAAGAATTTGAACCATCCGAAGTGAGACTTTGGCGACTTCCCCAAACCGAGAATCCTTTAGCCGAGCAGATTCAAAGCTTTCTTTCAAGCTTCCATTAGCCAGCGCACTCAAGAAGCACACCATTATCATTTATCCCATTGCTCCATTTAAAGAACGATAATCGAGGTTCTCCGCTCGGGTTATATCATCAACAAGAACAACAAAGAACGTATCATCCCACGATAAATAATCTTCTCAAATTTCTTTTCATCAATTACAAGCGATCCATTCCAAAAGGTGTCAAGAGAACACTTCCCTTTGTAGTTGAACCGATGCATCAAATCTCTTAGTATAATGCTCAAGAACTCTCCGAATACACTTCATAAGGGGAATGAAGAACACCTTCCATGTTCACATTTTCTTCCCTTATGAACGTGTATGAAGCTCAAGAACCCAAGTACACCAATATCCAAGAACTCTCCCGAATACACATCATGAGGGAATGAAGAACACCTTCCCATGTTCACATTTTTCTTCCCCGATGAACGTGTATGAAGCTCAAGGACCAAGTACACACATTCCCCAAAGAGAGAAAACCGATAACATTGAAGAAGCGGCCGAATCACCGATTATCTCTCGGATGACAATCTCTGCGGATGTCAACTCCGAATAAGTGATTATATCTCGAATCACCGATTAAGCCCTTAATGAAACATTGAGCCCCAATGTACACAATTTCTCCTCCGATGATTGTGATAACATCGAGATCATCACGCACTTGTGTACCTCATTTATCTTCGTAAACTAACTCTTTCATCGCTTCCCCACATAGTTGGAATAAGAATACTAAACGCCTTGATGAGTAAAACCTTGAGTTTCTCTGCGCTCATGACATTTGTTTTCCGGGATATCTTCAATCACTTAGAAGAATTAAGTTCATCAAGTTTACTCGCCATGAGTCAAACCTTGAGTTTCTCTCTGGTAATAACATTTGTCTTCCCGGATATCTTCAATTACTTAGAAGTATTAAGTTCATCAAGTTTACTCGCTTAGATGCTTGTCTCCTTACCCTTTCGGTTTTGATACTTCAGATCAAGAACTCTTTGAATGCCCAAATACTTGAAATTTGATGAGAAGATCGCTTGAAGTCTTTGAGAATCAACATGTCAATAATGCGAGCAAGTCTAATTGGGATTAAATTCGACATATCACATTCCCCAATTAGTGCTCTCCCTAAACCGACAATGCCCGGAATATGAAGAAGTCTTTGGATAATCAAATGCAATTGGTCTTTAGTCTTCTAACATGCAAAGCAGAAAATGTAGAATGCATCAGACTCGACCTTCTTCAAGATTGTCCGGTTGGGGAATAGAAAGTTAACATCTTCAACTCACCAAAAACAAGAACATCACCAAAAGCATCCTAATCAACTTACATCTTGCAAACCTTTAACTAAAATCCTCCTAATCAAACAAGAACGTAAAGATGTTCATCAAGGAAATCGCAATCAGCCGCAATGAACACACAAGATGGTAACACCAAACTACCAATCACATCAAACAAGAACAGATAGATTGTTCGGAATCATCATGTTGATGTATACGTGAAGCATTAACCGGAAGCACTTTGTCGATAAACTCATCAATCCGAGTGAAGATGTCAACCAACGGCTCTTAAAAGAAAAAACTCTATGTGAAGATGACCCGATAATAAGAAGCTCGGTTCTTACATGAGTTTTGAGCCGTATGACCATTTATATTCACAAATATCAATCAACAATGCAAAAAATTCACACTTCTTCTCCCCTCAAGAATTGCATACGGAGATGCCATTCTTGATTAAATAAGTGAAAATCATCCGAATGTTCTATTCACACTTCTCTCCCGCAAAATAAGCACGTGATGTCGCCATCTTCATTATAATCGAGCAAGTGGAATGAGAAAACAATCGGTGGTAGCCCGGTTCACTTGAAGACCAAGCGCATGGAAAAGTATGAAGCATGTTGATGAGAATGGTCATAAATAAGAAGATTTCTCTTCTTCCAAGATAATGCGACCAAGCGCATACATTTCTTTTCTTTAGAGAACGAGGCTTGAACCAAGTATTCAAACGCCATAATCTCTCTCTTTCATCTACTCTTGGCAAACTTATAATCAACCCCATTATCATTCAGTAGGCTCTTTGTCGTGACAGCTGATGGAGAAAACCCAATATGATGAATTTGACCCTAAAGTAAGCTAACCCGAACTCGTGACTTATACTTGCACAAATGTAACAAAGAGCGGTGCCGATTTCCATTAGCATCTCTAAGTACTCTCTATGTACTCTATACTCTTCAACCAACCAACCTTCAAGTATAAGATGTACATTACCTCTTGAAAATCCACAATTGAATGTGACATCGAGCACTACAACGTAACTCCTTAAAGTGATAGTTATTTTGTGGCAACAGAGCACAATTCCCCACGTGGTAAAAGAGAAGGAAAATACTCCCAAAAATAACTAGATTTCCAAGTCTTTGTTTTTGGAAAAGCTCGAACAAGGATCTCAAGAATCTTCATCCAACCATCCCCGATACCTTCGTGATACTAAGTACACTTGCCCGTGATATTTCACTTCAACCTCAAATAAATAATATCAATTAACGTCGTTGTCACTTCTTCTGAACTGCTCAACTCTAGCCTTCTTTGACATTTAAATGAACTTTGATAATGGTATTATCCCTACCATGGTTAAAAGCACGTAACCCCGTAAAACCATGTAATAACCAAACTACCACGACGAATATCCAAACACACATCCAATTCATGAAATACACCCTTTTATCCCTTCTTCGAAGCAGAAACCGTAGCATCAGCATCATATAAGATCCATAAATACACTTTCCCTTTCTCCAAGATGAATCCATCAATACGGGATTTTACAATTCTATAGTTTAAACCGAGAAATAGTTTCTTTCATGGATTTTACTAAACCAAGAATAAACCGTAAGATAAACCGAAATGCACTTTACTAATACGTGATGTTTCCATTGTCACGGATTTTACAAGTCTATGATTTAAACCGAGAAATAGGTTCTTTCGCTGGATTTTACAAAATCAAGACAAAACCGTAAACAATGTCGCCTTGAATGAGTTATGACAATTTTGGTTTCGATGAATATCATTTTAGGGAACATGCGCGGTTCATCAACGGTTCATAATCCAACATCATCAACCATCCAATCAACACTTTGTAAACACATCATTCACGCATTCTCGCCGACTATTGTAGTGACCACATTGAGAAGTAAACCTGATATGCCAAATTTGATCATGAAGTAGAATTCCCCAGATTTGTTACTTAAACTTGTACTAATCACCGTGAAAAGGAACGGTGTACCCAATGTACAAAACCTCTTGACATTCTCAACTGAGTGAGACACCGAAGTGATAGCTACGTTGTGGGTTAAGTGAGAAAGACTCACAAACGTAACTATATAGCCAAGTCTTTATCACCCTCTATAAACGCCCAAACAAGTCATCTTTGCGGAAGGGTAGAAAGAAAGAAGATGAAATAAGTAAACACGCCCGGAAAACCTCACTTCAAATCCAAATAAGAAATACCGTCCAAACAACCCCGCAGTCAACTTTGTTCAATGACAATTCAAACCGTGTCATAAAATCCCTCGTGAAAATGTATATACCAAAGTATCAAACCCCATAATACAACAAATCTCATCAACATACCGAGTCTCATCCTCAACTCACAACATCATCAAGTCTTTTTAGCAAATCTCATTTTATCCAAGTCTTATAAAATCCAAATCTCATCGAAAGTCACCTACTCAAATCTCATATATACGATCTAAATTTGAGAAGCCCATGAATCCATTACCTCAAACCAAATCATCACATAAACTACACAAGCCCGGTTCAATGACAATTCTCAAAACGCACCGTATCAATATCACCTCAATGGATTTACTCACCTTAAATCACCAAGTTAAAAAAAAACTATACCAATAAAAGTCATCCCAAATTAATAACACCACAAATCCCATGTTAATAAATAGTAGCTCATTATACAAGATTAGTGCATGGCCCATTTTGATATCACATGATTCGGGCCCAAAACCGAAATAAGAGTTTATCATTAACACGACCCATTTCATTGATATGTTTACCCGATCCAATCAAATATAACACACAGGTTATATAAACGTGATCTCCTAAACATTAGGTCATTACCATTTACCCTAACACACTAACCCTAAATGCAATATCTGAAAACATCAGCCTCCCATCATCTGCTAACCAAAATCCAAGTTTCACTCATCAAACCTGCTTTATCTCACGCACTACTCCAATCAGTTATAACCAAACCCCAAGTATCACTCAACCTAAAACTTAATCGGTTATAACCAGACTTAATTCGTTCTCCACAGGATGTACGAAAGTTCACTCACCACAGGGATGGTTTGAGTCGATAAATGCCACAGGGATGGCCTGATGGACGATTTGACATAGCCATGGAGATGGTAACGAGAACAACAGATGGCTTCAAGGTAGGTTTACTAACATCATATGTAATCCTAATCGCATCAAGGTAAAGGCTTTAACACCCTTGTTAATAGCCTAACCTTATGATTCGAATATTAACATGAAGCATAATCTTCAAATAGAATCAATGATGAATAATATCGTGATGGGACCTTCAAGGTCAGATTTTTCATTGAGAAAAAAAATCACGAATTAGATCTGAGATTAATTGTTTTGACCATTTTCTATTCGAGTCTTAGTTAGTCTTTGATAAGTGTTGAGGAGTGGCGAGAGGGTTATAGTAGAGTTTAGATTTGGATATGTTGATGTTGTGTTAGGTTTGTAGCTGTAGTATGTTTTGATTAAACATATCAATCTGAATGGATTTTACTTATGGATTTGTGACTTGTGATGATGATGTTGTAAAGCAGAAATTTCATAAGAGAGTCGTTGGTTTTTGTTATGTGTTCAAGGTCAAATAGTCATTTCTTCTTCATCATTTCTGTTGATAATGGTTAACCAGAAGTCTTGGGTCATGAGTCAAGTCTTATCTGAGTGTGGCAACTCGCATCTGAGTGTGGCAACTCGCATCTGAGTGTGGCAACTCGCATCTTGACCCAACTCTCAACAGCAACTCGCATTCCAGCCATTGTAATTGGGCATTATAACAACTCGCATCCAAGAATGCATTGAGTCATGACAGTCAATACTGTCAACTCGCTTAAAAAATAGTCAACTCACTTATTTTTTGCAACAAGGCAACTCACATTGACTAAAAAATCAACCCGCAATATTCAACTCGCATCCTTGTATCAATGCATCTGGACATGTTATGACAACACACAATTTGTACCAACACGCATGTTTAGCACTAAATCTGGACAGAATATCAACTCGCATAAAAGAATAACCACAACACGCATTGAAGAAACTTGACCAAAAACGCATTTAACAATTCACATTTGACCAGCAGCTTTAAAATCCAGAAAACAGTGACCACGAGAAGATGACAGGTTGACCAAACAACATATTCAAAAAAATGATAAGGACAAACATAACACACACACAAAAACCAACAGCAATCAGCTAATACAACTGTTAAAACTAGTTTTTAAACCATGTTAAACCATTTAAAATCAGTTTATAACAAAATATTCAACAAACAACACCCAAACCGTATCAAACCCACCGAACAAAACCGCATAAAAGACCATACGAATCAACACAACAACACAACCTGGGCTCTGATGCCAATTGTAGGATCGTAAATATTATGTTGTTTGATGATTCGGGTGGTCTAGGATTGTGATTAAACAAGTAAGCCATTTTAGAGAGATGAAGAGAGTTGAGAGGAGGTTCTTGAAAGAGAGTTGCTATATGAAATGAAAGGTTTATTCAAAGAAGCCACACCCCTTACATGGATGGAAGGGGTATTTATACTTACAAATTACACGACCTCCTATCGGCCTGTGGATCAGGTATACAGTGGGTAAAGACCCGTCCTTCCTCCACGGTATTACACTAGACTAAGCTACGCTACAAATTAACTAATAAACTACTAAATAACGTAAACAACGACAAATCTACGAGCTAACATATGCTAGACCATTATTGGGGTGACCGACTCTTTAACATGGAATTTTCAATTCCTAACAGATTGTTTCTACAATGGCACGGGCAACTATACGTAGCCGTATCAAGGGTGAAAAGCATAAAAGGATTAAAGATTTTATGTTGTGATGAAGACGGGAAATACGCAAAATCAACAATAAATGTTGTCTACAAAGAAGCTTTGTTTAGAATTTAAGTAAACTGTTATATCACTTTAATACATTTTCATTATCTACAACTTTACAAACATACATAAAATTCATAATGTTGTAAAAATTATATATATTGTGTTATTAACTATCCACGCAAATCATACAATTATTTATAATTTTTAACAAAAAAAATAATAAAACTAACAACTAAAAACCAAAGAAACAATTGTTTATAATATTATTTGAAAATTCTAAAAAATGTATTTCAGTTATCAAAAAACAACAAACAAATAATTATAAGTCATGCTCGCCTATCATGGCTTTCAAAACTAGTATATATATATATATATATATATATATATATATATATATATATATATATATATATATATATATATATATATATATATATATATATATATATATATATAGGAAAGTGATCTAGTGAGAAGAAATGCTAAAATGAGAAGAATAAAAGAATTTCTATCCACACATTTTAATTTAGAGTGACATTTAAAGGAAAGATGCATCTATATTTGTAGGTGCATCCAAATGTGTGGTTGTGGTTTCTTCCTATCATCTTTATTTTTATTTTTCTTCTTATTTGATCCTCACTATATATATATATATATATATATATATATATATATATATATATATATATATATATATATATATATATATATATACTAGTGGCAAAACCCGTCCGATGGATGGTTATGACTTGTGGTTTTTATTTTTAGGATTTAGTAGAACAAATATATACTAAATCTATAAAATGGCTAAGTTACCATAATCTATAAATTGCTAAAAGCAGGTAAGTATTAGTAATTAAAAGTTAAGTTGGGTATCTCAACAGATGATTCGTATTCTGAAGAATCATCATCTTTGACTGAATAGCCGTGGTTGGACCGCTACTTGTTGTCCGTAGATAAGCTCTATTAGGAGGCGTTGAACTTCCAACCAATGATCTTGCTGAGATGAAAAGTTATTCTATCAGCTTTGCTTATTGTTACAAGTTTCTAACCAATATTTAAATCCCATTGTTTCTATCTGTAACAACCGCAAGCAACCTACACACACCTTGAGTCAAAATATCATACTCCCTTTGATTTTTGCATTCAAACTCGACAAATCCACGATCCACAGTCTTTAGCCCAAAGTAACATCGGTCATGACCACCTTCCACAAGGTGGCGACCCGGCCAAGGTGACATATCTTTCAAAACTTCCAACACAATATCTGTTGTAAAAGAAACAAAGTTATTGTCTATAGAATGAGAATATAACTTTAGTCTTTAGTGCTTTAAGCCTTTAAACCTTTAACAAATCCCAAAAGACCCACCAAACTAGTGGCAGTGAGTGAGTGTTATTTACTTACTCTTCTTCTTTTTTTGTAATGGTCCCAGCAACATGTCTGCTCTTCATCTTCAGGATCACTTGATATACATAGGAACAGACTATTTTTAAGGAATCATATGTAACTTTTTTTAGTGATTAAAAAAATACTAATGTTGGTAAGTAGGTAAAGTCATGATTTTTGTTCAATAACAGAACCATGCACTAACTTTTTTGTAAATTTTGGCTCCTTCACTTTTAAAAAAAGATGGAGCAATCAAATTTAAAGACAAAAACTATGTTTTTGTGTGTTTGAAAGCTCCAACTCACTAAAATCAGAGCATTTTTTTTTAGAAATAAGTTGTTATGAATAACAAGTTTGACAATTTTGAATATGTACTGGTTGGCTTAGTCTCCGTGGATGTATTTATTCGGCCAAAGGTTGAACACCATGATTACCAACAAAAACAAATAGTATTTATAAAGTTTTATAAACTGATTTTGTTTCTTAAAACATGAATATTTCCAACTACTATTTGCCATCCAATAATTTTCTTGACAATGTAAACACAACGTTAGAAATAAACAAAGATAGAAAAAAACATGTTCCCGATAAAAAAAAGTTCAGTTGGCTGTTGGCGTAGAAAAATAGTAACTAAATGCGTGATGTCATGTGTCAATTTTAAAGAAGAAATTGTTTGAACTTTTTTTTTTGTTGGTAATCATGGCATCCAATATTTGACTTGATATTTGGTAGTTCAAACTGTTGGATCCAAGCTTACCATCACATATACGAAAGAATAAGTTGAATTTGACAACTCTAATTACAATGAAGTTATGATGTCGTAACACGAAGTGATATAGTAATAAGTACCATCTTCAAGTTTAAAAGAACTAACCTGATCCATTTTGTTGATATAAACAGAAATTATTTTCCAGTGAAGATCGGCTGCAATAAAATAAAAACTTTATGAGAATTTGCAACACTGAATACATTGATTTGAATCTGTTGTGATTGATATATCAAAACGAACCTTGTTGGAATCACTCCTAAACCTTATTCAAGTGTTAGTGATTCATAAGTAATAGTTAGCTTAATATGGCCTTTATGTTAGTAATTATGCTTAGGCTTATGTAGAAGGCCCATAAGCCTAGGCCCAAGCCCATAAGAGAAAGAAAGGGACTAGGAGTGTTGCCCTAGCTCCCTCTCCTATAAATACCTTGTAATAACTTTCACTTGAGGGTTGGTTGTTCAATTTATTCACTCTCACATTTCCTACGCATAACCGGTCAAGTCATACGAGTGTGTGTGTGTGTTTATTGTTCATCCGATCTCTATCTCTTCTCTATTTCTACATATTGATGCTTGTGTTACTAATATGGTGACCTAACAGTGGTATCATTCGCCAAATAGTTTGGTGAACATATTTGTTTTTGAAGTTTTTTGTTTTGGTCATACGCGTAAAACAAGTTCCATCTTTCTCATGCTTAAAAACTGATTTTTTACACTTTTTAATCCAAGATTCTTGTCCTTTCAATATTTTTAGGTGTTAAACTATCTGTTTTTGGCAAAAAGTTTCAAACTTTACGTGTGGATCATTGCTTTTAAGCTAGGTTTTTTACGAGGGTTTCGTTCTACGCATAACTGGTTTTTAAGATTTTGATCATCAAGTTTCACACTTTTGTGTTATTTTGGTGATATTGAAGCTATCTCATCACAAAAATCTGGTTTGGAAACATCTATTGGCAGAAATCATTTTTGGCTAAATTCTACGCGAAGAAAACCCTAATCTTACGCGTAATTTTCCTTGGTTTGATCTTCGCCAGGAGTTTACTCCGTGTTTTCTTGCTTGGATAAGCCTCGAAAACAAGTCGACTTTGGATATCTTTTGCACCGTGATAGTGTAAAAGATCATTTGGGCAAAACCCTAAAATTACGCATAAGCATAAGCTTACGCGCAGAACTGTTTACGCATAAGATTTATCTTACGCCTAAGCTTTGTCTTACGCATAAGTTAATCCTACGCCTAAGTTTTCTACGCCTAACTTCTTGTTTATGCATAACTTTAGTGTTCTCTCCTTACTTACGCGTAAGCTAATCCTACGAGTAACTATCGTTGTTACGTGTAACTTTGGTGTTTTTACGCATAAGTGGTACTTGGTTTTTCTGTGATTTCTACGCCTAAGGACTCTTCATCAACAACGGTTCATTCGACTACAAAGATCCATTTAACAACACAAGTTTTTCAACATGTCACAACCACCATACTCTAACTATTTTCCCTACACTTATCATCAACAACAACAACAACAACTAAGTCCACAACATCAACAATTTAATCATCAACAACAAATTTATCAACAACAATTTAATCAACAACATACCCCACAACTTGGAGCAATTCCACAACCTCAAATGGTTCAACCTCCACCTAGTCTTCAAGTACAACATTACACAAACTTCTACAATCAACATCCATCCAGGAATACTATGAAGGAACCGACATGGTTTGGCAAGATGTGTGAAGCCTTAAGTAGCCAACAATCAATTCATGAAGTTGGCTCACTTGATAGACCTCCAATGCTCACTCCCGGAAATTATGATCAATGGGTGATAAGGTTCTTTAGGTTTTGTGATCTAAAGAAGCCACATGGAAAGTTTTTAAAGAAGGTCAATATGGAAGGTCCATTTCAGATGCCTATTGTTATCACACCCGCAGATCCAGAGGCCAATCCACCAAGAGATGCTATCTCCAACATTGAAACTATCTCCGACCTCACTGGTGATGAACTTCTACACTTTGAAGCCGATGAACTAGCAATGCAATACATTCTTTTGGGACTACCCAATCCGATCCTTCAAAGTGTTGATGCTCAAAAGATGCTAAAGCAATGTGGGAACATATTCATCTTCTAATGGAAGGCACAACACTCAATCAGAAGACATGGAATCCAAAATCTACTTGGCTTATGAACACTTCATGATTGAACCATGAGAGACATTAGAGTCATATCATCATCGCTTTGTGACATCATTAATGATTTGGACAAACACCACATCATCATGCCTCGAATTGTCACAACACTAAGTTCCTAAGTAGTCTTGGTCGGAATGGGAGAAGTATGTCATTTTTCTCCGTCAAGCTAAGAACCTTCATCATGCTACATACGGATTGTTGTATGACTATTTGAAGCCTCACCAAAAAGAAGTTGACAAAGAATGGACTATCCGTGGACTCCCGACTTCACAACAATTCCTCGATAATCAACAACTTGCTTTGTGGGCTCAAACTAATCTTCCTCCTCAAATAGCTCAAGAACCAACCCCTCAACCAACCGCAACCATCACACCATATGATCAACACAAGAACAACCTCAACAAACTCAATTGGTTCCATACAACAACAACAATGCTCAAGCACTTTACGGTGAAGCCGATGAGGACTCACGCTTTCGATGAATTGCAACAAGGATTTGTTATGATTGCTAAAGCCTTCGGTCGGTATACAAACAAATCCAACAATCGATTCGTTCCTCATCCAACACAAGGAATCAAGTTGTGAACAATGGACGTGTTGAAGTTCGTAACCGTGGTTATGGTCGCCGATGGGAGGTGTTCAAGGGTTTAATGCTATTGGAAGGAATAACTGTGGTGCTCCACAACAACAGAGAGCTCAAGTGGTTGAACAGGGAATGCTCAAATGGGGTTAATGGTCTTCGTTGTTATAACCGCAATAAAAGGGTCATCCGGCTAATCCATGTCCTAAGCCAAGGACAAGAGGCAAGGCTTATTTCAAAGAGGCTTTGCTCTTGGCTCTTAAGGATGAAGTGGTGGAACTCTTAACAACAAGGAATGAGCTTTATGGTAGATGCGACTCGATGATGACATGGAAGACTTGCAAAGCTAATGCAAAGAAGTGATGTTGATGGCACAAATGCAAGCTCTACACATGAGTGATACATGCCCAGCAGATGACATCGATGGCTTGTCTCGTACCCGAACAAACCATATTTATCTCGATCTAATATCTCCGCCAACATTCGAATCCGCAGGCTCGTAATGTTCAAATGAGTCATCCACATCTCATTCGACGATTTTCAACTAGACCAGAGTTACATTTGATTATCAAGATGACCTTATGGTTTCCTTTGATACTCAAATTGACTCGTGGTTATACTTGAGGATCCGTGATAATGATCATGTTGTGTCTCACGCTGAACACACTAAACCTTTGCCTAGTCCGGATGTTGATCTCATATTTAAAGACCAACAATCCCGAATGGAAAAATGTCGTGATTTAAATCAGAAATTAAAAGGTAAAAATGCACTGTTAACCAAGGATCTTGAATGCTTAAAAATGCAACTCAATTTTTTCAAAACTCAAGAAAATCGTGAAAAATGTTTTGAAGCCGCCTTTGCAAAATCTCATCAAAACGAACAATATTTAGAACGACAAATGCGTGATCTAGCCGCTTCGAAGAATGCTTTGTTGTCTGAAATAGAACAACTCGAAAATGAACATAAAAGCAAATTAACGCCTCACCTTGGAAAATCAAAAGGCTAAGGCCGAGTTGTTAAATTTTCAAAAGTTCTCTCAATACAAAAGCATTCAACGAAACGAATAGATGACCATCTTGACGAAATTATCGGCTTGCAAAACAAACTTAAAGAGTTTCAAATGTTGTTTACAAACATGGTAAGTCACCACGGCTATTCAAAATTTTACTTTAAAACCGAATCCAGATGGATATGGACCGAATCTTGCTGACATAAACCTAAACTTTCAACCAAAGCATTTAAACCAAATCTCAAGTTTCCAAGGCAGTAATATAAAATTGATAATTATGTTATGAGTGTTGTTGAATATCATCGCCAAGAGGAATTAGATGCGTAAGACGAGAGTCGATCAAAATTAGAAAAAGTTGTTTACAAGAAACCTTTTACTTATTCACAAGCGGTCACTTTCGTCCCACCAAAGGATTCTTCTAACACACCAAGGATTATCACAAAACGTCTGAATCTTCTAATGTTAATCCCAAACCAAATTATGCACACATTTATGGTCCTTTACCTTCCTTCATGAAGTAAATTCAAAACCCGAAAATCGTCAAATTTTAGATATTTTGACCATTTCATGGTGACCTCAAACTTTTAGAACATGAGATTGAATTTCATTCTCAAATAAAAGTTGAACATTTTCAATCGCCTCCGCGCGAGAACAAAGAGACATTTTTCGAAAAGACTTTACCCAATGTTAAAAATTTGAAAACTGCATTGTATTGGGAACGGACTTTCATAAGGAACTTGATTGATGAAAGTCGTTTTGAGAAAATGTAAACATCTATTTCTAACACCAAACGTAAAAAGAAAATGTTACGAAAAGATGTTGATCGACTCTTGGAAGATGTTATCCGTGTTGATGTCTATAATGTTGTGTTATTGCATTCTTTACCATATGCATCCGATTATATCTCTCACGATATTGTTGATTCGTTGTAATTGTTGAGAATATCGATAATGTGCTTCAGATCGAGTCTTTTAAAGTCGAAAATGAACGATCGTTAAACGAACTTTCAAATTCAAAACGTCGTCTTCAATGGTGTCAAAAATATTGTCAAAATCGTGAACTTGCTTTGCAAAATAAAATCCACCAGTTGAAATCAAAACCTTTTGATTCTAAAATTGAGCAACTGGATGATCAAAACGTGTCTTTGAAATGTCAAATCTCAAAATATGAAAAAGAACCTTCAAAAGTTAAACAGGAATATGGTGTCATATTTGATTTACTCAAACAGACTCGTGATGAAGCATCAAACGAACTTGATCATTATCTTGCACACACTAAAGAAGTCATGAATTTTGCTAGAAATCTTCATTCTGAAAATCAAGATTTGGTGCACACTATCACTAAATTAAGGGAAATGTTGGGAAAGTATGAACAAGTTCAGCCTAGCATCATTAAGAAAATTGCACAGTAACACTTAGCAAACGTGAACCCGATTGCTCACCGACAAAACACAAGTTGCTAATGTGCTTCCCCACCGCAACAGATTAGTTGCTTCTTTTCCAAACGTCCGCACTTCACAAACCTAGAAGCAATACAAGGAAGAATAGGAAGTTGCGACCTAAGAAAAGAATAATAAGGAATGTCAAGTAGAAGAACACCATAGGACTTTGAATAAGACTCACGTTGCACCTACTTTAGATATTGCGTCCGACAAATGTAATGGAAAAGTGTTGTAACGAATGCTAAACCTTAAGTACTTTTGATATTCAACCGATGCTTCTTGTGTTATTTGTCGAAACGTATGCTTTTCGATTGTCATGACAAATGTGTTGCTAGAGCTATCTTGTCTCGCTTACGGAATCCTAAGAATCGAATACCTCTAGGCCCACTAATGCTTCTAAGTCCGTGCTTGGTAGATCACCCTCCTTAGATTCTAAGAAACGATTGATGTCCCAGTAGTTCCAGATCACCTCCAAAGAATGTAGTACCACCTAGTGCATTTACTAAGACTAAAGCTAAGACTAGTTGGAGATGGCATAAATGGATACATAATACACTATGATTTAAATGGATGCCTAAAATCATTGATGTGTATTTCTACTATATCGCCGAGGAACCTCTAACTCATCGGGTTCCACATCTACCTCTATTCCATCCGTGTCGTCTGTAATGCGTGTGATACAGATCATCCTTTGATTGTTGATAGCGGATGTTCCCGACACACGATGTGCAATCTTAAACTGTTATCAAACTTTATTGCAAAGTTCATTGGCATCGCCGATTCGGAATGATCACTCGCAGCCTATCATGGGCTACGGAGATTATATCAATGGCAATATTGAAATTAGCGTGGTTTATTATGTGGAATGCCTCGGTCACAATCTCTTTTCATCGGTCAATTCGTGATGGAGATTTGGAAGTTGCGTTTCGGGAGAAAACTTGTTTCATTCGTGATCTACAAGGAAACGATCTAATGTCTGGCTCTCGCAATTCTAGTCTATACAAAATCTCAATGCAAGACATGGTTGCTTCATCTCCCATATGTCTATTCTCAAAGGCTACATCAACAAAATCCTGGCTATGGCACCGTCGTCTCTCACATCTAAACTTTCAAACCATCACCAACCTTGCTCGACACAAACTTGTTGAAGGTCTCCCGAGATTTTGGTATTCAAAAGATCACCTATGCTCAGCTTGTGAACAAGGGAAAAGCACTCATGCTCATTTTCCTTCAAAGGTGGAACACAGCTCTCAGCATGTGCTTCATCTTCTTCACATGGATTTGTGTGGCCCAATGCGTGTGTAAACGATTAATGGCAAACGCTACATCTTGGTAATTGTCGATGACTACTCACGATGGACTTGGGTCTACTTTCTTCGAAGTAAAGATCAAGCTCCATAGATGATCATCACCTTCTCACGAAAATTCAAGTTCACTCCGAACACCGTCCGCCAAATCGTAATGATAAAGGAACTAAATTTGTTAACCAAACTCTTCGAGAATTTTATGAGAAAGTGGGAATCGAGCATCGACATCTATTGCACATACACCGTAACAAAACGTAGTTGTTGAAAGACTAAACCGAACGTTAGTAGAAGTCGCAAGAACAATGTTAATCAATGCTAAACTTCCAGATTACTTGTGGGCGTGTCGATCAACCGCATGCTATACTCAAAATCGCTCAATGATTACTAAACGCCACAACAAAACACCTTTTGAGCTTATCCATAACCATAAACCGAATCTCAAACACTTTCATGTATTTGGATCCTTTGCTATCCGAATAATGATCGTGATGACTTTGGTAAGCTCAAAGCCAAAGTCGACATTGGAGTATTTATAGGATATTGTGAAAATTCTAAGGGTTTCCTGATCCGAATCGTCAGACAAAGCAAAAAGTTATGGAAACGATTCATGCTAATTTTGATGAACTTACATAAATGGCTTCGAGCATAATGACTTGGAACCCGGTCACAACCGCTTAAACTTCCTCAAACCCCATCATCACCGATCTAAGCCCCACTTACTCATCAACAAATGGAAACGCTTATTTGCTCCATTGTTTAGTGATGACATTGATGAACGTGCTCGTGTGTATCCACTGCTTCACCGCTCAACCCGATACTACTCTTATACCGATACAACTAATGTTGAAGAAGCACCACCAAGAGACTCTACAACAATAGTTGAACAAACTCGCTCCAACGACGAACCAAACCGATGTTCTTAATGAAGTACCCCACCGCAAATTTTGATCCAAATGCATTCTTTAACTCGTTTGCCAATGAAACTTGCACCGATGTCGCGGAATCATCAACAAACCATTTGAATCCTCAAAATCGCATAATGTATATCAACATCAACCTTCCACACATCGTTGGGCAAAAGACCATCCTCTAGAGAACATTATTGGCAACTCAAATCAACCAACCGTTACGAGACAACGTCTTCACACAGATTGTGAACATTGCATTTATGCTCTCACCGTCTCGCCAATCGAACCTAAACACATTAAAGATGCAATGACCAAAGACAACCGGATTGAATCCATGCAAGAAGAAATCAACCAATTCAAACGTCTTAAAGTATGGGACTGGTTGAAAGACCAACAGGGATCTACGCCATTGGTCTCAAATGGATTTGGAAGAACAAATTGATGTCAAGGAACGAATCGTAAACAAGTCACGCCCGTGGCTAAGGGTTATAGATGTGAAGAGGTATTGACTTTGAAGAATCATTCGCCCGGCTGCTCGCCTTGAAGTTGTTCGATCTTCTCGCGTTCGCGGCTCATATGAATATAACGGTCTTCGGATGGATGTCAAACCGCTTCGAACGGTCAACTAAAAGAAACGGTTTATGTCACCAAATGTAAGGATTCGTTGATCCCGCTGTTCCCGAACCATGTCTACAAACCGAACAAAGCTCGTATGGTCTCAAACAAGCTCCTCGGGCGTTGTACGATAAGTTATCATCTTTCCTAATCGCCAATAATTTCACCAAAGGTTCGGTCGACCCTACACTTTTCATACAATATCATGGGGAACATATTTTAATCGCTCAAATTTATGTGGATGACATCATTTTGGGTAAACACATTTAAAATACTCAAATGCTTTTGCAAAACTTATGACAAAATATTTTGAAATGTCAATGATGGGTGAACTTACATTCTTTCTCGATTGCAAGTTCATCAATCACCCCGTGGTATTTTCTAAGTCACCCAAATATGCCCTTGAAATTCGAACAAATTTGGAATGAATACCGTGATACTTATGCCACACCAATGTTACATACCAAGAAGCTAGACGCTATTTTGCATGGGAAACTGGTTGACCCTACAAAATACCGTAGTATCATTGGGTCTCTCATGTATCTAATAAACCACAGACCGATATTGTCTTCGCCATATATCTTTGCTCCGTTATCACGAGACCAATCGAAACCCACCTCTCGAGGCTAAAAGAATCATCCGATACATAAAGGAACCATTAACTGGGATCCGTATCCGAAGGATTCGGTTTTAAACTAATAGCTTTTTCAGACGACGACTATGCAGGATGCTTAGACTCGGAAAAGTACTTGAGAGCACTACAATTTCTTGGTGACAAACCGGTGTCTTGGAAATCAAAGAAGGTGGATTGTACATCACCGTCCTCAATGTAAGGTAATATGTAGCCATGTCGGCATGTTGTGCTTAAGTCATTTGGATGAGAACACAACTCAAAGACTATGGTTACGTATTTGACATAATCCCGATGTATCGCGACAATCGAGTGCTATTGCGATCTCGCAATTCGGCTCAACATTCAAATCAAAGCACATCGATCTTCGATATCATTTCATCAAGGACCACGTGGAACAAGGTATCGTTGAATTATACTTATGGGTGCAGAATACTAATCGCGTGATCTCCTCACCAAAGCCTTAGCTCTCGCTAGGTTTAATGAGTTGGTCCACCGGATTGGTATGCGGTGTTTGACTCAAGAGGAATGGATGAACTCTTAAAACATTCTTAAAACCACCAAACACCAAAATCTCTTTTGTAAATATCTTTCAAAACAAAATACAAAAATATAAAACTGATAAAACAACAAAAATATTCTTCTATCTTTATTTCTTTCAACACGGCAAGTACAATATTCCGTCAACACTCAAATCTTTCAAAATTCAAGATTTTTCCGATCAAGTGTTGAGGGGATAAAGCAAATATTTTCGTTTCATAAAACCTTGTACTTGCATGTTATCTTATCTCGGTTGTTTCTTTAAAAATGGTGGTCACATTTCGGTTTCATCGACACTCCTCGTGACTAAAATTTATAAACTTTCATTATTTCTTAAGTCGAGGGGAGTGCCGTCAAAGTTATTTCCAAATATTCTTTGTTTGGTAACCAAAATGGAAGTTAAAGGCATTGGATGTAATTGGTAGAGGTGGAGGGACTGAAAGTGTTAAAAGTTTAAAGTATTTTCTAATAAAACTCTCCACCTAACTTTAACTCTTCACATTTATTACTCACACCTATCTCATCCTACGCCTATAATTCGTTCGACAAATCCGTGCTTTTGATCATCAAACTGTAAGTGGTTTAATGTTTCTAACATGATTATAAACATTGGTTTTGAATTTTAAACGAATCCAACGGTTAGATTTTTGTATATGGTTGATTTTGTGTTCTACGCATATGCGTATGAACACATAATCAAGGTTGTGTGTTTGTGGTTAAAGTGATAGTGTCAAAACATTTTTCTAACATCAATGATTACATTTTCATCACTAAAATACACCCAGAAACACGAATTGTCCGTTTTTCAAAATTAGGGTTCATAAGTCGAATTGGGGGTTTTCAAATGAGAACGTTTTTTGTGATAAAGATTGTTGTATGAGGTTGTTTTCAAGTTGAATTGATCATATCTAGGCCCAGATATTACCCAGAAACACTAATGATTCATAAATTGGATTTTAGGGTTTATGTTCATACGGTTTGGGTATTTTTTATTCATGACATGTTTAATGTTAAAACTTGGATAAGACAACTTAATAGGCTTCTTAGACTTACCGTAATCATTTTGATGCAATTCCTATGGCTAAATCTCTTACTCGTAGAAATTAAACCTTAGGGTTTAGGATTACGATAAGGATTTCTACGCCTATCTGCTTGATCGAGTGTTCGTGATTAAATCTATAGAATGAATGTATGTGTTAATATTGATGCTATGATGAACTTATTTCGGGTTTGTTACAAGTGAAAATTCGTAATCAAGGTTACTAGCAACCACGATAAGGATCACCTTACGCGTAGCATGTTGCGCGAAGAGAAATCTTACGCGAACGCTTACGCCGTAAGGTTCTACATAAGGGACCACGCGTATCCCGTGAAGGATATGCGTAACAGGACCTCACGCACAAGGTCTACTCACGAGTAAGCCTTACGCGTAAGGTTTTATATGCGCCACGCGTAAGCTCCACGCATAAGGTCCCCTTTTCCTACGTAATATTTCTTACGCCAGAAGTCGTGGTCCCACGCATAAGCTTGCGCTTTACGCGTATATCTATCCTGCTTACGCATAAGTCGCCATTTCTACGCCTAAGCCTTGTTTTAACCTTAATTATGAATTGTTACGCTGCAAACTTGTAAATAAATAAATCATAACTCGAAACCAATAATGTCACTAATAAGCTTAAATGTTTAACAAGTTGTGAATAATAAGTGAAAACATGGACTTTAAAACTTAAAGTTAATCAACTCACGTAACTTATCACGACGTCATTGGACTATTAGACAAACAAGTGACATTGGACTCGTAACAATCATCGGCATATGTGACAACTCGTAATTTCAGGTCATTTTGCAAACTTGGAAAAATTCATTATTACATCATTTTTCGTAAACTAGGTTTACGATTATCAAATACGCGTAACCTGGAGGGTTAAGTTGTGTATTCATGTAAAATCATTGATGACATTTCATATAGACTAGATTTAGTCTACACATCATTAGTAACATTATTTCATATCGGTTCACGCATGAATTTGCATTTTTCATTAAACGTTTTTCCTATTAAATAAACGCTATCGCGTAAACATTTATTTTGAATATTGATCCGACACTTCCAAAAATATTCCTAATATATTTTTATACTCATTTTAAGATCATAAAAATATTATTATGAGTTTACCCGGTGTTTTAAATTTTATTTTGTATATAAATTGTTATATTTATATAATTACGACGGTTTTCGTAAATTCAACACGATAAATATTTATTCACTCAATACTTGTGAGAAATGTATTTTTATAATTTTTATGACTTCAATATGTTTTATTTTGATCCGTTAAAATTTATTTTTCTTTAACGCTACCCTAAATACTTAAATATGTACACAAGTTACCTACAATCCTTAAATAATTACACATTCATCCAACACTTATACACTAATTGATACAAAATTTCACAACTCTTTATTATTTTTTATTATGGTCGACATTCACAAGGTGAGTCACACCATTTGATACAAATATCTTGTATATATCTTGCACTTATATTCATTTTACATTACATAACACATACAAACTAAATTTCTCAAAGTGTAAAAGCAAAAATCCTCTCTTTCTCTCTTCTCTACAAACCGGCCACCATGAGGATCAAAGAAGAGTTCACCAAAAATTTTCAAGTCAAGTTTATTACACTCTAGTTACACTCTTAGTTTAGGTTTTGAAATAAAAACCTAGGGTGTTTTAGGATTAATCCTTTGTTCATAAAACCTCATCAAGTAACTAGTAAGCATTTCATATTCATCATCATCTTTCATATTCATGTTGTGTTCATTTTATCATGTTTGAGTAAAACATGCAATTTATATGGATGTTTATACCACTTAAATTGTTTTTAAGCACTATAAGTTTATATAAGTTATCCTATAATTACTCCTTGAAACATATCACTTTTGGTGATGTCTAGGAACCCATAACACCCTAAGAAGGTGTATGGTAGGATTAGAATAGCTTCGGAGTTGTTTTGAATTGGTTAGAATAGGTTTTGCGCGAGAAAAACCCATTTCGACAACTATAAAATAGGGTCTGTTGGTTTCTGTGAAATCTGGAATTTTCGATAGTAGATAAAAAATTTTGGCCTAGATATTTGGAAAATATACTTTAAAACGAAAACGTGGTCGCTTGAACGGGTTAAAACGGAGTTATAACGAAGAAGATATGAATTTTTCAAGTTTGGCGACGAAAACTATTTGTTTCAGAAAATTCAGCATGTATTCTCAACTTTTTACGAGTCAAAAATGGGTTTTAAGCGTTATTAAATGTATCGACTTATCAAAAATATATTATTATATGTTAATACGAAACCGTGGATATAAAGAACGTAGAAAACGGACTTAAAACGAAGAAATTGTGGCCAATTAAAGTTTAACGAAACTTATATTTTTAACAGCAACTTGTAAAAATATACATGCTGATATAATTTTAAATCGAGGTTTTGACCCCTTTCGGGTCCGAATTGGCTTAAGTGTAAAACACGAAAGTTGTCCGAAATGATATTTTACTATTAATCGCGAGATTTTTAAGCTTAAAAGTTTAAAAATGAGAGATTTAAGCATGGTCAAAGACAGACGATTTTTCTGAAAAAGTCAAAGTACCCATTGCTGATGGGAAATAAAATTGGTGTTTTAAAGCGTTTTCGAGTCCGTTTGAGCTTTGAAAACTTTACCAAATGCTATTGCTATAAATTATTAGGGAACGTTAGAAACCTTATAAAAACGATATTTTATAAGCACAAGGGTTTATTAAAATATAATGGAGTGTTTGGATTGCTTACTTAAATTACTCATTTTAGAGTCCATAAAGGAGCGTTTGGATCGGTGTTGTTTTAGCACACGAGGCTAATCCTATGGATAGCTTGTTGTGGCTTAACGAACCGGATTAATATTTTTGAATGTGTAATTGTAATTGGGATAAATTATGACTATCGTACTTATTTTCACAAGTATTATTTTCAAAAATTCACAAGTGGTATAAATATCATACGAATTGCATGCATAACATTACATCATAACTTATTATAGAACATATCATTCATAATAGGTCACGGTTAGAGGTTGCGCCTCATTTCAGTATTGCCATTATATCATCATTATCATTGCAACAGTGAGTTTTCATAGCCCGATTTATTCAAGTTTTACTTTATTTCAAACCTACGGGAGAATACATTGCACATCATTTTATTACGATACCAAGTATATCAAATTCATTACATTGCTTAAGTTACCTCATTGCCGCTAAATGTCCCCATTTCATAATCATGAACCGTTAATTTAATAGAAGCGAGGGTGAGTGGATAGATCTATCGAGGTGACACCTCCATCCGGGTTGGTGGATTCCAACAGACGGATGCATTTCATTTCATTATCATTATTTGAGTTGTTTGGCAAACACTGCTAGCTTAACATCATGATCACCAAGCTTCGTGTCATGTGCTTAAGCAATTATAACATTTTATGTGACATAATTGTCATACATGGCCTATACTTGTGGTAGTCGTATTAAACATTTTCAACAACTCTATGAACTCACTCAACCTTTGTGTTGACACTTTTAGCAATGTATTTTCAGGTAACTAAGGCGTTCACTTCATGGCATGCATGTGGACATATCATAGAGTCGCGGTGACGACGCGTCTCACATGGATTTTATGCACTTTAAAACATCGTTTGTATTGTAACAAACTTATTTCCGTACATAGTAACTTTCATTTGGGACCTATCTTTATAACTCTGAATGTTTTTAATATATCAAACGATGTTCTTTTCAAACGACACTTTAGGTCGCTCAATATAACTGTGATTGTGGTGTTATGACAATCATCCCCAGAATTCCATTCATTCAGAAACATGTAATTGGGGTGTAACAAAGATATCACATTCAATAATTAGACAATATAACCATTTTTTACTAACATAATGTCTTTCGATATGTTGGTTCTTTGGCTAAATATCTTCGAGATCACGACATGGATGCTCAAATGCGTAATGTGGATGCACCAAATATTCTCACCGCTGTCGATATCTTCCTAATAGCTATCTCGATGAAGATTGGAAAGAACAACATTCGTGTTGACTTTGAAACTCTCACCGCCGTAGTCTTCTTGCTTGATTGATGTGGATATTTCAAGAATCATCCTTATCGTAACATGCTCTCAAATTCTGCTACAGTGCCTGAGATCTACATTCATCAGTTCTGGAACACAATGGAAAAGATCAAAGGTCAAAATGTTGTGACGGTGACTCTCAATGATAAACAAATCACCATCACACCTGCAGACTTAAGGGTTGTTCTTCTCATTCCGATCATCGAGCCAACCGAACTCAATGCCACACCAACTGAAGAGACTGCTCTACAGTTCCTGATCAATATTGGTTATGACGAAGCTACAGGAGTAATCACTAAGCATTCACATGTGGATCTTAAGAATATTCCTCAACCCTAGAGAACTCTCTACATCATCATCACCAAATCTGTTTCTGGTCGTGACAGTGGCTATGAGCATCCCAAGCTCATGGAACTGCAAATCTTTTGGGCTTTGGTCAACATGAAGCACATTGAAGTCGAAGCTCTAATATGGGACGATATGATGACATTCCTCAAGAAGCTTGGCTCAAAGATCCCTTATATCAGATATACAAAACTGTTGATCCAAAGAGCACTTGGGTTTAACCCTGATATCCCCAAAAGAATCAATGACCCCAACACTCACGACATGTTGTCTGAACCTACTCTAACGGTCATATTTAAGGAGTCAACAACAAAGAAACAAGGTGTTGTGTTGCCGGATCACCTTCTCTCTGATGAAATCAAACAGCTTTATTCATATAAAAGGTATCTGGTAGCAGTTGATGAAGGAAAAGTTGGTTTTCTCGATGACAAGTCTTCTGGTACTCCTACTAGGAAAACCAAAAGAGGCAGTGCAGGAAGTGTCGCAAGCACTGAGAGTCAATGAAAGTTCCCTAAGAGGAAACCTCCACTCAAAAGGAAAATTCCATCTAGGGAAGTTGTTCCTATTCCCACTCCAAAGCCTGAACCGCCAAGAAAGCTAGTGGACGAAAGCTCTGAGGAAACCGAATCAGACGATGAGGTCTTCTACTCTGAAACTGCAACCGACGTTATTCCATCAGTAGCTAAACCTCCCAGTCCACCAGCTGACAAAGGAAAAGGGAAAACTCCAGTGATTGAGCAAGATAAAGAGAGCTCTGAAGAAGAACCAATAGATGAGCTAAAGGAATATCAAAGGAAGTTGAAGGAACTCAGACATAAGCATCTTGCCGAAGCATTCGTAAAGATCAAACTCGTGGCCTCGAGGTTCAAGTGGTGGTACTCATACCACACCGTTCTTGATGCGGTTAATCAACCCGATAAGGAACCGGTACCACCATCACCCACGAACAACAACAACGGCAGATTGAGGATTCCATCAACTTTGATATTGAGGAACCGTAAATGTAAAAGACCGAGAAAACTCCTGCCGATTATTCTAAGGCTGATGATAAGGCTAAGTCTGGAAATGAAGAAGAAACCTATGATCATTTTCTTCTAGACAGTCCCGCACGTTCTAAGGAGGAAACTCCTGAACCACCGAAGGACCCCGAGTCTCCTCATGTCTCTTCATCATCGATTCGCCTTCTCACTCTTCACCACCACCATCCAAAAGATCAACCGTAACCACATCCAAATCAGAAGAAGCCAATGGACTCTTGGACTTTCGCAAAGACAAGGATCGTTAAAGTCGAAAGCGGTAAGAAAGAAAGATATGCTTTACAAAGCTGAATTTTCTCACGACTGTGCAGTACCTTCATGACGAGAATGACAAGATGAAAGATGCAAGGGAGTACATCCAGATGTTCATGGAACGTGATCCTCAAGGGGAAATGAACGAGATGATCAAAGGTTACACTCACAAGTACCTTCTTGACATCGTTCCTGGAGTTACAAAGGAGATGTTTACCAAACAACTCTATCCGAATCTATTGCATTTGGCCAAGCAAACTATGAGATCAACACCAATGCATGTCAACATCAACCCAGTTGATCCCATAATATTCTCAGACGCTGAATTGGTTAATAGGCTCGTAGCTCAAATGTCTAAACGATCTGCAACTTTTACCTCCTCCGAAGGTAAATTGTTTGAAGCACTGCTGGAATACCAAATCAAATCAGCTTACAGGGAAGAAGCTCAAAGGCCTAAACGTCCAAGAGACGATGAAGATAAGGATAAGGATAAGAATGATGAGCCTAAACGTCCAAGAAAGCGGTGAATCATCTTCAATGCAACCTCCACCCCAAAGGACTCCAAACAACCACGATCTCCTCCTCGCTCTTCTACTAAAAACCTCAGATTTCGAGTTACCACCCTGCACTCGTAAAAATGGTGATCATTTTGAGTATACGGGTGGTGACGATGAGGAAATCCCTGAGCCCCAACAACAACCCACCTCTCCCAGCACAACAAAGGAACTAGCATCCTCCTCTAGGCCTAAGAAGAAGACGACTAAGGCTGATGTCGTTTCATGGCTAGATGACAATGACACCGAATACGAATGGTTTTCCACACTTGTTGCTGCCACACCCGCCTTAACTGATGACCAAGATATGGTAGGAGGTAGTACGTTGGAGCATGCCAAGCTACTGCAAGCAAAGTTCCGAGTGAAGAAGATGACGAAATCAGAGTTGAAATGAATCAAGAATGAAGCATTCCAAATACTCAAAGACAGCTCGGAAAGTGCTATTGAGGTTGAATATCACCTTGAAAATATAGCACGAGCCATGTCTAACAACATTGGTTGGCTCAACCCTGAAGCAAACATCGACTACACCCGAAAAGACAACGCTCCATACTACACAGATTGGACCAAACCTCTACCTACCATTGGTCGACCAGATCAACCTCAGATTCCATTTCGATATTTCTTCAACAACGACCTGGAATTTCTTCTACATGGTAGCGATGGGTCAAAGAAATACGCTACATCACTTACACTTCCGTTCCCGACAGCCATATACTCTAACTGCATAGCCATCGAGGAAAAGGCTACCCACATGTTCAACAACAGAGTGGAAGAGTATGACATCGATGCAATGTACGGATTCACCATTGGCCGAACGCCAACGAATCTACTACATGTGTCGCCGTGTTCAAGGTCTCAACATGAAGTGTATAGTACACAAGGGATCGTTCTTGTTAAGCATGTCACTCTCTCGCCTAAATGGGACACATTTCTCAAGACAATCGTGGTCAAGAGACAAGACAAAGAGGACTATGAATTATGAGAAGCGGACTTTCGAACTTGTCTCTCAATGATATTGAAGATCCAGATCTTGCCAAAGTACGTGGAAGAATGAGACAATTCTCGATCGAATTCAACGTGAATACATCAAGTCCCTGCTCATCTTCATCAGAAGCATAGTGATCCAGGAACGTGTAGAAGACTTGCAACTTGCTATTGAGTCATATCAGAAACATGTCAACTTCACCAGACCTAAGCTAGAACTTCCTGATATCAACCATCTTCCTCAATTCACTCTCATCAGCAAACCCTTTGGAGTAGTCTACCGCAGTGAACTACACCGCAATTGCTTGATGGCGTGTACAGAGCTTCATAAATTTGGAGATTCAACTTTGAAGCATGTCAGGGATGGGCTAGCATATCGGTTAAAGGCGATTCAACAAGGCATTGGGTCACAAAGAGATGGAATTCTCGTGAAAGACGGATGTAAAGAGAATCATCAAGATGATTGATGAAAGGTTGTTTCAAGGGACCAGATTGTAACATTGGAAAGCTTCAGTAGGTGGTCGCCAACGATTAATCTCTCAAGATATCAACGCCCGATTTGCATTCCCGGAGTTCTTGCCGACCTACCGAAATTCCGGTACCCCTTAAACCGCTTCTATTTCATAATATTTTGGATGTGTATTTTTTCTATTGACAATGGCTTGTGCACACATAACAGTGTACAACCCGTTCTTGTATTGAAAGGACCATGTGGTACGCTTCAGTGCCACAATCCTTATAAAAGGAGCGAAAGCTTCTTACTTTTAAGTAAAACTTATCTAACCTTTCATCTTTCAAAGGTTTTGCTCAAAAGAACAAGTACTTCCCCTTATGATTTTCAAAACCTCAACCGTTTATATCACTTGTTGAGGGGGAGTATTTGACTTAAAAAAACTTTGTTCACAAATTGTTCTTTGTGTAATCTTCCCACAAAACTCAAAATGGTCATATTTATTCTCAACATTTCTTCAAAAATAACATATTTATATGCCATTTTTGAGGGGGAGAGAAATTATGTGATAAGAAATATGTTGTGTTTTGCTATTGAATCCTCGTGTGAAAAGACTTCAACCCATGAATTGATGGGATCTGAACAGTCATACATTGAAAAGATTTATCTTCCAAGACTTATCCAAGTAAATCGTACCATTCGAGAAGCTCCTGATAGACATGAACTTTGACGGGTTTGACAACCTTTCGGGGTTGTCCACATCTTCAAGGTAGTTATTAGAGCTAGTTGTCACCTAAAAGTCGACAATGTATCTCTTTAACTATACAACGAATCGTGTCTCGCAAGGATTGTCTATCTTGAGTCGATCAATTCAAAAGTGCACGCTCTTTCCTCACCGTGCGATTTCATCAAAACTCTTAAGCACATGTTGAGGGGAGTATTTCGAAAATCTAAAACTCTTGAAGTGTTCAAACATTTTTTCATTCACAAACACTTTGAGAGATTTTCATGAAAATGGTTTTATGGCAACGGAGTTATAAGGTGATTAAGGTTAGAATAACTGCCCTATGATCCGCCAGAGTCGGAGGGATCTACCCAAGGACACTACCAATAGTTAGTATTAGAAGTCCTTAGGTATGATTATAAAAAGGAGAAATGAGAATCGGAGAAAGAAGGAGTTGAAGAATTAAAAGAAATGCAAAGAAAAGGGTGAAAAGAAATAGCCCTCCAAATTATTCAACTTAGGCGCACATCGGTTCAATTCATATGCTACTTGGTTGTCACTTGATGACACCGGTATTGAAGATTAAAAGTCGTCATAGACCCAGTGACGCATGCACTACACCTTCTTAGCCACTCAAGTTTCCCTCAACAGAAGCTTGTTTCATTCTCACAAAGAACCCTACGCAAACTATCGGCTTTCTCTTAGAGATTGTTGGTATTAAAGAAGGAGACCCTCTCCCTTGTCTCCGCTCAGGAAAACCAAAGTGCACTATTGAGTCTAGAGCCACGAGATTCATCAAAAGATCTCTTTGGTACACTTGACATTTCATCACTTGTTGTTCAACAATAAGAACAATAGTGGTACGTTATCGAGTCCCACATGATCCTAGCAACTGTCGAGAACATTTATGAGAGGTTCACATCCGTGATCCTCGGTGATTGAATGGAAACTCCCGCCGTGGTCAACATCAAATGACCGACAAAGCAGTCGCTTGTAACTCCCGTGGATTACGCTTAGTGTGTCTCAAACGGTCTACGGTCATGAGGTGATGCTTCGTGTACCTCAACGACTCATCCGAACCGTAGGTGTACTTCGCACATCGCGTTATCTCACTTGTGGGACTCCGGTTCAGAATGGCCTTTGTGAGAATTAGAGTCGTGTTTTCACACTATGTTGTTAACACTCTCAAGTTCAAACTTGTAAGTGCCGGAATCCGCTTATTACTAACCTTTCCTATGTTTACTTCTTATGGAAGCTCTGGAGCGGACTGATCGTGCAGATTATCCACGTGCTCATACCAACAACATCACTTATGAAATGCTGCCTGTTCCAGTGCTATTCGTCCTTTTCTCCGTGCGAGGTACAGCCAGGATATTGCGTGTGTCCTTCACTGCCCTTGCTTTTAATGTCGCAGCACCATGAAGAGCTATAGTATATGTAATTTGAATAAATTACTATTTTAAGAGACAATTCCATCACATATTCTCCATGAAAAAGCATAATATAACCTTTTGAAATGGTTTGTTATACATTATTTTTGATTAATGATTGTTTGCATTTTAGTTACACAAGAATCAGATAATGACCCCAAAACGCAATAACAAAAACAACTTAGCTTACCAGTAGCGGCAACAGCTGTTAAAGTCATGATATCACCAGGTGATCGAACATTAACCACAGAGCTAACAACTGATGCCAAATGATCACGTTCAGCACCCATAGCCAAAGGCAGTCTTACAACTTTGAACCAAAGGCTCAATATTTGTGGCGCTGAAATCAAACTTATCTGTTATTGATTCTAGATGATCAACAGCAATCCTTGAAGATATTTCAAAACCCTCTGCAACACGAATGGGATGAATTCCATGTTCCAACAGTTTCTCAGCTTGTTCTAGGAGTGCACCAGCCATAACAACTACACGAGTTGTTCCATCACCAATCTCATAGTCTTGACTCCGTGATAGTTCAACCATAAGCTTTACAATTTGATTGTCAACATCCATCTGCTCCAAGATCATTGCACCATCATTTGCTGAATAGAGATTTTATTGAGAAAACAAAAGTAGTTAGGAAAATGAAATAATTACTTAGTTGCTTTAGATAAACAAAAAATATAGATTAAATACCCTACTTAACACTTTGTGTTCAATAAAATTATTTCTGCAACGTGTCCTCTTTAGTAATACATCAGTAAATACCCAGTAAAGTTCATAAAAGTGGCAAGTTTTAGAGTAATTAGATGTTTCAGTTTTGAGGGTTAGCCGCGTACTTGTCAAGGCAATTGTAGTTATTCTTTTGATTAGTAACAAGTCCAAATCAAACTCAAATATAGAGTACTACCCCATTCAAGGTACCAAGTCACTCTGTAGATACTACTAACTAAAAATACAGTCTAGTATCATGAACCCAAAAATCTAAATCCTTCCTCATTCTTCTCTGTTTTATACACGCATTCAACGCTTCACACAAGCCTAGCATTTAACATGTCGAAGTTCAAGATTAAAGTGGCGCAGCTCAATGTCTAATGTGAAATTATACTTTTATGCAAACCGATTATAAAAAACAAACCTACATAAATATCAGAAATGATCCATATTATCATACATTACCAGTAATCAAACAATTTAGTAAAGATGGCAGGTTCGACCTATCTACTAATAAACGGGTCAAATCTGGTTATAGTTTTATCTCGGGCGTGTCAAATGCATCAGATGAAATAATTTAGTTAAAAATAACAGGTAGTACACCATAAGTTCTCTGTAGCTTACAGCTACCAAATTCCTTTATTGTTAATGTAATGACAAAGTTTTTGTAAGCATTTATGTTCTAGGTTTAGCAACCAACCCTTTTTGATCCGTAATAAAAACAACCCCTTTTGACCGTACTAAAAAAATACCCCTTTTGACATGTTGCCCAATCTCCCATGCAGTTTGCCATATCTAAGAGAAAGGATCTCCTTCAGCTCCTTGAATTTTATCTTAAATATGTGAACTTGAATTCTAAGGTTAAGTAGTATCTAAACTTGTTCAGATCAATAATAAAAATGCTATAACTACTCAAGAACATAAAGTTAAGATTGTTGATCAAAAGCACTGCAAATAAAGTTAAGATTGTTGTTCAGATGCAACCGCCAAGTCAGTTTTCATCATTTCCTCGTCTTTTCTATTCCCCGATGATGCGGTAGTAGCAGCTACAAGTAACTAAAAAGTAATTAGTGGTAATTAGTGCCTTTAAAAAATAGTAAAACCAAAAAATATTATTGGCATACAAAAATGCTAACATAATATATATTAGTTCAACATATTAATTTTAAAAAGTTAAATCCTAAATGATTTCAGCCATTCTGGTGTTCCCAGCTGTTAATACAATTAAGCCATAAAAACGTTTATTTATATTTTACAATCTTCTAATGTTTTGTCGATAACAAATGTAAAATCATTTTAACGAAACAAATATAATACGTAAATGGTTTGAGTCAATAGTTTACTAGCACACTTACATTTTTCATATAAAACACTAAACAAGTAATAGTGCTTATATGATTTAGTAATACATATGTACAACAACTAGTGTTTACATATTTGGTAGATATTTACATAATTAGTATGTATTGTAATGGGTAATACAATGGGTAGAAGTTTAAGTATTTGACCCATTGACCAAATACATTGAATGTAGTTGGGTTTAACCCAAAGTCCATGACCCAAACCCATGGAGCATAACCCATTGCATGACATCATGCATAAGTCATAATGGGTATTATCCATGACCCATGGAGCTAACCCATGACCCATGAACTAGATGCATTACATCTACTAGATACATTGTATCTACTTGGATACCCATGGTCCAAAGTCTAGGACCCATGACCTATAACCCATGACCCATGACCCAAAACCCATAGGCAAAGAGGAGCGTCCCATGGTTCCCCCAGTTTACACTGGACGGATCCCTCAAGTAAGGGATCCGTGGAACAGTAGCACATTTTCCTCTATAAATAGTGAGTCATTTCTTCATTGTAACACACCCCTTTCACACATATTTTCTCTTTGAGTTGTAAACTCTCTAACCACAGATCCAAGTGATCTTTGTATGTAGTTTTGTTTTTTTGTGATTCTCTAGGTTCCTCTTAAAGGCGAGATCACCACCTCTTGAAGTCAAGCAACCTCAAGTCCATAGGTTGGCTAGCTTCGTCATCATCAAGATAACAATTAGTATCTTGTTGATAGTTCTCTTCTTTCTCATTAGAAGTGTAGTGTCGAAGACATTAGTTAAAGATGTCTAAAGGGTCAAGACGAAGACATTGGTGAAAAGTGTCGAAGAGTCAAAGTAAAGGCATTAGTGAAAGGTGCCGAACGTCCGTGTTGAAAGCATTAATGAAGGGTGCTTAGAAGTCAAGTCAAAAGGCATTAGTGAAGGGTGCCTATAAGTAGAGTCAAAAGGCATTATTGAAGGGTGCCTAGAAGTCGAGTCAAAGGCATTAGTGAAAGGTTCCTAAGGTGTACATTCGATATGGTGTGTTGATGTTGTCATAAGGTGCGGATCTCCTTAGGGATAGGATTTGTGTAGTGTTGGGTAGTAGTTCCTCCTTTGTAATGGAACTAGGTATCTAGCCTTGTACCGGATAAAGTGTAGGCGACGTTGTGATAGGTGTGGTTCTACCTTGTAGAAGAACCCGATGTCTAGCCTTGTACCGGAAAAAGAGCAGACGACGTTGTGAAGGCTTCTCCGCCCTAAGGAGTTGTGTCGTGTAGTGATTACAAACTCTCAAGTAGGTGACTCGGGGAGTGGAGTAGGGAAAGGAAGGTGTCCTTGTAGCTGAACCACTATAAATATTCGCATTGTGGTTTTGTGCTTCTTACTCTTTATCTTAGCTTTTACTTATCTATATGCTTGTCTATGAACATCCAACACACACGTATAAATAGATTAACATAAGTCGATCTAAATAGTTTAAAGCTCATATTTATCAAGCCATAGGAATTTCTTGGTAACAAGATTACCTTCCCTAAGAAGGTATCTTAATCACGAAGGAACCGGAGTGTATTGACATTTTTCTTGTCATAAGAAAGACACTCATAAGTGCATTAGAGGTATGACTTACTACTTATCTCTAAATAACATAGGAACTTATATGATTATGTTTCCACATACTCATATATTACACGTAGCTTCGTTAGGAAACTTTTCTTGCATACGTGTAACTCTTCCGTCTATAGTCTAGGTTTATAAACTTGTGTCTTAGTTTACTTAATCCAAAAATCAATTCTTTCTAATAATAAAACAAAACACAAATCTCAAAAATACCTCATTCCCCATAAATATCCCCTCCGATCGTCAAACTCCACCAAACCCTCATTTTCAAATCTTCCACTTTCAAAAATTACCTCTCATTCAAACTTTATCTTCCTTCTCATCTCATCTCATCTCAAATCAAAACCAAGGAAAAAATTCATCATCATGGCTTACATCGCCTTCGTACTCATCGTCTTGACACTCATCGCTCTCGTGCACCCCATAATCAAGTTTTCTCATGGAGAGATGTACTTTGTGTTGTTAATCTACATTGGTGTTATATACCCAATCCTTTGTATCATTGTTAGCATTGAAATGAAATATTACTAATGTTTTAGTTTATTTTTTATAATGTGTTTGTCATTTCCTCTATTTTTTATCTTTCGTACTTTTGGCCTTGAGATATCTTAGAAACCTACAATGCATGCTTAACTAGGTAAATATTGGCTAAAATACATCTCTTTTTATAAACCTATAAGATGCAAAAATCTTTTTTTTCGTCAAATCTTTTTTTCTGCCACTACAGATTCACGGATCCCTAGAGTTCTACTAGCCGGATCCCTCTTGGAAGGGTACCGTGAGAACCGTGGAACTGGAAAATAGATTCTCATGCAATATAAACCATTTTCATCTTAAAAAGAAATATCCCACTAGAATATTAAATACTAAATTAGTTAATTGTCATTGTTAATAGAAATTCTAGTAAAAACGTTAGGTGATTATCTCTTTGCTTTAATGCATCTCATCATATTAACTTTTCATTTCCATAGGTCTCGTCATGTCTCATGAGTATGAGTTCGACTTTTCACTCACTTATGCCTACATTCCTAACATCTCTCTTGAGCCCAACACACTTGGAAATCATGTTCATGGGTTCAATAATCTCGAAACTCGTCACTTCTATGAAGGACGTATTGTCAACACACCTCTACTATACGAAGAAGGTATTAATACCTCTTTCCGAACCGTAGGACTAGAATGCCTTCTAGGAATTAACGAGAAAATCTGTCCAAGGTTTGTATTGGAATTCTTCCGTCAAGTTGAACTCGTTCGTAACGAGGATCGATCTCTATCTCTTAGGTTTTGGATCAAAAAACCAAAAGTTTGTTTTAACCCTTGGGCAATTTGCTCACATTCTCCGAATTCCAAATCATGGACAATGTGCCTTCACTGAAGATTGGTCTCTTGATTCTCTCTTCAACCATCGTGAAGAAAATAGTCCATATTATTCACATATACCTTCCCCTAAAGACTTGACTCGCATGTTATGCAAACCTCGACCATATCACTCTGATCCAAACATAATCTATACATGTGATATCCGAGATGAGTTTAAACCTCTCGCACTCATCCTACGTGAAAATGTTTGGAGTCTTAGGGGAAATCGAGAACGCACTCATCCTACGTGAAAATGTTTGAGTCTTAGGGGAAATCGAGAAATCCTTCCCGCTTGTTGTGCTCACATAATGTATTGTTTGCTAACACAACAACCATACAATCTCGCCTATTTCTTCACAAGGTGAATTGTAAACCTTCAAGGCAACCAGAATAATCTAATCCCTTATGGAATGTTCCTGACACGCCTTTATCATTATATCATGTATTTCCATCCTCAATTTCAAAGTACGTTGTACGTACTCGTGAATAAGATGATGGAACCTCTAAACACATCTCTTGTCAAGTCTTTCTTCATCCCTGAATCGGAAATTACTTCTCATTCATTTGACGATCCATCTAGCGAAAATGCTCAAGAAACTTAGTCTCTTTTCAAATAGGCTCAATCCTTAGATCTCATCTTTTATCGTTGTAATGTGATTTTTCTCATGAAATAAAAACATTTAACGTTTGATGTCTCGTTTATGTAGTTGTTCAAACCTCTTAGAAATCTAGCCTTGAAAAGCGATACCTTGTACAACTTTTGCATACCTTCCGTGAAGGTATTGTTTAGCAGGAGACGGATCCCTCAATTTGTGCTAGACGGATCCCTCCACTTAGGGAACCGTGGGATCCGGGCAAACAAAAATGCAGTTGAAGTCTTTATACTTCAAACCATGTTCTTAGAGCACTTCACACTAGCTAAATATAATGCCTTAGGACCAATTAAGTCTTTCTCACAATTAGTAAGTTTCATACTCGCTCATAGCTTACTTAGGATTACACTCAAGGAGCTTTTCGATTTATCATTTCACTAAAACTCATCATTCTTATGCTCTTATACTCACACATCATCCCTCACATGTCAACACATCTAGTTTTATAAATCTCTCAATTTTAGCAAATTGATTTTAGTCATCCCAACCTCAAAATGGGTCTAATACTAGTTTTTCCAATTTTTATAACTTTTAAGATATTTTCCAAAATTATCTTAAGTTACTATCTGGTCTCTAGGATCATTTAGTTCCACTTGACACTCTAAAATTTTCTAGTGTCATCTTTTGTCATTCATTGGTACTCATAAAAGTCCTATTGTTCTTCCATAAAAGGCAATCAATAGCTACATCGCTCATTACCCTTGATCATTTAAGTATCCTTTCATTTAAGACACTTAGGAAGACTGAAACACTCAAGAGGTATAGGTATTAGACCTTACAAATATCATTTTCCTTCTTTCTTAGCTGCCGAGAGCCGGATCCCTAGGATTAGCCTAGACGGATCCCTCATTGGAGGGAACCGTTGGATCCGGGTGACAGATTCACCAAAAACTCTAGATAAAACAATCATTTCAAGCTCTTCTTGCTAACTTGAACACTCCATCTTGTTTTAATTAAACTCCTAGATCAGTGAAACTCTGAAGATGACTCTGTGCATGCAAATCATCACATTCCAAAGGATCTTAGTGGTTTAAGTCTTGAATGCACTTGCCAAATCCTTCCCTTTATGAACCATCTTGTGAAGACTCCCAAAGTCATCATCTACATCCTCATTCTCAGTATTTAGAAACCTTATAACCTTAATTCTCTTTTATCATCTCATCATGAGGAAAGCTCCTAGTGGTAACTCATCCACCAAAGGACCACCCAAAAAACTTGCTCGTGTTGTTCACGAAATTTCTTCAACCGAATCATCTCCCGTTAAATCCACAAATGGTAGGATCTCCCCTCCACCTATCAAATCAATCCCCAAAAGGATTGTTCCTACAACACTACCAATGCCAAACACCACAGTGGAAAACTAGAAGGGGGTTGAATAGTTTTACCGATTAAAACTTCGTTTTAAAATATTTAGATCGACTTATGTCAATCTATTTAAATGTGTATGTTCGATGTTGATAGATAGATATGTAAATGTGCAATGCAAAGGTAAAGAGTAAGAAACACAAAACCACGACACGAGTGTTTATAGTGGTTCGGTGATACGCGTACAACGTGCGTTCGTAGTCAAAGGAACTTCCTTTTCGTCGAGCAAGTTTTTCAACACCCTAGGCAGTGAACCTAATCATTGTAGTGTAGTATTAGGGTAAGCCTCAGAATTGATATCATTCTCTAGGAGAATAGGAATGCTAGTGAGAAATTACTACGCTAAGCTTGGGGTTGAGGAAGATTATTTTTTTATCTTTTTTATGTTTTTAGAAAATGGAAAGGTACGAATCTCGGGGTATTGGATTTGAGGGGTTGGTATTTCTACCGATTACTCTACTTATCTAATTATCTAAACTAAGGAGAGTGTAGTCTATGTCTATTGTTGTGTGCTCTTATGATGATTAAAAATGTGTTTACTTAGATGTTATTACTCCATAGTTATCTCCTATTGATGGTTGAATTGTCACGTCCTTATTCTTAACGCGTTGTGTCTTCTAAGGTCGTAGGGTAGCGTTTCTCCCTAACTCTTTAAGTCTACCTTAAGGTTATTTCCTACGAAATCTCTAGGATTCATAAACTAACTCTAAGGTTATCTTTGGATGTTTAGATTACAATAACTCTAGGTGATTATAAACTAATGTTCACAAAGATTACTTAAGCATTAAAAACACAACGGATGACCTATCGCAATACTAGGTCAATCACAATTAAGATAAGAGACAACCAATCAATATTCAATACCTAGGTTTCATAGATCTAAGCAAACACACAAGTAAATTAGTCGGACATGGAAAACATGCAAGCATACACACAAACAATTGAAGACATAATTGAATTAATGAAGTAAATCACTTATCTTGTTGTAAAATATGGTAGGGAACCCTAAGATATCGCCTAAGACGAAGCCTATGTTCGGTTTAGGTTTTACTCCACAAAACTACCTCCTAAAATACGAAAATTCAATTTATATATAGAGTTACAATATGCGACGGCGTTACTATTTAATTGTGATGCCGCCGGGTCGCCGCCATTAGGTTTTTGTCTTGGCCACGTCAACTCGCGACGGTGTCACCTTATGCTTGTGACGCCGCCGGCTTCAACCTCGACGACGTCGGATCCAAATCTAGGTTGTCCGAGTTGACGCCTACTCTTTTAAACCCGATGCCGCCACTTGTAAAATAGCAATTTGCTCTCCGAGTCGTCTCGAAGGTGTGTCGCGACGGCGTCGCTTATTGTCGTGACGCCGTCCCCTCTGGGCCCAAAGACTGAGTGTCTCGATTCTTGACTTTGGCCATTTTCTTCAGATTTTCGCCTTTTCGTCCGAATAAGTGTCATTCCAGCAATTTGCTTTCAAGAGACCTAAAAAGTGAAAAGGAACAAAATTAAATAGTAACGGATACAAAAATGATCAATTAAGGGCTTAAATGACCCCTCAAAAGTGTACCTTTTAAATTCTTATCAAATATCCCTACACTTGGTATTTGCTTGTCCTCAAGCAAATGTGCTTTTAGCCAATTAATTTATAAGTTAGGGGTCATGAAGCATTAGTTTAGAAGAATTCACAACACATATAAGCCCCGCAAAAGTCATAACAAGCACAAAAATTACATACTAGCACCTCACAAGTGGTGTTTGGATACTCTCATCTCTCGGGTGTATATGAAATATATCAAGTTGGAAATGGAAGATAAACACTCATTAACCGGTCCTAGTACATAGATTACCATAGGCTTGAGACTAGATCAACCCTCCATTGCCTTTGGCGTAAGCACCTAGGAAAACTATCTAAGAGGTCTTTTAAAGGGTTGTAATGTTAGGCTTACGGTCAAAAATCTTTATGTTACAAGCATGAGAAGAATGGCGTTGCTAAGCCAAGACTCGACACTCTAAACTCTAGATAACTTTGAAATAAACAAACATAAATTTAAAGATAGATATAGGATGGTAGCCCGTATGTTTTTTTTCATTTTTTCATACACTTTTACTCTACCATCCTCTAAGATAACATCAAATTAATAGGGATTTATAGGCACATCCCTACACTTGAGTTTTTATTACTCTAACACTAATTTGACCCAAATTGAAAAGATCAAAACACTTGGAGTACATTATTACGCAAATAAAGGGAATTTGAATTTAACGTTCCTTCCCGTCATTTCATAAAATTTAACTTTTCCCATGAGTCCCAATCGTCCCAAAACTATGTACAAAGGATATGACTCGACTTAGCAACTTATGCAAGCAACTAGATAATTGAACTAAGGGTTTAGTATGATAACAATAATGCACTAAAAGTGAGTGCATACAAGGTAGGCTAAGGCGATTTGGGTGTACATTTGGGGGTGGATTGTAAACAATGCTCTTCATTGATATTCCGAAAAACCGAAACATCATGAGAACCTCGAAAAGGATAGGCTCGGAGGGGTTAACTAGGGGTATCGTGTACTAAAGATAAGTATAACGCAAGGGTGTGGGGGAATTACTCAATCGATGTGGAAGAAGTAATTATAATACGGGTATCAAACAAGGGTTATCCTAATGCCTCTTATCATTTAGTTATTCCTAACTATACAAGTGTAGTCTCACTAGCGATATCAGAATGCATCACAAAACAAGTTCTAGAATCTATTATACTACCGGTACACACTCGAAGCATTAAAGTGGAATGCTTTAATTCCTACAAATCTAAGGGCGATCCCACATTTTGGGTGGAATTTAAGTGGTAAAGGGTTTTTGTGCTAGTCATATAACTTCCTATCCATGAGACGCTTTATTAAGACTAATGGCCCACTCCTACATGTCATGAAAATTTTTAAATTTGGTGCCAAATTTACCCTAACCGATATTTCTCATGGTTTATTACACAAATGAAATTGGATAAGGCAAATAGTCAAGGATAAGCATAGTTTCAAAGTTCCCATTTTATTTTCCCTCCCTACACTTAAACTGAACATTGTCCCCAATGTTCCCTGAAATTATCAAAGTTATGATAATGGAAGGTAATTAAAAACGAAAGAAACTAGTACTCCCCTGATTAGCTCGGTAGGATCCGTGTGAAGTAGTTGTTAAATCTTTCTCCAAGAAGAATGTATGCGTGAAAAGCTCCTTCCAATCTTATGTATCTTCTTCTTGATAAATAAAACCTGCACACTTGAAGAAAACAAACGAAACCTTCGCGTAAAATTGGCGGTAACAATATATATATGACTCTACTAAACTAGGATAAAATGCTTGTGAAAGGGATGTTTACAGATTTTTTGTAAAATTAAGCCCTGAAAAATTCCAAAAATTTATAAGTAGCACAGAAAACGAGAAAAGTAGTGTCGCTTTACTCCTCCCGACATGTCATGTTGCGACCGACGCCGTCAGTTATCCCGACAAATCGGTCTGCGATTTTACGAAAAATTCTAGAAAATTATATCTTTAGAATCGGAAAATTTCCTGCAGAACATCCATTATGACTCGATACAAGCATTTGACTCGAACAAACACACATGTATATCTTGTTAATAATCGTGATTCTCATGTTCACGTTCTTTTTGAAAACGTATGTAATCCTCCTTACACTTATCCCTTTTGTAAAATACCTTTATATGTAATTAAGACGAGGTTAAAGACAAAATAAAGCATTTTTACAAATTTAAACATGAGAATAAACAATCAATAAAAGATATACGACACACAAACAAGCAAACAATTAAGCATGGGTTGCCTCCCACGAAGCGCTTTTCTTTATTTATGAGTCTTGTTGCTAGACTCGAAGTCGTGCCCCTACGTGACTTCATTACCGTCACCTTCTTCCTCATGACGGTCTCTATTGGGGTTTTCCATGTTATAGTAATACCCTATTATGCATCTTTCTAAGAAGTCATCTTCTCCCAATCCGCTCTATATTCGGTCCTAGTTTCAAGCAATCCTTATAGAACTCAAAATCTTATTCATCACATAATTAACTCCCTCTCCTTATCTTCCCATTCCTATAGTAGACTGGATAGCTTAAGTTCTTTTCATCATTGGATAGTGATGAAAATTTCTCAATCTTAAAGGGCATTTGGTAGGCTACATCATCGGTCTCATCCTTGAATCTCACTATTCCTAACGACGGATCATAAGTCATCCAGTGTTTTCTATGAAAGGCTTTCCTAGAATAACACGGGACAAGCTAGGATCTATGGCCGTACTAATATCATTCACAACTATGAAATCCGTAGGAAAAGTGAAGCTTCCTACATAGACGGGCAATCCCTTAACTCTACCAAGAAAATTTCAACTAACCCTAGGATTATCGGGATCTTGCCTAGTTGGGATAGGCTTCTTCATTACCCAATTATAATAGGTAATAGTCATGATATTTATCGAGGACTTGCGATCAATGTAGGCCTTTGCCACAAAAAGGTATCCTATGCAACATGGTATGTTAAGATTCCAAGGGTTCCCAAACTTGATCCTAGGGCTTCTCCTAACATACATGTAATGGAGGTCTCGTACTAAGTGTAGGTGGCGAGAGAGTTCTTCTTCCGTAGGAAACCTATTGAAATAGTCATTGCCTACTTCATCTACTTCCTTGGTTGTTTCATTCCTAGGAGTTTCACTAACCTCAAGTACCGTCTCATGGTTCGCTTCTTCATTTGTTCTATTAGGTTTCACTAAGGTGATGGTATTGACGAATTGAACGTGCTTAGCTAACTTACTTGGGTCCTTAATTTCTACACCGGAAGCTTCGGGAGTTGAGATAGCATTAACCTTCCTATCACTATTGGTCATGGCTTTCAAAAGGTTGTCTATCTTCCTATCCATCTTGGCTTGTTGTTGGTTAAAACGGTCCGAGAGCTTAGCTATTTGAGCTTCTTGGGATGTGACTAGGTGTTGCAACATCCCTTCTATGTTTTGTTGGTTAGGGTCGTGAGATGGGGGCCATGAGAAATCATTAGATGTGAATTCTTTGGTTTGTCCCCAATAGAAGTCGGGCTTGCCCTTCCATGCTTTTCGGGCGTCATTAAAAGTCCTAGGTCCTGGTGTTGTAGGGAATCTTCCTTCCGTTCCATTGGTACGCGAGGATGCGTAGTCAACGGAAGCTTTTTTGGGGAGTCTTGTGCAAGTGCGAGTGTTATGAGGACCACTACATGGCTCACACAAGGAAGAAACTTTGTTCACTTGGCGTGAAGACTTAGGATTTTTGTAGGACTCATTAGGAATTTAACTTGATCTTCAAGCTCAAGCATCCTACGGTCGGAAGATTGTGAGTCAATGGGAGGCAAGGAGATTGCCTTTACAGTTTTGGGCAACTCATGAGGGTCATCCCAACTTTCGTTGTCATAGAGAGCAAGGTCCTCTATTATACCCCATGATTCTTCCGCGGTGAGATCACTAAGATTACCACCGGCCGCTTGGTCAATGGATCGCTTAGTAGGGAAATTGACATGATCATAAAAGAGTTGGACTTGAAGCCAAAGATCAATGCCGTGATGAGGGACTCTATGGAGTAAGTCTTTGAATCGAGTCCATGCCTCGTAGAGAGATTCACCTTATCGTTGTTGGAACGTCAAGATTTCATTCCTAAGCTTAGTAGTTCTCCCCGGTGGGAAAAATTGAGCAAGGAAATGAGAGGTGAGATCATCCCAACTTGAGATGGAGCCGGCGGGAAGTCGCTCAAGCCAATTTCTAGCTTGGTCCCGTAGAGAGAATTGGAAGAGACGCAAATGCGTGGTCTCCCGAGTAGTAGCATCGAGGTCGATGGAATCGACAATTTTAAGGAAATGCTTAAGATGCTGATTAGGATCTTCGGAATGAAGTCCATGGAATGCACATCCGTTTTGCACCAACCGGATGGTGTCGGATCGAAGGGCCGTAGTTTGGGCTTGGTCGGGAAGCTCAATGGTGTTTCTATAGCCTAGGTAGCTTGGTCTTGAGTATTCACCAAGAGTACGGCCTCTTGGCGGGTCATTTGGTGGTAGGTTGATGAGTGGTGGTTGATTATTACCTTCCATGATGAAATGTGATGGGGTTACTAACAAAGGTCACGAAGAAGGAGGATAGAATACGAGGAAGCTAAAAAATGGGAAAAAAGCTTACTTGATAGGAATCAAGCAAGGAAACCTAAAAAAGGTGGAAATCTAACTAGATATTCTATTCCCCGGAAACGGCGCCAAAAACTTGATACGCGTACAACACGCATTCGGGGTCAAAGGAATTTCCTTTTCGTCTAGCAAGTTTTTCAACACCCTAGGCAGTGAACCTAATCGTTGTAGTGTAGTATTAGGGTAAGCCTCGGGAATTGATATCATTCTCTAGGGGAATAGGAATGCTAGTGAGAAATTACTATGCTAAGGTTGGGGTTGAGGAAGATTATTTTTTATCTTTTTTTATGTTTTTTAGAAAATGGAAAGGTACGAATCTCGGGGTATTAGATTTGGGGGGTTGGTTTTTCTACCGATTACTCTACTTATCTAATTATCTAAACTAAGGTGAGTGTAGTCTATGTCTATTGTTGTGTGCTCTTATGATGATTAAAAATGTGTTTACTTAGATGCTATTACTCCCTAGTTATCTCCTATTGATGCTTGAATTGTCACGTCCTTATTCTGAACACGTTGTGTCTTCTAAGGTCGTAGGGTATGCGTTTCTCCCTAACTCTTTAAGTCTACCTTAAGGTTATTGCCTACGAAATCTCTATGATTCATAAACTAACTCTAAGGTTATCTTTGGATGTTTAGACTACAATAACTCTAGGTGATTATAAACTAATGTTCACAAAGATTACTTAAGCATTAAAAACACAACGGATGACCTATCGTAATACTAGGTCAATCACAATTAAGATAAGAGAAACCAACCAATATTCAATACCTAGGTTTTATAGATCTAAGCAAACACACAAGTAAATTAGCCGGACATTGAAATAATGCAAGCATACACACAAACAATTGAAGACATAATTGAATTAATAAAGTAAATTACTTATCTTGTTGTAAAATAGGGTATGAAACCCTAAGATACTGCCCAAGATAGCCTATGTTCGGTTTAGGTTTTACTCCACAAAACTACCTCCCTAAAATACTGAAAAATTTGAATTCTATATATAGAGTTACAATATGCGACGGTGTCACTCTTTAATTGTGACACCGTCGGGTCGCGGCCATTAGGTTTTCATCTTGGCCACATCAACTCTGTGACGGCATCACCTTAAGCTTGTGACGCCGTCGGCTTCAACCTCTGACGCCGTTGGGATCCAAATCTAGGACGTCTGAGTTGCGACGCCCTACTCTTTTAAACCTGATACCGTCACTTGTATAATATCAATTTTCTCTCTGTGTCATCTCAAGGTGTGTCGCGACGGCGTCGCTATTAAGCTATGACGCCGTCCTCTTCAGTTCCAGCAGCTTGAGTGTCTTGATTCTTGAGTTTGGCCATTTTCTTCATATTTTCTCGCCTTTTTGTTCGAATAAGTGTCATTCCAGCAATTTGCCTTCAAGAGACCTAAAAAGGGAAAAGGAACGAAATTAAGTAGTAATGGATACAAAAGTGATCAATTAAGGGCTTAAATGACCTCTCAAAAGTGTACCTCTTAAATCCTTATCAATCGGATACAAGGACACCTTCCTCGCCCTACTCCACTCCCCGAGTCACATACCCGAGAGTTCGTAATCACTACACGACACCAACTCCTTATGGCGAAGAAGCCTTCACAACGTCTCCTACTCTTTTTCCGGTACAAGGCTAGACATTGGGTTCTTCCACAAGGTAGAACCACACCTATCACAACAATGCCTACACTTTTTCTTGTATAAGTCAACATACCGAGTTCCATTACAAAGGAGGAACTAATACCCAAAACTACACAACACATATCCCAAAGGATACCCACTCCTTATTACAATATCATCAAGGATATCAATATCCATGGATACACCCTATCTTTATTTGTACATCGATACATGTTATCGATTGTACACCCTTGGCATCCTTCACTAATGCCTTTGACACGGACGTTAAGTACCTTTTACTAATGCCTTCGTCTTGACTCGTTAGGCATCCTTCACTAATGCCTTTGACACGGACGTTAAGCACCTTTCACTAGTGCCTTCGTCTTAACTCTTTAGGCATCCTTCACTAATGCCTTTGACATGGACGTTAAGCACCTTTCACTAATGCCTTCGTTTTGACTCTTTCGGCATCCTTCACTAATGCCATTGACACAACACTTCTAGGGAGGAAGAAAGAACTATCAACAAGAGAACCTCAATAGTCTTGATGATGACGAAGCATGGCAACTCATGGACTTGAGCTTGCTCGACTTCAAGAGGTGGTGATTTCGCCAGTAAGAGGAAACTAGAGAATCACAAAAAAACAAAACACAAACTACATAGAGAGATCCTTAGGATCTGAGGTTAGAAGGTTTACAATACTAGGAGAAATTATGTGCGGGAGTGACCACCCAAAATGAAGAAATGGCTCACTATTTATAGAAGAAATTAGTCTACTGCTCCACGGATCCCTTGCTTGAGGGATCCGTCCAATGTAAACTGGTGGACCGTGGGACGCTCCTCTTTGCCCATGGGTTTTGGGTCATAGGTCATGGGTCATGGGTTATGGATCATGGGTCCTAGACTTTGGACCATAGGTATCCAAGTAGATACAATGTATCTAGTATGTGCAATGCATCTAGTCCATGAGTCATGGGTTAAATCCATGGGTCATGGATAATACCAATTCATGACTTATGCATGATGTCATGCAATGGGTTATGGGTTATGCTCTATGGGTATGGGTCATGGACTTCGGGTTATACCCAACTACATTCAATGTATTTAGTTAATTAGTCAAATACTTAAATTTCTACCCATTATATTACCTATTATAATACATACTAATTATGTATATATCTACCCAATATGTAAACACTAGTTGTTGTACATATGTATTATTCAATCATAAAATCACTATTACTTGTTTAGTGTTTTATGTGAAAAAGTAAGTGTGTTAGTAAACTATTGGCTCAAGTCATTTACGTATTTTGTTTATTTCGTTAAAATGATTTTACGTTTGTTATCGACAAAAAATTAGAAGATCGTAAAATGTAAATAAACGTTTTTACGGCTTATTTGTATTAACAATCTCCCTTTTGTTGATGACAAAACATAAATTTATTTTAAGGAAAACTAAAATTGTAAAAGTTTGAATTGAGTTTTTACTCTCTTCTCCCCCTTTTTTTCGAAACAAAAAGAGCGTCGAAAAGAAACTAACACGTTTTTTTAAGAAAAACATGTAAAAAGAAAGAAGATATATAAAAAGGATATAGAGAGCAAGTGACGAGAAGTATTCTCGTCTTAGCTTCCCCTTGACCAGTCCATCCCTTTGTGAGGGCGTCAAGTAAGAATAAATACTAAACTAGTGCATTGCAACTATGTTTGCAAATGGTTTCGTCTTTGTGACGAATATGATCCCCCTTGATGATTGCAACTTTGCAAAGGGACGTCATGTAACGTAATCCTAAAATATATTGTAAATGATTTTGCAATGTATCACTTTGACACGAAACTCCCTAGCTTAGTGTGTCAAAGTCTTCATGTGTATATTAAAAATCTACAAAACAAAGGTTAGAAAACAAGTATATAATGCATAATTTCCTGTAAATAAGACTCAAGTTAGTAGAAAACAAGTCTTCTATTGCACGGATCCCACAGTTGCCTCCTTAAAGGGATCTGTCTAGGCAAAATAGAGGGATCCGTATGACTGTAAACAAAATACAGCAATGGTGACGTAACGAATGATGTTAACATCAAAATGAGATGTGTATTAAGGTAAAAAAAAACGTACCCTCAAGAAAATATGGCACATAAAATGTAATCTCGTTCAATAAAACATACGAGAAATGATCTATAAATCTCTAAAAACTAAGAGAATGATTTAAACATAAAATGTGATTCCTAAACAATCTAAGTTAATCTTAAGACTAGGACACCACTTGAATCCTTAAGCTCACAGTTGTTTAGGTTTGTTAACCTCATCGAAAAGTTCGAGGAGGTGATAAAACATGAAACGTTGCTCTTCACGTAGTTCATGTATCAAGCCTTCAATGTGTTGACAATGATGGCAATCCTTGTCATGGCTTGGAAATGGTGGCGGTAAAAATGGAGCGGCTTGATGTGGAGGATCAAGTGAAGAAGGTTGAGGATCCTCAAAAGAAGGAGGGATTGGTGGAGGCACATTCAATGATGGCTCAACAAAGGATGATGGTGGAGGTAGAGAGGTGTCAACTTCCATGTGGTCGGTGGTTGACTTTGACGATTCCTCATAATCCAAAATGGACCATTTGAGGGAAATGGAGAAAAGGATACCGGTGCAAGTGTTGATTCAACACCTTGGTTTTGTTGCACAATCTTCTCTATTGAAGAGTGTGTCGGCAATGGTGGAGGATGAGATGGCCTAGGAGGTAAGTCCTCTAAGTTGTAGAGATGATTGTGAGGTGGTAAATGATATGGCTCTAGGCACCAAAAATGATGGTTGGGTGGAAATGGGTGTGTTTGGTTTAGTAGGAATTGTGGTGTTTGGTGATGATATTTTTGTGGGAACAATCCTTTTGGAGATTGGTTTGATTGGTTGAGTTGGTGGAGGAGAAATCCTAACATTTGTGGATTTAACGGGAGATGATTCGGTTGAGGAAAATTCGTGTACAACACGAGCAAGTTTCTTGGGTGGTCCTTTGGTGGATGGGTTAGCACTAGGAGTTTTCCTCATGATGAAATGACTAAGAAAAAGGTTTCTAAAAGCTGAGAATTAAATTGTGGTTGATGACTAAGAAGTTCTAACAAGATGACTTATAAAAGGAAGGATTTGGGAAGTGCATTAAAGACTTAAGGCACTAAGATCCTTAGAAATGTGATGATTTGCATGCACAAGGGTCAACTATAGATTTGCACTGATCTATGAGTTTAATTAAGACAAGATGGAGTGTTCATGATAGCAAGGAGAGATTGAAATTATTGTTTTAGGTAGGATTTGCTGAATCTGCCAGCCGGTTCCCACGGTTCCCTCCAATGAGGGATCCGTATAGGCTAATCCTAGGGATCCGGCTATCAGTAGTCAAGTATGAAGGAAAATGATGTTGGTAGAGGCTAATACCTATACATCTTGTGTGTCTCAGTCTTCTTAAGTGTTTTAAATAAGGTGTGACTTAAATGATCAAGGGTAAAGAGTGGTGGTAGCTAATGATTGCCTTTTATGGAAGGAAAATGGGACTTTATGACCACCAATGGGTGATCAAGGATGACACTAGGAATTTTAATAGTGCCAAATGATGTTAAATGATCCTAGAGATCAGATGGCAACTTGGGATAAAATTTGAAAATTCCTTAAAAATTATGAGAATTGAAAAACTAGTTTTTGACCCATTTTGAGGTAGAGATGACTAAAATCAATTTGCTAAAATTGAGAGATTTACAAAACTAGATGTGTTGACATGTGATATATGATGTGTGAGTATAAAAGTGGAAGGATGATGAGTTTTGGTGATATGATAAATTAAAAAGCACTTTGAGTGTGATCCTAGATGAGCTATGAGTGAGTGTGAAGCTTACTAAGCTTGAAGAAGACTTAAGTGGTCCTAAGGCCTTATGTTTAGCTAGTGTGAAGTGATCTAGTGAGATGTTTTGATGTGTGTAATTCTGCTTTGTACATCTGTCACCACGGATCCCACGGTTCCCTAAAAGGAGGGATCCATCCAGTATATCCTTAGGGATCCGGCACCTACAAATCAGAAGCATCACATAAAAGAATGCAGATTTTGCACTATACTATGTATACCAATTTCTACAATTTCTATTGGTCTCTACTCTAAAGAACAACAAAACAAGAAAAATATCTCATAAACCATGTCATAAATAAGAATAGTAATGATAATATCCAAACAACCAAACTAAAGTATTTCACAAACATAAGCATTCATTGTAAAATGATAAACAAAATGTCTAAAAGCAACCATAATCCTAATGTCTCTTTTGTCAATCTTTTCTCTTCCTCTTTCCCGACTTCACGCTGTAGTTAGTTAGGAATTGGATCATACCCTTCAATTGTTTGAATTCTTCGGTCTTGTTTGGAAGAGTTGGAAGTTGTTCAAAGTAGGTTATGGGGTTCAAGTCGACGTTGGCAGTGGGGTTGACATTTACTTTCTCTTCGTCCGAGGAGTCCGGGAGAGCCCGAGGTCTTCTTCCATTGACCATGAACCGTTTAGAGGGTTGTTTTGTAAGTGGTACCATGACGTGATCGGAAAGGAAATGATCATCGTTGATTGGAGATGGTTGCATTGCACTAACATACTCACGGAGTCGTGTTAGGAGCATACCATATGGAATTACCATGTTGGCGACTTTGAATACACCGGCCATTCTCTTCACCATGTAATAGGTAAGATTAAATGGCCTTTGGTGAATGAGGCAATATATCATTTGGACAAGACATGCATTTGGATGGTCTTTGTTTCCGACCAAACTAATGACATTTTCCCTAAGAATTTCTTCCCACTTTCTATAGATGGGATGCATTTCGAAGAGTTTCATTTGAAAGGGATCACGGTGAATAAGCTCTTTGTTGCGGTTGAACCAAGATTGGTCGGCTCTAATTTGGAAAATGGTGTCTCGAACAATTGTGGGGTCATCAACAGGAGTGCGGTAGATTGGTTTGGAATCTAGTGCAAAGGATTGAGTGGATATTGCCCAATCTTGGGAGTACATACAAATTCCTTCACAAGGAATGCGGAGGATTTGTGCAAATGTGTTGAGGGATAGACTAAATTTTTGTTTATTGATGATAAAAGCGATTGAGATGCTATCATCACTATTTATAATGATCCTAACACTTTTGTAAAATTCAAAGATGAAAATCGGAAAAAGTTGTTCATCAATATCAAGAAGACAATCAAAGTTGATTGCCGAGAAGACTTGACGAATGTCGGTATTTTCAAGGAAACATTCCTTGACCACACGACCTTCGTGGATAAGTCGTTTTTCAAGTCTTTTGAAGATTTTACAATCGGTTTTTGAAAGCCCCTCTTTTCGATAGTATTTGGTGAGGTAGTGAACGGTATCATGGTGGTCTTGTTGGGTAGCTTTAGGCATGGTTGGTCCTAGAAAAACAAATATTACAATTAGGTATAATTTGTTGAGATGGGTTTATGGTTTTGATTTGTATTAACAATGTTGTAAGCGCAATGCAATCTTAGTTATGTGAAAACCTTTTCTAGTGATTAATTTTGAAAAACCTAATTTCATCAATTGATTAAAAAAATTGAAAACCATAAACCCTAGGATGGGGATGATGAAGATTAGAACATATGAGTGTAATTACTTACAATGACATTCTAGAGGAAGATGCTTGAGGATATGAAGCCCTATGGAGATGAAAGCAGCAATTGGGTCGTTTTTGTGTTTTGTGAGGAGAGGGAAAAGAGCAGAATTGGTTTTGAAAAACGTATAGTTGGTTTTTGTCACACGGTTCCCCCGGATCCCTTGAAATTGGGATCCGGCTAGTACAACTTGAGGGATCCGGCTACTGTGGACAGAAAGAGGGTGTTTGGTGTTATTTTTGCAATAAGTTATACACTAGCTTATGGAACAAAAATAGCTTTGAGGTTCCTAAATGAGTAGATGTTTGGTCAACGAGATTTGATAAGTTAATTATCAAATATCTATTTGTAACGGCGGCGTTAGTTTGACGACCTTTTTAGAAAATCAAAGAGGAATACTATTTCTGATGGTGAGTAAGTCGGGAAAGTGGCGAAAAGAGACTTTTTAGAGACTAGCAATTATTAACGTAAAAAAATAATATCAACATATTCATGTAGACTTAAACTAGCTAAGGATAAGTGAACATACCTCTACGCTCTTGATATGGTTATTGGAGACCATAAACCGAAATACTTCATGAGTTTTTAAAGTAATATGTTGTACTTAGAATTAGTAGGTTGCGATTACTTTTAGGTTCTTCCTTGAAAGTTGACTTCATTATTATTTGAATAGAAATGAAGACTTTGGAGAGATCCTAGCATGAAGATTTCTTGAAAAGAAAATGTTAGAATAATCTATCATTATCCAACATAAAAGAAGCAATTATTTTAAAAGATTTCCTTCTTTGTAATTTTCAAACATTGTATCAAGTTTTTAAAGTACAACATACTCTAAGAAACTTGGTATCGAAGCTCTGATGCCAATTCTGGAAAACTAAAAGGGGGGGTTGAATAGTTTTACCGATTAAAACTTCGTTTTAAAATATTTAGATCGACTTATGTCAATCTATTTAAATGTGTATGTCGGATGTTGATAGATAGATATGGAAATGTGTAATGCAAAGGTAAAGAGTAAGAAACACAAAACCACGACACAAGTGTTTATAGTGGTTCGGCTACAAGGACACCTTCCTTGCCCTACTCCACTCCCCGAGTCACCTACTCGAGAGTTCGTAATCACTACACGACACCAACTCCTTATGGCGGAGAAACCTTCACAATGTCGCCTACTCTTTTTCCGGTACAAGGCTAGACACCAGGTTCTTCCACAAGGTAGAACCACACCTATCACAACGTTGCCTACACTTTTTCCGGTATAAGGCTAGATACCGAGTTCCATTACAAAGGAGGAACTACTACCCAAGACTACACAACACCTATCCCAAAGGAGACCCACTCCTTATTACAACATCATCAAGGATATGAATATCCATGGATACACCCTATCTTTATTTGTACATCAATACACCTTATCGATTGTACACCCTTGGCATCCTTCACTAATGCCTTTGACACGGACGTTGAGCACCTTTCACTAATGCCTTCGTCTTGACTTTTAGGTATCCTTCACTAATGCCTTTGACACGGACGTTAAGCACCTTTCACTAATGCCTTCGTCTTGACTCTTTAGGCACCCTTCACTAATGCCTTTGACATGGACGTTAAGCACCTTTCACTAATGCCTTCGTCTTGACTCTTTCGGCATCCTTCACTAATGCCTTTGACACAACACTTCTAGGGAGGAAGAAAGAACTATCAACAAGAGAACCTCAGTAGTCTTGATGATGACGAAGCATGGCAACTCATGGACTTGAGCTTGCTCGACTTCAAGAGGTGGTGATCTCGCCTTTAAGAGGAACCTAGAGAATCACACAAAAACAAAACACAAACTACATAGAGAGATCCTTAGGATCTGAGGTTAGAAGGTTTACAATACTAGGAGAAAGTATGTGTGGGAGTGACCACCCAAAATGAAGAAATGGCTCACTATTTATAGAAGAAAATAGTCTACTGGTCCACGGATCCCACAGATCCCTTGCTTGAGGGATCCGTCCAGTGTAAACACTAGTTGTTGTGTATCATGGGTCATGGGTTATGTATCATGGGTCCTAGACTTTGGACCATGGGTATCCAAGTAGATACAATGTATCTAGTATGTGCAATGCATCTAGTCCATGGGTCATGGGTTAAATCCATGGGTAATGGATAATACCCATTCATGACTTATGCAAAATGTCATGCAATGGGTTATGGGTTATGCTCCATGGGTATGGGTCATGGACTTTGGGTTATACCCAACTACATTTAATGTATTTGGTTAATGGGTCAAATACTTAAATTTCTACCCATTATAATACAAACTAATTATGTATATATCTTCCCAATATGTAAACACTAGTTGTTGTACATATGTACTATTCAATCATAAAATCACTATTACTTGTTTAGTGTTTTATGTGAAAATGTAAGTGTGTTAGTAAACTATTGACTCAAGTCATTTACGTATTTTATTTGTTTCGTTAAAATGATTTTACGTTTGTTATCGACAAAACATTAGAAGATCGTAAAATATAAATAAACGTTTTTACGGATTATTTGTATTAACAACCACTATACCCCCTAAACCAAACACTCCTATTTCCACTAAACCATCACCCTTAGTGCCTAGAGCAATATCATTTACCACTCCACTCTCATCACCACACCTCTACAATCTAGAGGACTTGCCTCCTAGGCCATCTCATCCTCCACCATTGCCAACATTCTCAATGGAAAGAATAGCGCAACAAAATCAAGGTGTTGAATCAACACTAGCCCCTGCATCCTTTTCTGTCACCCTCAAATAGTCCATTTTGGATTATGAGGAATCATCAAAGTCAACCACCCGACCACATGGAAGTTGACACCTCTCTACCTCCACCATCATCCTTAGTTGAGCCATCATCGAATGTGCATCCGCCAATCCCTCCTTCTTTTGAGGATCCTTAACCCTCTTCACTTGATCCTCCACATCAAGCCATTTCCTTTCTACCACCACCATTTTCAAGCCATGACAAAGATTGTTATCATTGTCAACATGTTGAAAGCTTGATACATGAAGTACGTGAAGATCAACATTTCATGTTCTATCACCTCCTCGAACGTTTTGACGAGATCAACAAACCCAAACAACCTTGAGTGTAAGGATTCAAGTGGTGTCCTAGTTATAAGCTTAATTTAGATAGTTTAGGAATGATATTTCATGTTTAAATCATTCTCTTAGTTTTAAAGATTTGTAGATCATTTCTCGTAGTTTTATTGAATGAAGTTACATGTTATATGCCATGTTGTTTTGAGTATATGTTTGGTGCTTTAAAACATATCTCATTTTGATGATAACATCACTTCTTACATCACCATTGTTGTCTTAAGCTCTCAGACAGACGGATCCCTCAGTTTTGCCTAGATGGATCACTCCTAAGATGGAACCGTGGGATTTTCAATATACACATGAAGACTTTGACACCCTTAGCTAGAGGGAGCTTCGTGTCAAAGCAAAACATTGCAAAAATCATTTGCAATATAATTCACATTAGGATTACATTACATGACGTCCCTTGCAAAGTTGCAATCATCAAGGGGGAGCATATTCGTCACATAGACGAAATCATTTGCGAACATAGTTGCAATGCATTAGGTTAGTATTTCTTCTTACTTGATGCCCTCACAAAGGGGTGGACTCGTCAAGGGGAGCTAAGTTGAGAATTCTTCTCCTCACTTACTCTCTATTTTTCATATTTTCTTTCACATATTTTTCTTAAAACAAGGTGTTAGTTTCTTTTCGACGCTCTTTTGTTTCGACAAAAGGGGAGAAAGAGTAAAACTCCAATTCAATCTTTTACTTAATTTTAGTTTTTTCTTAAAATAATTTTATGTTTTGTCATCAACAAAAAGGGGGAGATCGTTAATACAAATAAGCCGTAAAAACGTTTATTTATATTTTACGATATTCTAATATTTTGTCGATAACAAACGTAAAATCATTTTAACGAAACAAATATAATTGGTAAATGGTTTGAGTCAATAGTTTACTAACACACTTACATTTTTCATATAAAACACTAAACAAGTAATGGTGCTTGTATGATTTAGTAATACATATGTACAACAACTAGTGTTTACATATTGGGTAGATATATACATAATTAGTATGTATTGTAATGGGTAAACTGTGGGTAGAAGTTTAAATATTTGACCAATTGACCAAATATATTGAATGTAGTTGGGTTTCACCCAAAGTCCATGACCCATACCCATGGAGCATAACCCATTGCATGACATCATGCATAAGTCATAATGGGTATTATCCATGACCCATGGAGCTAACCCATGACCCATGAACTAGATGCATTACATCTACTAGATACATTGTATCTACTTGGATACCCATGGTCCAAAGTCTAGGACCCATGACCCATAACCCATGACCCATGACCCAAAACCCATGGGCAAAGAGGAGCGTCCACACGTTCCCCAGTTTACATCGGACGGATCCTCAAGTAGTGGATCCGTGGGATCCGTAAAACAAGACATTTTCCTTTATAAATAGTGAGCCATTTCTTCATTGTAACACACCCTTTCACATATATTTTCTCTTTGAGTTGTAAACTCTCTAACCACATATCCAAGTGATCTTTGTATGTAGTTTTGTATTTGTGTGATTCTCTAGGTTCCTCTTAAAGGCGAGATCACCACCTCTTGAACTCAAGCAAGCTCAAGCCCATGGGTTGCCTAGCTTCGCCATCATCAAGATTACAATTAGTATCTTGTTGATAGTTCTCTTCTTTCTCATTAGAAGTGTAGTGTCGAAGACATTAGTTAAAGATGTCTAAAGGGTCAAGATGAAGACATTGGTGAAAAGTGTCGATAGTCAAAGTAAAGGCATTAGTGAAAGGTGCCGAACGTCCGTGTTGAAAGCATTAGTGAAGGGTGCTTAGAAGTCAAGTCAAAGGCATTAGTGAAGGGTGCCTAGAAGTAGAGTCAAAAGGCATTAGTAAAGGGTGCCTAGAAGTCGAGTCAAAGACATTAGTGAAAGGTGCCTAAGGTGTACATTCGATATGGTGTGTTGATGTTGCCATAAGGAGCGGATCTCCTTAGGGATAGGATTTGTGTAGTGTTGGGTAGTAGTTCCTCTTTTGTAATGGAACTCGATATCTAACCTTGTACTGGATAAAGTGTAGGCGACGTTGTGATAGGTGTGGTTCTACCTTGTGGAAAACCCCGGTGTCTAGCCTTGTACCGGAAAAAGAGTAGGCGACGTTGTGAAGGCTTCTCCGCCCTAAGGAGTTGTGTCATGTAGTGATTACGAACTCTCGAGTAGGTGACTCGGGGAGTGGAGTAAGGCAAGGAAGGTGTTCTTGTAGCCGAACCACTATAAATACTCGCGTTGTGGTTTTGTGCTTCTTACTCTTTATCTTAGCTTTTACTTATCTATACGCTTGTCTATTAACATCCAACACACTCCTACAAATAGATTGACATAAGTCAATCTAAATAGTTTAAAACCAAGTTTTAATCGTTAAAACTATTCAACCCCCCTTCTAGTTTTCCACCAGCTACAACTACTAAACAAATAGAAGTGTTACCGCTTTATCTAGATGCTCTAGGTCCTCCTTTTCCACTAATACCACAAGAAGCTCGACTGAATTTAATGTTTTGGGTTTGAGTTGCTATGTGAAGTGCGTTTCACAATTTTCGTAATGCTATATCCTACCAAAGATCAAATGAAAAAAAGCTAATCGAAACACTCCTTGTACCTCAAAAGAATCATGTCATATGAGCTCATAAGCACACTTTGAATTAGTTTTTTTTCTTTCTAGAATCAGATATCGATTCAAAGGTCATCAACATTGATTCAGAAACCGTATTTTGGACCATAGATAGATAGAAAACGGCAAGAAGCTATATGACGTTATCGCATATATCAATACTTGCACGCAGCAGACGCCCGGAATTTTACGTCGTCCTCTCCAAGAAGCCGCATCGTGGTTGAGCTGGCCCGTCCGCATGTGTTTCTCTTGAACATGTGGTGCACGCCTCGATATGCCTAGAATGACAAGAAATATTTAGTAACACCAAATTAATTAAAATATCTATAGTAACTATGGAAAACATGCATCCACTAACTGTCACTTAAAGGCTTTTACAAAATTGATTGGATGCCATTTAAAAGATAGGAAATATCTAATTAGAAAACACATCGCTCCATAACATATATAGCAGACAACAGAGATGAAATACCAATATGCAATCTTTTTTCGTAGGGCTTGGTATTTTGACCCAAAAATTGGGAATTTCAAATCACGTATACATTAATTATAAAAGATAAAGGGTGGTGACTCACGCTGCGTGATATTGATGGTGGTGCCGATGTTTGTGGATCAATTTTGTATGCCATCCTTCCGAACAATGTCCACCTACAATGATGGGAACATAAAGAATTTAATAAGGAGTCACTAAAATTTACTTAACCATTTACAACGGATTTGTATACTAAAACTACTGCGGACATCCGGGTAAGCCTCGTTTTTCTAGTACCATACCGAGCCCCTGCTCGAGACCGCATTGTCAAATACATTTAATGAGGTTGTATCAACCGTGGTCGCAATCGTCACGAATAAGAGAAACAATCGAGAAGTGTGCAGTCACATGTACTAACATCTGAAACTGACTAAAATCTAAAAAGAACTGGACCTTCCGCCAAAGGCACTTGTTGCTCCACCATCCTTTGTCGCGCACGTCTTTCAACGGTCTAGCTACTATCATGATCATGCTCAACACATGCGTAAAGTAGCACTCCTTCTTGAGGCTGGGAACAGCTGGATGGAGTGATCACATCCTTGTCTGTCATTGTTATTGACTACCGACCTTGTGAATCATCTCCACCTACAATGAGAGGAACATAAAGAGATCAATAAACAGTAACCGAATTGTACCTAAACATTTACAATAGATGTGATAGTACTGAAAAACACATGTGGGCATAGATAAGGGATTATATTAGCAATCATATGTGATAAGTAACACATGACATGTAAACTCGTGAACATTAAATAATGAGCGTCCAAGTGTGGTTGCAAAGTATGGTAAATCATCATATTAAAGCAACATGGGGCATATGTTTGATGATTTTTTGTGACGGCTACCTTCAACACTAATTTGGATTGAACTAATTATAATGAGATGCTATCATATGGGTTTATTTGAATTTGGAAAAGCTCATAAGCTAATTTTTCAACTTATCAAGTTTATCAGCTTGAGCTGACTTATTACGTCTATAAGCTCCACTTGAGAAGATCACAACTCGAAAAATAAGCTAATCCAAAACAAACCATAAACGTACTAAATAATCCAAATGACTAATTAAAGAGCTATGGATTTGGGGTCTTGGACTTTGGACCAACTGGTCATGCAATTGGTTTATTAAGTCAGCAAAGATGTCCTAAAATGCTATAAATTTGAAGTGCGTTTTAGTTTACCACACTCCATCTCCAGCAAGGAGGAGAGCAAGTTAGACTTTATATTTTGTAAATTTTGGATTTGTTTAGATTTTTTCTTCTTCAAGCTTTAAGTTGTGTGGATTGCTATATGTAGTAATGTAAGTGGTGGTGCTTTTTTTTTCCTTCAATACTAATCACAGAAATATGTTACTAATCATTACCACAAGAAATATGAAATATGTAATAAAAACCACAAAAAATATGAAAATATGTAACTAATCACATAAATATGATATAATGTTTTTTTCTTCAATAAACACTTTTGACTAATCACAAAAATATGAAATATGTAATTGGTGGTTCTATAATGGTATATGGCATTGGAACAACATTTACTGATTTACATCACACGGAAATAGGTGATCAGTTTCTGACGGAATATCATGTCCATGACTAAGAAAAGAAAAGAACAAAAGATAACTAACTAAGCTTACCTATAGTTGTACATTATTTTCACCATTTTATCTTCGCCATCTTTCAACCAATCAAAAATATCTTGATCACCAAACCCTGCACAGAGAACATTGTAAATGAAGGCCAACTAAATTAACACCTTTCTAAAAATAAAGAGAACATAAACTATTGGTATGCCATGATTCAATGGTTTATTTAAATTTATATTACAAATATAAGAAACTCACACGTACTGCCTCTCATGAGGCTTGAACGTTAATTGCTTGCTGCACAAAATTATGCAGCGACTACTTTACAGGTTTTCTCTCTTTTATATGAACAAAAGGTTGAATAAACATTACATGTACCTTCACCAAGGGCTTCGATATCCAATCTGACCTACCAACATATTCGATTTAGAGTAAAACATTGGAGTACTCGAGGCACCAATGTAGGTATGCTTGAAGTTCCAAATGTTGTGCACCAAAGGGAGTGTTTGCATTCTTGGTGATCTTCCCAAAAACCATAGCTCTTCTTACTACTTCACAATACACGTCCAAAAATAATCTCCTTGTCTCAAATTCTGTAAAAGAAAAAAAATCAAAATACATATAAATTACAAAACATCTTAGAACACTCTGTCTACATCGCCCACATCTGCAATAGGTATTTTACACACTTTCAGGGATAATAGCATAAGTCAACTTTAGAGAGTTTCAAAGTTTTACCACTTGGACTAAGTGCCCAATGGACCGATTGATTACACCTAAAGCATACTATATGTAATGTTAGAACCCTATTAACGGTGGGAATAAGTAACTCCTAATGCGCCACTGAAGCTACTTCTATCATCCTCAAACAAACAAATAATTATTAATAATATGCGCCTATCTCACTAAAGTTAAATGAGGCAACACAAATACGAATCGTGTCACATACAAGAATTTAGATGTGGTCTAACTTTGTAATCTTAATTATACATTCAATAGTTCGTTAGATAATAAATAAAAGATGAATACAAATTGTAATATACATGATGTTCTACATGCATATCGAATATCTTTGTTCCTGTATCTTCTGACTGGTGGCCATCCAGGCACTTGTGATCTGCCATTACATAATCAACACATTCATTAGTAAAAAAGTTTTGTTGCTTCACATATTTTACAAAAAAAAAAGGTCATGATCATTAGATATGTACATGAAAAGATGATATTAGGGTTTTGATTTAAGGTAGAATGATAATTGAATTCGTATAAATGGCTTAGCTTGGTTTATTATTATGTGGATATCAATTTATTTTAACAAATGTCTATCACAAAACGCTTCTAGTACACTGGTTGAAACACTTGCTTGGATGTAAAACCCATGTTTGAATCCAAAATCATATATTTTTGAAAAATTAAACCAATTTTATATACAAAATTGCTTAGGTGGCATGCTATTACTTAGGTGGCTTTATGACGTAGCATTATGGGATGTCACGTGGAATAATATGTGACATACCTCTTATTAATAATGTGTATATATATATATATATATATATATATATATATATATATATATATATATATATATATATATATATATATATGAGAAAAGTGAATATGGTCATTATGCATATAAACTTAGATGCGAAACCCTCCTAAACTACACAATTTTGACATAATCTCCTTCAAAATTGTCTTATGAGACTTCACATCTTTCGTAACAACCATTCATAAAAAGAAAAAAATCACGCCACACTCGCCTAATTGATTTTTCATATTACAAATTCATTTAGTTTCTCAATGTGATCGTTTATGTAAATCATACATTTGATCCATCCGGGCCTAATATATGATATATCTATCAATATTCCGCACCATCATTTTGATCGCAAATTTTATTACTTACCTTTTCTTACTTCCATGGATATTGTAATTAAAATATAATGATACTCATATCAGTGAAGTTGTTTTGTCCATCGATAATGCATTTCAAAAACTCAACGTATTACAGGAATTTGAATTATTAAGAAGCCTGATAAATGCGCTTTATATGGTTGAATAAATTTAGGAGATTAAAACTACGTAGTTTGTAAAGATTTCAATCAAAACGACGTGGTTTAGGAGGGTTTCGCATCTAACCTTATATCATATTCACTTTCATAAATATATATATATATATATATATATATATATATATATATATATATATATATATATATATATATATATTCATATATATATATATATATATATATATATATATATATATATATATATATATATATATATATATATATATATATATATATATATAGTTAGATCAAATAAGAAGAAAAAATAAAATGAGAATAAGAAGAAACTACAACCACACATTTTAGATACATCTATTAAATAGATGCATCTCCACTGAAAATATCTCCTTATTTAAACCTGTGGCTAGAAATTCTTCTTATTCTTCTCATTTTAGTTTTTCTTCTTATCGTATCCTTCCCTATATATATATATATATATATATATATATATATATATATATATATATATATATATATATATATATATATATATATATATATATATATATATATATATATAGGAGGGTTAATGTGAGATCAAGAAGTTCTAAAAATAAGATCAAGTCTAAAAGCCACTAAAACATTTATAAATAACAATTTTATCAAATAGTACACAAAAAATAATATTTTAATATAAATTAACATTTTAGCAACTAATAACCAAATGATACATGAGTTTGGATTAGTGATACACTTGATACACATTACACTAATAAATATTTCAAACACGACACATACAAAACCTGATACACATTACGCTTCTAATCAAAGTGTATCACTTAGGTTTCAGAATTTTAAATATAAATCTATCGAAACTTTAACAATTTTAGTTGTAGCTAATAAAAAATTATTTTTGTTGTAAAGAGAGTGTCACTTGTCAAATTTTAGTTGGATCTCATTTTAACAACTTTAAGTTTGATCTTATTTGATCTAGATTATATATATATATATATATATATATATATATATATATATATATATATATATATATAGGAAGGGATCCAAGAAGAAAAAAACTAAAATGAGAAGAATAAGAAGGATTTCTAGCCACACATTTCAAATAATGAGGAGACTTTTAAGGGAGATGCATCCATTTTGTAGATGCATCCGAAATGAGTGGTTGTAGTTTCTTCCTATCATTCTTATTTTAATTTTTCTTCTTATTTGATCCTAACTATATATATATATATATATATATATATATATATATATATATATATATATATATATATATATTTGATCCTAAGTTTCTAGAGTAGGGATCTAGTGAGAAGTAAATTAAAATAAAAAGTGGTGAGAAGTGACCAAAACCATGCATTTGAGATGCAACGACTTGCATTAGATGCATTTCTATTCATTTAAATGCAACATCTTGAGTTTCGAAAGTTAATTTGATGTATAGATGGTGCAAATTGATTTTTATGATTTCGGCACGTGTAGAGGAACAAAAAACAAGTGAAATCATGAATTGCATCTAATATACGTATATGCATTTGATTAAAAGCTAGAAAACACACTATGGTGCGTTATAATGCATCTAAGATTATAGGGATGCATCTAATTTAGGTCGGTGCATCTCGAATTTGCGGTTATAGTTCTTCTTATTCCTTCTTATTAAGTAATCTTCTTATTTGATCCTAACTCTCTATATATATATACCTATTATATAAATGAACACCTCTCTTATAACTGTTGAGCTTTGAGAAGATGACACCTCAGCCAAAAACGAGCTTTGAGAAGATGACACCTCAGCCTAACACAGTAGCTAACTTTTCCATTTGTTATCATCTTCTATATACTCATATTGCTTAACCAAAACACACTTTCATTCACCCACTTTCTTGCTTGCTCTCTCTGCAACTTCTTCCTTTCTCTCTACAACTCAGTCAACATCCATTCTTTTCCTGTGAGCCAAAGCACATATATGCACGACACCACCTCTCAGTCTAATACTTGAACTCATTGTTATCATTTTTTTAACGACTTTCCACGAACTCGATCATGTAAGTTACTTTTAGGTTTTGGTCTTGCTTTTAATTTGATATTTTTGTTGATGTGTTTAAAGAAATATATGATTTGGGTCTTCAACCTCAAGTAAGATGTTGATTAGCTTGGAAGAAAAGAGTTGATAAAGCAAAGGTAAAATTCTCTCCTCACTGCTTGCTTATTTGGTAGATGTACGGGTAGATCAACAAGAAAAAGGTGATTACTTTTACCTTATTTAAAATTAAGATGATGATGGATTTTCAAATATATACCTAATGGTACGTGATCATTTTTCAAGAAAACATGTTAAAATGACTATACATGGCCACTTTCCCGCTTCATTCTTTGTATAAAGCTTTTATTAAATTTTGATCCATAACTCTTCTTCACCAGTTCTCTCATTTCTCATTTTATGCATTTACTTACTTGCTAAGATGCGTTTTTCCTATGGTTTATTTAGATTTAGAGATTTTCTATAACTATTTTGCTTTGGTTTTTATGGTGTGATGCAATGACAGTGGGACTTGAAGGAAGAAACTAGATAGTCTTCAAAGAAGATAAACTTAATTTTGTTGGTTGACCAAACGTAGGAGACATCATACTTGCTTAAATCATAAGACAAGACTTTTTATTTTTGTTTTTGCAATTTAATTAGTTGTATGTTGGTTTGGTTGTTTGTAATGATTCGTATCTTCATTAAACAATTATAGATCTTTAGGTCCGCTTGGTTTATAAATGGGTTTGAATTTGGATTTGGATTTTGTTTAGAAAGAAAGAGAAAATATATTTATTAAATGTATTTTATAATAAAATTATAATAAAAATATTATTTAAAATTTAAATAAAAAGAGATGTGAGAAGAAATGCATGGGTCCCGCGGTTTTGCCAAAACCTCTAAATTCATGTGGAATAAAAATTCATTCCATCTATCATTTCTTTTATCAAAAGAATAAACCAAACAAAATATTATCATCACATCAAATGAAACTCAATCCAGATCCAACCAAACGCACTCAGGCCCGCTTTGGTTTGTAAGTTTGTTTAAAATTGATTTGCATTAGAGAATGATTTGAAAGATTTGAGAAATGTTTGTCAAAAGTATGAAAGAAAAAATATATTATTCTATATAATTTATTAAATTTATATTAGATCTAAAATAATATAAATAAATTTTAAAAAACATAAATCAATAGTTAAAAATATAGATGTACACACAATAAAAAGGTGGGTCTTCCTCACTTTTTACAAATCCTACTAAAATTAAGTGAAATCACATTTCACACAATTCTCATTTCGTACATTGACTACCAAAAATCAAAAAATAAACCAAACATTAATTTTAGCAACTAAATGATTCTATACCCTTGAAACCCACAAACCAAATCGACTTTAAAATTGAAACCAGTTATCATGGTATGTTTCATACCAACTCCCGCTTTCTTCTTTCATTTTACGTAACATGACTCACCTCCACTTTATATTGTACAACATAAACACTTTAATATACCGACGATACGAGGTGTAGATCGAGTAAAAGAAATTGGTGGACCGTAAAATTTACAAACAAGAAAACCAATATGGCAACCAAACAATTTTATTCACTATCATATACTTTGTTTTATCGGTGCTCTTATTCTATCCTCTAATCAAACCTATATACGTAAAGTGAAACGCATCCTATATATTCGAAGATATCAAAGGTTCCTCCACTCCGCCTTCTTATTTATCTTTTTCTCCACAAAATTAAAAAAAAAAATCTTTTATATAATAAAAAAATTACATCATTTCGGAGTGTTTTTGCAAAACCCTTCTTATTGAAAAAAAAATTAAACCAATAGGAGAGCTCGAATTTGCCACGTAGGCAAAATCGAGCAATATGATTGGTCAATAGAAAGTCAAAATTAAATTGGCTTTGGTCAAACTTAATAATTTTTATGAGAAATTTGGTTAAGAAAAAAATGCATAAAAATATAGGTGTCAAAATTATGAAAACATAAACTTAAAAAAGAGGGAGTAATTAATAAAACTTTAGTGGTTGATTTTAAATAAATTATATAGAGTTAAGTTGTAAAATTACAAGTTTCCATGTTTTTAATAACTTTAAAAAAACAAATAACCCTTACACTTTATAACCCCTATACTTTATAATATTAGTAACGGAATATAAATATCTAATACAAGCACGAAGCATCGCGATATTAAAATAAATATACGCGATTCTACTTATAACAACGACTCGTGAATTATTATTTAAAATTTATATATGGATATCCATAAAAACATTTTAAAACTTTACTTGAGATATTTTAACTTCATCAACGCCATTATGTGCTACTAAACTCGCACATTTTGTACAACATGATATCAATAGTTAAAGTTAAACAACAACATCAACCTCAACTTCAACACGTCTACGCTTAAAAACGCTTTACAAAACTAATTATTAAAAAAACAAACAAACACATGAGTTAGATAGTCATTGGTTAATTTAGGTTAATTTAGAAGGTGTTTTTCTTAAATTATAAAAAAAATTCACGCATCACAATCCTTATTTCATAACAATCACCTCCTAAATAAAAAAAAAAAAAAAGAAAAACTACGTAGTTGATAACCTAACTTTATTCATTGACATGATGTTTCATCAAAAAAAAAAGTAATAGTTGGCCGTTGTAAAGAAATAAAAGTATGTACATGAGAATTATTAAGCAAGAATATATAGTTTTAATCGTGTTATTACGCTACTATATCGCGATAACGTTATTGAGTTTGTAATCACTGGATGCGAGATACAACCATTCTTCTATACTTATGATTTATATGTTAACCTCTTTTGCTTCGTATAGAATCCGAAAGAGATTTCAATGTAACTTTGCTTACGCCTTATCTAATGATAGTTTTTAGTAACTTTTTTATGGTTTAACTTTTTGTCATACACACCAACTTTTAGTAACTTTTTTTTTAATGTTTTATTGAAAAGTTCTACGCTTAATATTTTTGTTTTTACTATAAACACACTAAGCTATGATAGAATTAGTTGTGAGTTCGGGGTTTTTTTACTAAGCTTCTAAAAAAAGCTTATAGCTTTATCATAAACTTATTGTGTTATGGTAATTGAATAAGCCAATAAGCACATTTAATAAGCATACCAAACACCCCTTTAGTTCTAATCTGAAGTTTTCTTATTTGATGTTATGACTAACTTTGTTGTTATCCTCACTATAATGCAACATGTTAGTGGTTTTTGCGCTTTTACGATCTTATCGCACATACTAAAGTGTAATGCAATTTTTTGTGTACGCTTTTTGAAGAGGATTAACATCAACACTTGATTGTCGGAAGGATTTTCACTGCTCGCCGTATGAATGTATAATTAAGTTGAGTTGTCGATTTAGATAATATATGAATGTATTTTAATGTACCAAAGATGTGTTTTAGTGCCTATATAGTGGAATTTTATGGTAGGAATGTTTGAATATGTGAGTCTGACACGATGTTATACGGTTAGAAATACGTGAGCTTATCGCACACACGTAAGCAAAATCGTGAGATCGGACGGTTAATAAAAGTCAAAATTAAATTGATTTTGGTCAACCTTAAAGTCGACACGCCGCGACCCAGTCACCGCCACATCGCCTTTCTCGACAAAATAACTTTGAAATGACCAATGCGGGTGTAGGTCGAGGATCGATCGAGGCAACCCAAAAACTAAAATCGCTTTTCTTTCAACCGATATTTACACACTTTCCTTTCAATTTTTTTTTTTTTTTTTTTTTTAACTTACCATCGATCGCGGCGAGCCTGGTCGCGGTTCAATATCTAGAGAATTCATTATTTCGCCACGATGCAAAATCGTGTGACGCGATTGGTTAATAAAAGTCAAAATAAATTGATTTTTATCAAACTTTAATAAATTTGGTGAAAAATTTTATTGATAAAACACATAAAAATATAGTGTCAAATTTGTGAAAACAAAAACTTAAAAAAGATGAGGTAATTAATAAAACTTTAGTGGTTGAATTTTTAAAATTATATAGAAGTTAAGTGTAATATTATAAGATCCATGCTTTTTTAATAACTTTGGATTATAAACAAATAACCCTTATATCGTTATACCCTTTATACTTTTATATCTTAAAATTCAATGTATATGTTGTTTTAAAATAACAACATATAAATTTGCATAAGATTATAAGATCAATTTTTTTACTTTTACGCTCAATAAGGACCCACTTATTTCATTTTTAAAAGCTTAACTTATGCGACACGAGTTTACATTTTAAATATACTAAATTATCGAAAACTAGAATATAATTATCAAATTGTAAGTTAGGGTTACTTTAATATAAAATAAATATACGATTATACTTACTACAATATTTGTAAAACAAAACTTAAAAAATATGAGGTAATTATTAAAACTTTAGTGGTTGAATTTTTAAAATTATATAAGGTTAAGTGTAATATTATAAGTTTTATGTTTTATGAGGAGCTTATTTTACATACCAAACTTTTCTCACATACCAAGTGACTCATCTTCACCATCCATTTAAAAAGAAATCAATTGGATGAGATTAAAAAGATTTTATTATTTCAAATATTTTTATAATTTAAATATCTCTAAACCGTTAATCATTGCGAAAATATTTACAACGTCAGAACGAACATTTAATTATCTTTCTATGTACATAAGACTTCGATATACTTCGAAAAAGAAAAAAATCGTTTTTTCACGTTTTTCGCCTTTTTTTTTTACGCCATCGAAATTTGAATGAAAAAATCATAAAACACTAAATGAATATCAAACGTGATATCAGTGTTAAATCATATATGATATGTAATATCATATATGATATCATATGTATATCATATGTGATTTCACTAATATCACATGTGATATTACATATTATATATGATTTAACACTAATTAGTGTTTTATCGAATATGATTTTTTAACGCAAATTTCAAGAACGTAAAAACGAAAAACTTAAAAAAAAGTGAAAAGTTCGGAAAAATTTTTTTGTCGAAAGTATATCAAAGTGTCTATCCGTAGAAAGATAATTAAACGCTCGTCGCGAACGATAAAAATTTTTTCGCTTAACGATTAACGGTTTGAAAGATATTAATATTTGAAAAAATGACGAAAGTGGGTTTTTAAATTGGTGTGATTAATCTCATCCATTAGATCAAATAAAATGAAGGGCCAAGATTGATCCCTTCAGATGTATGTAATCTTTTGTCTCAAACGATCTTAAATCACGTTTTACCCTCCTCACCTTATCCCTATCTTGTTCCTCCACCTCCACCTCCTTCCAAATGCATTTAATGCACCCTTCCACCCTTCACTCAACCCACACATTTGCCAAAATACCAAATGGCGCCAAAATTCAATCCAAAGGCCAAAAATAGCTCACGATCCAATGGCCTCAAAAGAAAGGGAACCGCTCATTTTGAGAGAGAATGCAAATTGAGCTATAAAAGAGGAAGAAAGAAGCAAGATAGGGTGTAGCTAGTTTTATTTATTTTCTTTAAATGTCGTTTTATTTATAAATGTTTTAGCTTTAGTCATAATGTTGTAATCTTTGTTTTTATGTATTAAACTAAGTTGTTTTACAAGTGCAATCCAGTTTTAAGTGGTAATTCAAGGTTTAATATCATTTTATGTTTTCAAGTCCACTGTTGAACTTTTCAGTTTCAAACTCTATTGTCCAAGATTGTTAAAGGCTTATTTTAAGCTTTACTAAGTTTATTTAAGCCATTGAAAGCTTTTTGTAAGCTTGTGCATTAAGATTCAAGCAGTTTAGTTGATGGTCAACAAAAGTCAAATGTTGATGCAAATTGGGTTTGGTAATGGATATTGGATTGATGCGACTTGAAATTGGGTTGAAATAGGTTAGGTAGTGTAGGATTTGGGTCTGGTTTTAGCTTGCATAACAGCTGGATAAGTGGTGAGTAATTTCTCATTTTCACTTTTCATGCCATTTTTGCATTTCATGCTTATATGAATATATGTGGTCACCAATAAGTTAAACCTGTTTATATAGTTTTATTTAGGTCTTTTAATCTCAGTTTGATCAATGATATATGATAATCCAGTAGTTAGCTTCTTTATTTTGCAAATCAGTGATAATAAGGAGTGTTTGGATTGCTTGTTTAAACTGTTTTAGAGGTTACATTATTGGATTAGATCAGTTTGTTGAGGCTTGTTAAAGTTATCTGCATCAATATCTGTGCTTGTTTTGAGCTTGCCTTAATCAATAGTCAAACATTAGCTTTAATCGCTCTAGGTCTTTTAACTGCTGAGATCACCAAGCTTGTTAAGCATATAGGTTTAGAATCGCTTAAACCACTTGTTGTAGTTATATTTCATCATAATTCATCTACATCAGTCCAAATATTGATCTCAAATCTCAAATAAGTCAAGGTTCTTCATCTGTTTTTAAAAGTCAAAATGAGTCTAAAATCGGTTTTGCAGAAATTGCGATCGCTGATAGTCTTCATTTCAAGTAGATGGGGTCTCATATTTGGTCCAATGATAGTCACTAGGTGGTCTTTAGAACCATAGTTTTTGTTTTCGCTTAGCTTATTGAATAAGCGCAAAGAGTAGAAAGTAGGGGGTCACCCACGATTTGTATCGATTCGAATCATCTCTTTGATCGATTTTACCATTTCCTTATGCTTCTAATCTTCTCAAATTAAGTCCTTATTAGCTGAAAATTGGTACAAATGATCTCGGTTGGTGGTCTTGAGGACCACACTTTTAGTTTTCTCTCAGAGCTTTTAGATAAGCGTTTCATCGACTTATAGTAGTGGGTCGACTGTTTTGCTCATAATATCGCTTGGCCTTAAACTTGGTAGATCACTTATTAGGTGTTAGAATAAGCTTGCAATAGTTCATTTAGAGTACTTGTAGCTTATTGTAGCTTCTACATCAGTTTGGTGCTTGTTGTGCTCCTTTAGCTTATCCAAGTGCTTATTTCATAAGCACTTGGCACATCAGTTTCTATTTCCTCCAAACAAGCCCTTGTTTTTCCAATTTTCCTAGCTTCCTAATATTATTTTAGACTTTTCCTGAAATTTTCAGATTTTTCTTAGCTTGTTTGCTATTTTTCTTAATTTAAATTAGTTTTTAAGCATTTTTAAATAGCATTTAATACTAAAAATTAAGAAAAGGTTCAAAAAAATAATTTTTCATTTTTCTTAAGTTTAGATAAATATAAAAAGCTTAAAAAGTATTTTTCCATAATTTTCTTGGTTTAAATAGTATTTTCTAGCATTTTAATTAGTTTTAAATAGTTTTAAATTAATAATAAATAAATAAAAAGTCTAAAAAATATATTTTCAGTTTTAAAATAAGTTTTATCATATTTTAGATTTTTCTAAGTCTTAATTTTATTTTTCTAGCTTTATTTCCTAATTTCTTGTATTTTAGGCTAATATTAAATAGTTAAAAATAGTTTTTAATTAATAATAATTAATTAAATAGTTATAAAATAATTTTCTTTTCTAAATATTTTCTTTTATCATTAGGATTGTAAAAATGTATTTTCATATTTTTAGGATTTATATTGTATAAGTTTCACTTTTTATTTTGTACGTTTACGTAATTTTATTTTTTAAACGTATGTTTTAGGTTTTAAACGTTCATCATTTTAAATATAGTGATAGCGTTTATTTAATATATTTTATCTTTTTAATCTTCTTAATTTGTATTTAAGTCGCTTTAATGTATAAACTTTTTCAGTAGTGTAATATTCAATCTAATCCTTTCTGATCACTATCATTAGTGATCATTCTATCGTCTGATCAAGTGTTTAATACACCATTGAGTCTCCGTGGGACTAAACGACCCGGGAATTCATTCTATTCTCCTGGACTTCATTGTATTTGTGTCTGAACTGTTTTAAGTCTGTTACGGTTGGCCATTCACAAGTGGCCAGCTTGTGTGATTAGACTTGACGGTTCGGCACAGATCAAATTTTGGCGCCGCTGCCGGGGAGGCTTTAGCGTGTTCTAAACCTTTTTCAGATCCGTACTTGCACATATACCACTTCTTGTAAACAGTTTTTTTTTGTAAAGTTTTCAAAAATCCAAAAAGTTCATTAACACTTTTCTTGAAGTGTTATCAGCACCAAAAATATTTTCATTCTTTGTTTTTATAGAATTTTTTTCAAAAATCCAAAAATATCCATCCTTTATCCTCCAATCTGTTTAATTCTACATTTCTTTATCCTCAAACCTGTTTAATTCTTCATCTCTTACCCCTCTTATCCGTTTAATTCTTTATGTCATGGTATTTGACATGTTCCTGGTGTGGAGGTCCATTTAACGGTGGAAGTTGTCGGCGATGTACCAATGTGAGTTTCGGAGACAAGTTTGTCGGTAATCCCGATCCCATTTCAAACAATGAAACACCCGATTTTTCCTACCTACCTCCACAGCCCCAATACGAATCCCACTCATGTGAGTTTTGTGGGAATGATTCTCATTACGGTTTTGATTGTCCACCACGGGTCCCGCTTGTCTATGAGCCGGAACCGTGTTACAATCGAACTTTGGTGAAAGTTATTTTCCAATTATCTCTGTGAGAATTGCGGGGTCCTCATGCGACTTTTGAATGTCAACCGATGAATCAAAATTCTCACAATTCCAATTCTCCGGTTTGACAATTTCCAACCCCACAAGATTCCATCACCATCGACTTCCGAGCCTTCACATCATTTCAATGATTACGAGGAGTGTAATCTTCCTCAAAGTTCAAGAAATACGATTCGAAAGAAACCGCAAATGAAAAGAATGGTGTGTAAGCTTCAGCAGATGAATATAAGAATCGAGATATGATGACGATGATGATGAGGATAGTATTCAAATGAGGAATATTATGAGGACGATGAGGAGAGTGTTATTCCTTTGAAAGATATCATTTCTCAACTCCCTCGCCTATTGCTATCACACCTATCTTACCTTTTATTGCTTCCAAAGACTCTCTCATAATGGGGGACGAGCCTTCTAGCACTATTTCGAAACGGAATCATCAAGTGTCGAGGATCTTGTCCCAATCCCAAGTGAGTCCGAGGATATATCCGATAGTGATTGTGATTTGCCTTTTGTGATTCTCTTGACATTTCGAGGTTACTTCCGGATTTTCTCAAATCCTCTTTTGAATTTGATAATGACTACACTTTTGGGAAAGTAAATCCTCTTTCGATGAAATGTCCGAGGCCGATACAGAGACCATCACGGAAGTGGTGGAAATTGCTAGCCTCGTGAGCACACCACTTGTCCCACCTCAGTATTCTATCTTATCTCTTCCATCATGTGATGACGATTCTATCCTCATCGATGAGATTCATGATCCAAAATCATGAATTCCCTTCTGATAATGAGGAGTTATTCATGATTTTTATCATGATTTTCTTTCTTTTCTTCACATATGGTGTGACTTCTCGTTCCCTTTTCTCCTTCGGGAATGAGGACACTATTTTTGATCCCGGCATTTTCATTTATCATTTTTGAGCCGGTTCTATCTATATCTCGTCGGTGTGGAACTTTCATGTGCTTCAAATGTTTATACAAACATCTTGAATGAAAGTCCGATGAAGATTGTTTCTTCCACTTTGCTTCCCCATGAACCAATGAATTCGGGGTCGAGTCAAGCTAGCGACTCGGTAATCAAAAACAAGAGACACACCATATGGGTTTTCACCCATATTTCGACTTCTCACCCTTTCTACCACCTAAGTGCGGGGTGATGCCCACATGTTATATATATATAAGTTTCATGAAAAAAAAAAAAAAAAAAAAAATCATCTTTCTAAATAATGGCCGTAGTATTTCCTTTCACGTTCTTTGTTTCGCATAACCGCCGGTGCTTTGAATATTGAGGGCAATATTCATTTCTAAGTGTGTGGGGAATTCTCACGAATTTCACATATTATCTACCCAATTCCCGCTTTTGGCCAAAATTTTTTTGGAGTAAGTGTTTACACTTACTCGACTGGTTATCATCCGCCTTGTCTCAGAAGACAAAAGGATTGGCTAATCCATGAGCAAACGGCTCTTGGTAAAGATATATCAAACCGTTTACGGCTTGCAATTTGCCCAAAATTGTATGGTTCTCAACTCACCATATCCTAAAAGTGAAGAGTCACAGCCCGCAAGTTTATGGCTTGTGGTAAAGGCGTGGAAAATCCATAATTGGTATTCACTCACCAAAGATAATATTGATAATTTATCTAAGAGTTGGCTAGTCCAGAGCAAACGGCTTCGGTAAAGACAAAATCAAACTGTTGAAAGTCGGTGGTTTGCTCAAAATCACATGGTTATCGGTGTACCATAGTTCTTACTTGAACTAAAACATTTGGCTACTCCGTAAGTAATGGCTTTTGGTAAAGAGATTGAAACCATTAGTTTTTCTCAAAAGATTGCTAGGACTAGCAATAGTTTAGTGTGGGGATGATGAGTGTAAATACTCATCATTTTAGTCAATCTGAATCGCAAAACGCTTAAAATGCTCGAATGCATCAAAATACGAAAATATTCCAAAATTGCATTTTATATGTTTCGATGCAAAATGTTTAAAATCGATGAAAATGAGCAAAGTTTGCATAATTGGCGCTTCAGTCCCCCAAGTTTCTAAAATTGTCAAAAATAGTCCCTGAGTCATAATTTTAAAAGAAAAATCACCAAAGGTCCTTTTAATATCATAACTTGTCAAAATTAGTCCTTTGGTGAAAAATATCAAAAGTTTGAGAAAATTACAAGTTTGGTCCTCCAAGTTTCAAATTTGGCAAAAATGGCCCCTGGAAAATTAGAAAATGTCAAGATTGGTCCTTGCATTATTGAAATTTGTCACTTTTAGTCCTTGGAGCAACTTTGTTGAAATAGGCAGCCTAGGTCCTTCTAATTTCAGAATTTACACATTTAGTCCTTGTGTAATTAAGACCTTTTACACATTTTTGGACCTTGAACCTCTTGGACCCCTGCCATATAAGCATTTTGAACCCCCCTTATTACTAGTATCTGGTCAACCATTCCAGTCAAAAACAGAACACCCCCTTGGCGCCAAAAAAGTCCTCCTTCTCCACTTGATAGTCTGCAACTCAGACAAGCCCATCCCCCCTCCTCACCTTATCCCTATCTTGTTCCTCCACCTCCACCTCCTTCCAAATGCATTTAATGCACCTTCCACCTTCACTCAACCCACACCGTCAAAATACCAATTGGCGCCAAAATTCAATCCAAAGGCCAAAAATAGCTCTGCTGATCCAATGGCCTCAAAAGAAGGTGGGAACTGCTCATTTTGGAGAGAGAATGCAAGCTGAGCTATAAAAGAGGAAGAAAGAAGCAAGATAGGGTGTAGCTAGTTTTATTTATTTTCTTTAAATGTCGTTTTATTTATAAATGTTTTAGCTTTAGTCATAATGTTGTAATCTTTGTTTTTATGTATTAAACTAAGTTGTTTTACAAGTGCAATCCAGTTTTAAGTGGTAATTCAAGGTTTAATATCATTTTATGTTTTCAAGTCCACTGTTGAACTTTTCAGTTTCAAACTCTATTGTCCAAGATTGTTAAAGGCTTATTTTAAGCTTTACTAAGTTTATTTAAGCCATTGAAAGCTTTTTGTAAGCTTGTGCATTAAGATTCAAGCGCTTTAGTTGATGGTCAACAAAAGTCAAATGTTGATGCAAATTGGGTTTGGTAATGGATATTGGGTTGATGCGACTTGAAATTGGGTTGAAATAGGTTAGGGTAGTGTAGGATTTGGGTCCGGTTTTAGCTTGCATATAATACCGGATAAGTGGTAGTAATTTCATTTTCACTTTTCATGCCATTTTGCATTTCATGCTTATATGAATATATGTGGTCACCAATAAGTTAAACCTGCTTATATAGTTTTATTTAGGTCTTTTAATCTCGGTTTGATCAATGATATATGATAATCCAAAGAGTTAGCTTCTTTATTTTGCAAATCGGTGATAATAAGGAGTGTTTGGATTGCTTGTTTAAACTGTTTTAGAGGTTACATTATTGGATTAGATCAGTTTGTTGAGGCTTGTTAAATTTATCTCGCATCAATATCGTGCTTGTTTTGAGCTTGCCTTAATCAATAGTCAAACATTAGCTTTAATCGCTTCTAGGTCTTTTAACTGTTGAGATCACCAAGCTTGTTAAGCATATAGGTTTAGAATCGCTTAAACCACTTGTTGTAGTTATATTTCATCATAATTCATCTACATCAGTCCAAATATTGATCTCAAATCTCAAATAAGTCAAGGTTCTTCATCTGTTTTTAAATGTCAAATGAGTCTAAAATCGGTTTTGCGAAATTGCGATCATTGCATAGTCTTCATTTCAAGTAGATGGGTCTCATATTTGGTCCATGATAGTCACTAGGTGGTCTTTAGAACCATAGTTTTTGTTTTCGCTTAGCTTATTGAATAAGCGAGCTATGTAGTAGAAAGTAGGGGGTCGCCCACGATTTGTATCGATTCGAATCATCATCTTGCATCGATTTTGCCCATTTCCTTATGCTTCTAATCTTCTCAAATTAAGTCCTTATTAGCTGAAAATTGGTACAAATGATCTCGGTTGGTGGTCTTGAGGACCACACTTTTAGTTTTCTCTGTAGCTTTTTAGATAAGCGGTTTCATCGACTTATAGTAGAGGTCGACTGTTTTGCTCATAATATCGCTTGGCCTTAAACTTGGTAGATCACTTATTAGGTGTTAGAATAAGCTTGCAATAGTTCATTTAGAGTACTTGTAGCTTATTGTAGCTTCTACATCAGTTTGGTGCTTGTTGTGTTCCTTTAGCTTATCCAAGTGCTTATTTCATAAGCACTTGGCACATCAGTTTCTATTTCCTCCAAACAAGCCCTTGTTTTTCCAATTTTCCTAGCTTCCTAATATTATTTTAGACTTTTCCTGAAATTTTCAGATTTTTCTTAGCTTGTTTGCTATTTTTCTTAATTTAAATTAGTTTTTAAGCATTTTTAAATAGATTTAATACTAAAAATTAAGAAAAGGTTCAAAAAAATAATTTTTCATTTTTCTTAATTTTAGATAAATATAAAAAGCTTAAAAAGTATTTTTCCATAATTTTCTTGGTTTAAATAGTATTTTCTAGCATTTTAATTAGTTTTAAATAGTTTTAAATTAATAATAAATAAATAAAAAGTCTAAAAAATATATTTTCAGTTTTAAAATAAGTTTTATCATATTTTAGATTTTTCTAAGTCTTAATTTTATTTTTCTAGCTTTATTTCCTAATTTCTTGTATTTTAGGCTAATATTAAATAGTTAAAAATAGTTTTTAATTAATAATAATTAATTAAATAGTTATAAAAATAATTTTCTTTTTCTAAATATTTTCTTTTATCATTAGGATTGTAAAAATGTATTTTTCATATTTTAGGATTTATATTGTATAAGTTTCACTTTTTATTTCAGACGCTTACGTAATTTTATTTTTAAACGTATGTTTTGGGTTTTAAACGCTCATCATTTTAAATATAGTGATAGCGTTTATTTAATATATTTTATCTTTTTAATCTTCTTAATTTGTATTTAAGTCGCTTTAATGTATAAACTTTTTCAAGAGTGTAATATTCAATCTAATCCTTTCTCGATCACTATCATTAGTGATCATTCTATCGTCTCGATCAAGTGTTTAATACACCATCAGCCTCCGATGGGACTAAACGACCCGGAATTCATTCTACGGACTTCATTGTATTTTTTCGAACTGCTTTAAGTCACATACGGTTGGCCATTAGTGGCCAACCAAGGACAGACTGACTGGCCTCAAGACAGATCAAGACTTATAACAACGAGTCACGTAATTTTATTTATTTATATAAGGATATGTAAAAACATTTTTTAAAACTTTAAGGAATATATTTTAACTTCATCAACGCTAATTATGTGTTACTAAACTCAGATTCACAGATAAACATAATATCAATAGTGAAATTTAAATACAAACATTAACATATACGTCTGCTAAATATAGTTAAATCTTGAGTTATTCAAGAATTTTTTACAAAATTTTATTTTAACAAATTTAATGGATATTAATATATAAATAAAACTCGCAAGATAAATATATAATTATATGTAATTACCTTTAAACACAAAATATTAGGTATTAATACAAAATAAACTTTTTTTTATCATAACCCATAACTTAAAAAAATAATTTCAACATGCCGTGAGTGGTGGAAGGTGCACAGAGAGTGAGTGACAGGTTCTTCCCCTATAAAAGTTCAACCCAAACACTTGCAAAACCGACCCATATACTTTTTCACATCAAAATTTAAATTAAAATCAAACCAAAAGAAAAGCATATATTTAATTTTTTTTTTGAATCATATATGGCTGATGTTAAACAAGTTTCAAAGTTAAACTGTATTGATCTCTCTAGCCCAGATATCCCCACCTCTGTTTCCTTGCTCAAACAGGTCAAATTATATATATTTTATGTATTTTGCATTAGATATAGTTATGTATGTGAGGGGTTATTTACAACTATAAATCTGTTATGGTTTATGGGTAATACTTATTAGTATGCATATACATGTTTTTTTTTTTTTTTAGTTCAAATATTAGATACATGTCATATATGATTGTTAGAGTGTGTTTGTTTCATTAAGATGTTTTGGGTCTGATCTGACTACCACATCTTACTAGTAAGAGGTGGCTAGAAAGTCATCTGAACGAAATAATGTTGTTTGTTTTGTATAATTGTCCGAATGATTTTAAGTGCTCGTTTTGCAATTTGTTTACTAAACCAACGCAATGCGATAATAAGTAACTTATGTAAATATGAAACAAGACTTTTTATCATAAATATAACATAGTTAATAAACAATCAAATATATTATATAAAGTTTACAAACGAGTAAGAGGCAGAAGACAAGTCCCCACCTCTTCTGAGTAAGATGTTATATGTCTAACGGGTCTTACTCAAAAGAAAATACAAACAAGCAAAACGTTGCCTCCTCTTACTCGTAAGAGTAAGAGAGTAAGAGGCTAGTAAGACCCTTTTTTAAAAAGTGTTTTTGGTTGTGTTATATAGGCATGCATGGATTCTGGTTTTTTCTATGTAACCAATCATGGGATTAGTCCAGAGTTTATGGAACATGTTTTTACTCAAAGCAAAAACTTTTTTGATCTCCCGTTGGCCGAAAAAATGAAGCTTCTTAGGAATGAGAAACATCGAGGATACACGCCTGTTCTTGACGAACTTCTTGATCCCGTTAATCAACTTCATGGTTTGTTCACATTTTTCTTAGTGATCATGTGTTACGCAAATGTTTCATATGAATATCCTCAAAAGTATGCTCAGTTACGCATTGCTTCTATGAGTTCTATCTGAACTTTTGTTAATTGATATTGTAGGTGATCACAAGGAGGGATTTTATATAGGTATTGAGTTGCCTGAAGATGATCCGGAAGCTCAAAGGAAATTTTACGGGCCAAATTTGTGGCCTGACTCAGGTAATATTAGCATTTAGCAAGTCTTGTTAAGAACTTAGGGCGTGTTTGGATGTGCGCCTTGAGAGTGATTATTTGATATTGAATAATTAGAATCAGATTATCAGTTGTATGTCACAAGCTGTAAAAATAGTGTTTGGATGTACTTCAGCTGTATAAGGTTGCAGTAAAAATAATGTTTGGATGTGCTTCAGAGTGTTAAAAAATTTCTGACTATAGATGAAATTAATCGATAAATTGACTAAAAAGGACAATTTGGTTAAGAAATGAGTTCTGTTATAAATATTTGTCAAGTTTGGTTTGAAGAATGTCTTCTTTATGATACGCGTAGATAATCAGTTCTGTTATAAATACAACTGATTATCAAAACTCAGAAGCACACTTTGTTTATCCCAACATTAATAGCCGAATAATATGACTTCAAGTTGCAATAAACAGTTATAAATCACTATTCCAAATAGGCGAATACCCATTAATTATTCACCAAATACACGGATACCCATTAATTATTCACCACTACTATTCTTAATCTTATTTAAGTTGTTTAAATGGTTGTCACAGACATCTTGCCTGGATGGAGGCAAACTATGGAAAAATATCATCAAATGGCTATGTAAGTTATCTCCAGCGTATGAACTGTCAATTTATCGTACTTCGTGCTACTTAATGTTTAACAGAATTCATTTTATCTCCTTTTTAGGGAAGTAGTTAGAAAAATCGCAAGGCTTATATCTCTGGCACTTGATCTAGAAGCCAACTTTTTTGATCGACCAGAATTTCTTGGCAGACCTATTGCAACCTTACGCTTGCTGCATTATGAAGGTGCAAACTAAACTCTTTGCCAAAAGGGATTCCAGTTTACACCATCGTTTTTGCAGGAAAATGTGAAAGTTGGTTTGTTTTTGTAGGTCAAGTATCTGACCCTACAAAGGGAATGTATGGTGCTGGTGCACACTCTGATTATGGTTTGGTTACTCTCCTGGCAACCGATTGTGTTTCTGGACTCCAAGTATGCACATTTAAACGTATACCTTTATACTTATCATTTTACTTTCAAAATAAGGAACTGTTCTAATGTTTTTATAGATATGCAAGGACAAAGACGCAAAGCCTCAGGTGTGGGAAGACGTTAAGCCACTGAAAGGGTATGTGGGTAAATTGTGTACACCTTTAAACGAACAATAAGACTGATAAACAAAGGTTCTAATGTTTTTCAGAGCTTTTGTGGTAAATCTTGGTGATATGCTGGAACGATGGAGTAACCGGATCTTCAGGTACAAGTATTCTGGTTTAAGTCATTATTCTGCAGCGGTTTGAAAGTAAGTCATTGTTTTGCATACTTTGACTCTTGCCTGGAAATGACTAAAACCCCGAAAGAATTTAATTGTTAGTATTTTGGAACTATTACAAAATTAGAATTAATTTCACATCTATTTCGACTCTTTAAAGTAGCAGGTTTCACTAAAACGTCCACCTGAAATAGATAGGATGTTGACTAAATAAGGCAAAACATTCAATATGAAACAGAACTGAACTATCCGCCACCTGTATCCATGGCCTACCAACACTAACTAATGGATTTTGCTCATACCGAGTAATATCTTTCGTCATCAAGTTACTCACTTTTTAAACTATCTTAACTTTCACTCTCTTTAGATAGTACCATTCATTGTGAATATGTTCAAAGGGCAGCATAATATTTAAAATTTACCATCTATCACGTTTCTGCACTTGTAGATTTTAGTGTTTATTTAGCGTTCTCTAACATTTGCTTAAATAGGTCGACATTGCATCGAGTGTTGGGAAATGGCCAAGAGAGATATTCTGTAAGACCTTTTCCTTATCTGAAACACGGTTTTCTAACTTCTGGATTAACTTTTTGAACAAAAGTGATTCACAGCATCTTTTAAGCCTTTGAGATATTGAGCAATAACCGTTTTCTTGCTTTCTTTCTATGAGCAGATCCCATTCTTTGTGGAACCTAGTCATGATTGTGTGGTTGAATGTTTACCTACATGCCTATCAAAATTAAACCCACCCAAGTAAGTATTCAAGAACCTCCTTTTTTCTCATCTTTTATTTATTTTGCAAACCATCTGTTTCATGAAATGAACAAAAGACGGAAGTTCCCAAAATAACCAGTTTTGAACAACCTGTGAAAGCTAAAATATACTAATAAAGAATATCGTTTCGGACACGTTGGTCCATAATCAATTGGCTACTATACAAAGAGCTTTTTTTGCACCTTGACAAAAGATAACTGAGTGTAACGAAATTTCAAGTGCGATAATTTGGAATGAATCAACATTGCACTTTGATACAAAGAGCTTTTTTTGCACCTTGACAAAAGATAACTGAGTGTTTGTAACGAAATTTCAAGTGCGATAATTTGGAATGAATCAACATTGCACTTTGATACACCATGATAGAACAACCAATGTTTGTCATGCCGAATTGCATATTATATATTTGGTAGAATGCTGTTTTACTTGATGAGCATTGCTTGTTTAGTTGGCTTTGTTTACATTTTGACTGTGTTAGGTTTCCTCCTATCAAGTGCGAAGAGTACCTTCTTCAGCGATATCGGGATACCCATGCTGATCTAAGTACATACAACTAACCCTGAATTTGATTATACCATTAGTTTGTTGTATTTAAGATTGCAAGTTTTGGTATTTCTGATAGTAATTTGCATCTGAACTATATATTGTGTAACATATAAGATTGGTTGTTAGAGGGTTAGCAATATGCTTGTACTTCAACTTTATTATGAAGTGACTGAATTTTTTGTATTCTTTTATGTTATTTACATGCCTTGAATTTTAACAATCATACAGTTAGATCTATACCATCATATCCTTTGGAACCTTTGGATTGAGTGGTTGGATTAGGGAGTTTCTGTGAACATGTATAGTTTGGATGGTTAAAATGTGTTGTGTACTATTGATTGCGTAAGTAATAGAATGCTTTTCGACGTTTTTAAAAAAACATTCTTTGCAATATTTTATCTTCACTCCCACATCCTTAGCATTTGATTTTAATCAAATACTAGTGGTCAAATTAGCAGAAAAGCACAAAAAGGATAGAACATCTTGATGGTGATTGCAAATCTTTGCATCTCTATTGAAGACCCATGTTTGGTAATTTGATGATGATCATAGAAAAGACAAGTGAATTATGATTTAAGAGCAGCTATTATTATTGAACTAAGGAAAACATGCACACCATAACCACCATGTCCAAAATCCGTACTAAACCACTTACAAAACAACACATAAGGAATACAAAACAAGTGATAACAAACTCGAAAGTATAAACTCAAACCACTAGTAAGCTGGTGGTTTATCTGTAGCTTCGGTAGTTGGGAGTGTACATACAGCTCTCAGCATACTTCACTAGATCCGAGGGCGAGGGAGACGCGTTGCCAAACCTGTAACACATTTATCCAGTTAGTTAACATTGAGACATCCAGTTAACATTATCCTTTCAGAACAAACTGTAAGTAGCAAGGTGAAGATTTCAACTCATCACATACTCAAAAATATTGATTTTGGTTATTTTGCATCCTAACGGGTCAAAAGATATCTAAAAAGGAGAAAGGTCAAATGGGTTAAATGGGTCAAACTGGTCATAAGTTGCTCAAATTGTATGTAATGGATGATACATCCTAAATCATTTTATTCAAATGTTACAATATTATCTGACACTAATTATCAAGAACTTTATAATCGTGACAAAAAGGGAAACCCGACCCTGTTTCCATATATACTATTTTGACCCGAACCTTTTCTTAACTGATACTCAACTCCCTGCAACATCTATCAATAAGAATAAGCAACTCACCAAGGTCATATGCTTTAGCAGCAACGTGCGCAGCAATATTAGCAGAAATCTTCCTGATGTTAGTGAGTGGAGGATAAATCATCCCCTTTTCATAGTGCTCTTGTGTTACTTGATTAGCCAATGCTTCAGCTGAACAAGAAAAGATTCACTAATTTAGTGATATGTTGATACAGATGATCCATGTTATATAAAATTCACAGCAGATTAAACAGATTCATAAGAATTTCAACATTTAGCAACAGTCTTTCCAGTAAGAAATCAGATTAGTACTTACATGCTGCCAAAAGCATCTCATCATGTACACGGATTGCACCAGAGATGACCAACCCAAAACCAAGCCCAGGGAAAATGTAAGCATTATTAGCCTGGATATATATGAAGATAAACTAATATAAGCATAAATGATCAATGGTATATTACCAAAACTTGAATGTATTAATAAAAGTATGACCTGGCCAGGAATGTGGAGTTTGCCATTGTATTCATAAGGATCAAAAGGACTGCCACTGGAAAAGATTGCACGCCCCTACATAATGATCGATTGAGTGTTAGTTTGTGATAGCTTTTATGGAAGTTAAAACGGTGAAAAAGTTATTAATTTTAGTTACCTCAGTCCAGGTATAAGCTTGTTCAGCAGTGCACTCAGCTTGTGATGTTGGATTGGATAGAGCCATAATAAGTGGTCTCTGCATACAATAAAATAATCCATTAGTTTGTGTTCCCCTGTTGTATCTGAGCGAATAGATGTGGCAAAGTTCCATTTACTTAAAATGGTTCAATTCACGTTATGTTTATCTCCAGCAGGTCAAATATAAAGAAACAGCGAAAGGAAAATGGGTCAAACATGTCAAAAGTCCCCGAGGTTTGGTTACTATTCATGAAAACTCCTAAGTCATGTAATTAAAAAAAATAGATTATTATCGAAATACTAAAATTGTAGTTATCAAATGTAAAACATTGGTAACTTATTAGAGTTCAAAGTTTCGGATATTCATGCCAACCCAACACGGCCCCTATCTAACAACTCACACTCATTTTGAGTTTTGAACATGTACCCGGCTTGTCTGACCCACTCATTTAGCCACCTGTATAAAAAAAGCGAGTGTGCCAGTGTGTCTATGTGTGAAAGGGAAAAAGAGAGAGAACCTCATTGAAGGCTGCCATGGCCTCAACCACTTCTTTTGTAAACGTCTGACCAACCCCAGATGTTCCAATCAATACAGTTGGTTTGATGGCCTAATGATTAATGGTAAATGAAATGTAGAGTTTAGCAGCAGTGGTCAAAAGTTTATCATGAATAGGTAAAAATAAATGAACATTATCAAAATTGTCTTACCTTGACGGCATCTAAGAGAGTTGAATGAGGCTCACATTCATGAGCCCATGGTTTCTTAAAGTGCTGAAGGGATTCTTTACGAGAACTAACAATCAACCCCTGAAGAATCAACAGTGATCATGTAAGGACATAAGCATGCACCATGAAAAATGTATTAATCCAAATGTACTCACCTTAGAGTCCACAAGGTATATCTTCTTACGGGTCTCTTCAATAGGAATGTTTGTCTATAAACAGTAAATAGAACGATAAGAAAGTTAGCAGTTGCTAAAGCATGTTACATAACTGTACAATTTTACTTAAGCATAACGACTGTACCTTGGTTGATATCTCAAGAGCTATAAGCTCTGCTATACCAGTTCCAGCCTGAAATATAAACATGAATAGAATGTCAGTGAAACTGGAGCATCCAGTTGTCCAAAATCCAAATGATCAGTTTGCCAGGGTCTAGAAGAGCTTAAAATAGATTTCAAAAAAATGAGCACAAAGATAAGGGACTCACTTCCCCAGCACCAAGGAACAAGAACGTGTGATCAGCCAAGCTACCGCCAAGTAATTTCAGTGATGCAACAAGACCAGCAAGAACCACAGATGCAGTCCCCTACAAACCAAAGATTCAAAAGTTATACAGGGATTTTAAATACTAGCCCAATGAAAATTCGTCAATTAGTTGTGTTGTATACCTGTATATCATCGTTGAACACCAAATGACTAGTTCTGTATTTGGACAACAGCTCAAATGCATTGTGGTTTGCGAAATCTTCAAACTGCAAAATTTAAAATGTCAACACAGTGTGCACGAATATATGTACTTATGAGCTCTTACAGTCGGATGTAACAAACGAAAGGCACATGGATTATTTACCTGCACAAGGACTTTTTCACCATAGTTCTGCTTGACTGCAGACATGAACTCTTCAAGTAACTCGTAATATTCCTGCAGAAACATAAGATATAAAAGCTTGCCCTCTATACTATTATATCAAAGAAAAGACATAATAAAAGTACGAAACAATAAACATATAGAATACGTACCTTTCCAGTAGCCCTCTTTTGTTTAAGTCCGATGTAGAACTCATCATCCAGAAGCTTCTGGTTGTTGGTCCCCACGTCAATGGTTACAGGCAAGCACTGCATAAACAAGTTAAAAGCAATTAGTAAATCTACAATTAAATGGGTTTTGCAATTATTTTGATAGGAAAAGTTATAAGGCTATTTTAAACCATTGAGTTGATAACTACGTAATAAACTGAATACAAAAGTAAGTACTCATGCAACCTCTAGGTATCTAAAATCTATGAATTAAAACGTTTAATGGAGCTACCGCAGAAGGCCTAACTCCTCCAAGTGCGGTATATAAAGCCAGTTTCCCAACTGGGATTCCCATACCCTGTACAAATTTATAGAGTTCAGTTATACAATTTCGACATTCATGAAACAAAATCAATAAGGATATACGGTTAGCTTATGGTACCTGACACCCAAGATCTCCCAGTCCCAAGATACGCTCACCATCTGTCACCACGATAACTTGAATACTCCTCTCAGGCCAGTTCTTTAGCACCTCAAGAACCTTGCCCCTGCAGATTCAAGTAACTCAAGTGTCAATTAATTACTAATTTGAAATAATCAATATAAACTGAACACAGTTTCGTCTAACAGCCATACTTCTCTTTCAAACTAATGTAGAGACCCTGAGGACGCTTGAAAATACTCCCGTATTTCTGGCAAGCTTCACCAACTGTAGGAGTGTATACAACAGGGAGAAGTTCTTCCACATTATCAATCAGAAGCTTGTAGAACAGTCTCTCGTTTCGCTCCTATAAACCATAATAGAACGAACATTTAAGACCATACAGCAAACAGGATACAACTTGTGAAAATATGTTGATTACCGAAACGAAACAAAAATACAAGTTTCAAGTAATACCTCGAGTTCCATCATAGCAACATACTTGTGCAACGGAACATCATAACTACGGATATTTTGCATCAAATTCTTCTCCTGATGAGTCATAACACAAAATACATCTTATGTAACATGTTCGATCCAAATAAATTATCAGCATCCATACAAGGATTTTGTAACAAACGCAAACCTGAAGCTCCTGATTCGAAATAGACGTAGGCAACACAGACCGCGCAAGTAATGCGCATCTCTTTCCCTCTCAGTAAACGCAAGTCCCTTGTTATGGTGTGGATCCCTCAGCAAAGTGTATCCACTATAAACAACAATAATCTTCCACAGTTACAACAAAATTCGACATGATCACCTAACTAACTGATCTAATCATCAGAAACCTAACTAAATTATATAGACATAAATATGGATCATAAATCAGTCATTCAGTCAAAGCAAAATTCAACATCAATAAAAGATAATCCGATTCCAGACTACTCATAGACTGATGCATATTACACACTTGAAAAGCTTTGTTTACAAAACAAACAAACAACATCCTCGAAGCTTAAATTGAAGCAATAAGCAATAACATAATAATAAATAATATCTAAACTAAAAAGTTATTGGACCAAAATTGTAGATGAACATGATGATGTAGTAATTAATTTAATCAGCATAACCTAAACTGATTAAACAGTCAATAATTACAGATAAACATCTTACAACTTCCTATCAAGTATCAAATTTCATATATATTACACCTACTGATATTACAAACAGGTTGTAGATACAATTTGTACGTACATATTGTCATGAGTATACAACAACAAATATTCCGTTCAAAAAGCTTCATTCATATCAACTGAATGAAGAAGCTAAAACGAAGGAAAATAAGAGTATACCTAGCGACAGAAACAGTCCATGGTGTAACAAGTTGATCTTCCGTAGCACGATCCTCACCGTACACGTCCTCAACACCACCGCCTACCGTTGAGTTCGGGTCAACCACCGTCGTCTCATTAATAACGTTTTCCATGTTTTCGACAAAGTTTTTATTCAGTTTGTGTAAATGTGTTGTGTGTTACGAAATTCAGACAAGGCTATATGTGTTTATATATACACACTTTTTTACCTTACCAACTAGTGCTGCAGTATTTATTTTGGTCAATTATTTGAGGTGCTGGTCAAACTTATACAAATGTCAATTATATATTACTGTATTATATATATATCCATGTGGATGTGAATGGGATGTTTTTGGATATTGTTTAGGAACGCGTTAACTTTGTATTAGTGGCTTCTTTTTAATTATTCTTACGTTCAGGGAGTTTGGTAAGGGTATCTTTAAGTTGGAGGAGCTTCTAACACGATCCGCGGTGCATACTAACAACAATAGTTTTTATTATTTAAATAAGTTTTTTAAAAAGTTTTTTTTGCATTGTATTCATAGTTTTTTGAAAAGTTTTTTTAAAGTGACTTGGTATAAGTTTTTCTTTAAAATATTATGTATTAAATGTGGTATGCATTAAATGCAAAAAGTCATCAAAGACTTTTTGCATTATGACTTTTTGCATTGCTGATGCTTTAAGTATATTAATAAGCCTCTAATTTCTTTTAATTAATTTCTAAATAGGTTATATGACAGCAGACTCAAGAACGCGACTACGCAGATCTCAGAATTAAATTTTCTACGAACAAACGCTATTTTATTTTGGATCACTTGGATTTCGATTTATGTTTGTGTTCAATTAAATTCATACATATTGGTTAAATAGTTTTATATTTTGATGAAGGTGTGTTTTAATAGTGTATTGATTATACTTGTGCTTTAAATACTTGTAAATTATGCTTATTTACTTGTATTTCCTTAAAATTCTTATTTTAGTTTATTCATGGGTGGAAGCTTAATTATATTGTACTTTGTGGTTAAAAAATTGTATTTTTGGATGAAATGGTGTTTTTAATAGTGTATTAATTGTATTATATGAGTAGTATTTTATGTGTGCTTTAGATACTTGTAAATAATGTTTATAAGGTAGTATTTTCTTAAAATTCTATTTATGGTGATTTTAAAATAATAAATAAGATGAAAGTTGTCTTCCTTCATTATAAGTAGTAATTCCTTCATTATAAGTAGATAGATATAAATTTTATTAATACTCAATGTAGAATTTTCAAATGAAAATATAATTTGGATTCAGATGAGTAGAATACAACACATATGGTCTTCTTTCTAATGGTGTTTTCAATTTTTGTGCATTATTTAATGTAATAATGCATGTTTTTCCACAAAAATTACTTGACTACCCATTTTTAAATGGGTGTGTCTACACATACCCATACTTTTACCACCATTTCAAAAATACACATTTATGTCGGGTATATAAATACACGACATACTTGAGAGATACATGTGCATCAGGGATTCAAAGTTGAGCGAATATAAAAGAAACCCTAGCTAATGTCGGGTAAAAAACTACTAGACATACGCAACATAGCTTATGTCGGGTAAAAGCATACTAGACATACGCGACATGTACATTGGGAATGAACAAGGCCGGAAAAAGCTGACAAAAAGCATAAGGAATAAATTTTTGAAATGACAATTCGTAGCAATTTAGCTTATTTGAATGGGTATACACTTATTTTTTTCATAGATTTAAAACAAAACATTCATTTTGAGTTTATTTGTTATAGTTGTGTGGTGTTGATAAAAAAAATTTGGGTGTTGTTGGTGGTGTTGTGGTGACAGGGGTGGTGGTGGCGCGAGCGGTGGTGATAAATTGGTGTTGTTCTTGGTGTTTGTGGGCGGTGCGCGACAGAGGCGGTGGTGGCGTGAGTGTAGTGGTGTTACGTGGTGGTGATAAATTGGTGTTGTTGGTGGTGTTGTGGTGGTGGTGTGGTGACAAGGGTGATGGTGATAAAAAAAAGTATTGGTGGTGGTGTTGTGGTGACAAGGGTGGTGGTGACGTGATTGTGTGGTGGTGGTTTATTAATGAACTGTTGTGGTGTTGTGGCGGTGCTGTGGTGACAAAGGTGGTGGTGACGTGACTGTGGTGGTGTTGGTTGCCTTATTGACGTGTTTGTGTGGTGGTGGTGGTGGATGCGGTGGTGACTGAGTTAACGGTTGTTGCGGATTATCGGGTATTTCGAAATATTTATTTTTTTGTTCCATTACACTTATTGTTTGTTTATTTGTAACGTATATGTGTTTTAGTATATATTTATATGTTTATGTTATTTTAGGATTATTCTGCGCAAATTACATGTAGGAGTAGGTTGTCATTAATTAGTGATATTAAAAATCTGATCGCGAACACCCTAAGGAAAATTATTTAGGAAACATGTTTTGGTTGGTTGTTAGATATGCCGAAAATGCAAGAGAGCGGGTGTTACTACATTATTTTATATGCCATCAAGGGCCGTGTGAAGAGGGAGACAAGGTGATTGTTCCTTTGAGATATCGTACGTGATCTTGATCGGGTAGTGAGGTTGAGATTAAGTTTGGTCGAGGAATTCTATATATTTACGAGTCTAAGGTTTGGGATGATTTTAGTAAGCATTATGAAGATGAACTTAATTTGTTTAGGAGACGAGTGTTCCTTCGCTCATCGATTCGCGTAAAATACAAGTCGGTATGTTGTTAAGTAAGATAAAAGCGCAGAGTTTAGTGATTTGAGCGACATAGATGTTGGGCTTTGTTTGATAGGCGTGTTGATATTGGTGTTAAAAGGGACTGAGCTTAGGAATGTAGGTGACGGATTTTTATTTAGGTTAGTAGAGGATTTAGATGCTTGGAATGTGTATCCGTGGGGGTCGTTCGTATGGCCAACCTTGTACAAGAATCTAAAGGATGCAGCAGTTCAGTGTAGGGCAAAGCACTTTGCCGAGGGGAGGGATCCTGATTCACTTCCTAAGTACACGTTGAATGGCTTTATATGGGCCCTCAAGGTATGTCTTATATAAATTTCTAAAGTTCATGTATATGTATACCGTTAACGAATTTAAACAAAATTTCCTTTTTATAGACGTAGATATTGGAGATGTTCCCTCATGGTGCGGCCCCTGCTTTTTTTTTTCATAAATTGTTGTATCCCCGGTCAATTGCGTGGCATTATAAAAACATGGTATTTAGAGAGCGTCTAGACATGTTTTTGGGTGGCCAATTGAATGTGAGTTTGAGATATGACCTTAATTTTTAACTATATAATTATACTAATTTTTTTTTGGCTTTTTTTAATGTTGTGTATATTGTCCATGTTTTTTAAAGGTAAATCGCCTTTGCCTAGGCTTACACCGGATGGCTTTGAGGAAAATACCCAGTGGTGGGCTCAAAGTAAAGCGTATTTTGATGGGAATTGATATCGTGGTCCGGGTCGAGAAAACCTCCTTTTCACGAAAGCAAACTTTTCAACCTCTCAGCAAGGAACCAAATCGCAGTAAGTAGTATGGGGTTCTGAGCTTGATTTCGCTCTTTGTAGGGAATAGGAATGCTAGAAAGAGATATATGACGGAAGGTGGGGTCGAGGAAGATTATTTTTATTCTTTTATGTTTTTTAAAAAGCAAATGTAAATATCTCATGGTATATGATTGAGGGTGGTACTTCTACCGATTTCACTATTTTAACTAATTATCTAATTTAACTAATTAACTATTGGATATGTTATACTAATTGATGTGTGCTCGTATGATAATTAAAGATGTGTTCACTTAGATGCTATTACTCCCTAGTTATATTTTATTAGTCGGTTGAATTGCCACTTCCTTTATCTTAATTGGTGTGTTGTATTACGGTTAGTCGTAGGCGTGCCTAATTCCCTAGTTCTATGAATTGTAACTCTCCTTAGAATACCCGGATCGCAAGTGCAATAGCATCTCCTCAAATACACTACTATCCTAAAGCTACACCACTAATAAACACAACGCATGGACTATTGTGCACTCAAAGACTTTTTGCTATTTAGGACGTTCAATCTTGCAACAATTAAAGAAGAAGCCAGTTTTCCTTACTCTAGCGTCTACCAATTAAGACAAGAGACAACCTAACAACAATTAGTAACTAGGTTTCATAGATCTAAGCAAACACAAGAGTAATTTAGCTAGACATGTTAAACAAGAAAGCATACACACAATTAATTGAACATCGGGTAGACATAATGATAAATTGGATAAACAAACTTATCTTGTGGTGTAAAATAAGGTATGGGACCGAGAATACTTTCCAAGTCGGACTACAACCGAGTTAGGGTTTACTCCAATATATATAAATTCATATGTATATTACATTTTGATAAAATCGAATGTGGTGTGGTCATGTATGCTAATATCACGATTCATGGTTAGATGAGTTTGTGCGTTCTAAATTCAAGTCGATCCCAATATTTCGCTTAATTTTAAATTTAGCACCCTTCATTTGACGCTCAAATGGATATTATTGAGACGACGAGGTAACTTTATTTTGCTGACACGCTTATGCGAATGTAGGAATGCCACATCTATATGTGGTTAAAGCGAAACAATTTGAAGAAACTACATATTTTAGGTCAACCCAAGACAACCCAACGCTTTACAATTTTTGAAACAACACCTAACCAAAACATCGAGTTATCCGCTTTTCAAAACAACTCATCTTATTTCAGTAATAAAAACCATAATACGTCTTTTTTTAATGATGGCCCATCTCAAAATTTTGAATCAAATGATTATGAAAATAATGAGTCCGAGGTATAGAGATGAGGTGAATTTCATCATCATTTGCATTTAGGTCAGATGATGATGTAGAAGATGAAGAAAATGATGGTTTTGTTGGTGTAGATGATAACCCAAAACCAGCTCACAAAGAATGGAATAATATTTTTCATTAATGCCTGAAGTTCCAGAAACACCTCTTTACCAATCGAAACCAATAATTTCAAATCAATATAATAGCGACATCGATTTTTATGTCGGAAAGTTTTTTCCCACAAGAAAAAAATTAGACGTTGCAATTAGGTTGAAATGTATAGAAGAAGGTTACTAGTTTTTGGTAGGAAGGTCGGAACCAGATAGGTTTTCTTGTAAATGCTTTCATTTTAAAGAATGCCAAAGGAGAATTAGCGCTAAATGCGTGTAAGGTACAAATGTGTTTCAAGTTACATGTATGGTAGTGATGCAGGTTTTACTGATCAGGTTTTAATATTTATATAGTCTCGTTATACCTATGGTCTACCCTAATGCACTAACGGGAATCAATAGAGGAGAGTGGTGCTAACCTAGTTATTCCTTGTTGGAAAATTTAGTGCACTTGTGGGATTAGTTCACACCTGGTTTTGGGTTAGGAGGTACGGAGTGTACACCCATGAGGTCCCTGAACACCCTGGCTCGACTCAATAGTGGTTTGTACTACTAGTGTATTGGTTACTATCGATAATGTAGCAACCGATGGTTCCTACCGGTAGTGTTATGGTTCCCGCCGCTAGTGTAATGGTTCCCGATGGTTCCTTCCGATGGTTCCTCGCCGATGGTTCCTCGCCGGTAGTGTATGGTTCCGGTAGTGTTGCAGTTGATAAATTTGTAATGCCTTTGACTCTTTCAATTGGCTTTAATGACTGCTTTATGACCACATTTAATTGGTCATGTAACCACTATTTCTAGGATTATGGAGGTTATTATGGGTTATTAATTGGCCGTTAAACACACACTATGTCCATTGATTAGTGTTGAGTGTTCTCTACTATAAATAGAGAGTGACATCTTTAACTGGAAGACACACTAAAAACGAACAATATAAGGAGAAACAAACAAAAAGCTTAAACACTTATAAGCGCAAGGGTTATTGAATTGTGCCTAATTATATAACTACATTTGGTCTTATCCCAAGTAGATATTCGTAACCCGCATTGTGGTCGAATAGTTTACTTTGGAAAGTGATCACACGATTCCAAGTGATATCCGTAACCACCTAGTGGTATTGGCCGACTTTGATTATCTTACCCTGCTCGAGCTAACCACCAACAATCAAAGTAAACTATTTGTGATAATCAAATCGTCCGCAATGAACACATGGCTTCAAACTTTTCCAAGCTTGATAAATTTGAAGGGTGGACTTCGTGAGACGGCGTAAGAAGATGCACTTTTTGTCAAGCAAGCACGAGCGTGGTGTATGTGCTAACCACTCCTATTCTTGATGATGGGGATGATGCTACCGTGGAGCGATCGAGGAGGAGCAAATGGGAGAATGATGATTACATTTGCGCACGCCTAATCCTCAATGGTATGTCCGATTCTCTCAGATGATATTTATTAGAACTTTGAATCTTCCAGTACCGCGATTCCTCGATGCCAAATATATGGTCGAGGATGCATCAAGTAAGAAGTTCCTTGTAAGTAATTTACAAATTACAAAATGACCGATTCAAGACCGCTTATGGAACAATACAATGAACTTTGGTATACTTGGAAGGTTTTCACAACACAATATACACATGGATGAGGCTATTCAAGTCTCTTGTGTCATTGATAAACTTCCCCTTCGAAAGATTTCAAGCATACCTTGAAACATAAGAAGGAGGAGTTAACTCGTTGAGTTAGGCAATCATCGCGCATTGAGGAATCTCTCAAGGTGCGTGATAATGACAAGCCAAAGAGTAGCAATGCTATCGGTGCATCTGTTGTAAATATGGTGGAGCATAACAACTCCACCGGTACAATGACAACAAAGGCAAACGCAAATATCATGACAACACAAGGGCAAATCCTAACAAGAAGGCAACACCTACTTGTTGGAAATGTGGCAAACCGGTCACATTAAAAGGGATTGCAAAGGTGTTAAGGTTGGTGGTAAAGCCAATGGATCAGAACTAATGGTTCGTGGAGTGGCGGTTCTTCCAACTCACCGAAAGGTCGAATATGGTTTATAAGTCTTTTCGATTTATTATGTTACATATGTATCTCGAATCTCATTATGTCTTGAGGATGATGATGTTGCGTGTTGGGTTGACTCGTGCAACAGCTCATGTGTGTAAAGATAGAAGATGGTTCAAGAATTATGAGTCACCGAATGATGGTTCTATTCTTCATATGGAAATGAGTCAACACCTTGGTGCATGGTCATGGTTGTGTAGATCTTAATTTTAGTTTCGAAAGATTGTAACTTTGTTTAATGTTATTCATGTTCCCGATATCGTGAAGAACTTGGTTTCAAGTAGTATTTTGAATAATCATGGATATAAACAAGTTATTGAGTCCGATAAATTTGTTCTTTCTAAGCATGGTGTTTTTATTGGTTTTGCATATTTGTATAATCAAATGTTCAGCTTAATATTGTCACCGATAGTGTTAATTCAAAGATTTGTGACCACCATCGACCGACCGACTCTACCCTATGGCATGCAAGACTGGCCATGTACACTTTAAGAGAATGCAAGATATGTCTAAGGACGGGTTAATCCCATTTTGACATGGACACCAAAAGTGTAAAACTTGCATGTTGACCAAGATAACCAAGAAACCTTTTCGTGGTGTTAGTCGCGAGACTAAGATCTTGAGCTTATACACAAATGACTGTGTGATTTGCATGCCAATCCTTCTTTGGGAAATAAGAAGTACTTTGTGACATTTATTGATGATGCTTCAAGGTTTTGTTATGTCTATCTCGTTACATACCAAGGATGAAGCATTAGATAAATTCAAAGTGTTTAAAACCAAGTTGAATTACAACTGGGTCCCCGATCAAAAGATTAAGGATCGATAGGGAGGTGAGTACATGGATACTCAGATTTTCATCATTGGTATAATCTATGAAACGATTTCCCATTATACTCCTCAAGAAATGGTATTTCAAATGAAAAATAGGTGTCAAGGAGATGGTTAATTCCATGTTGTCCTATTCAGACTAAGTCAAGGGTTTTGGGGTGAAGCTATGTTAACAAGTTGCTATTTATTAAATAGGTTCCTAACAAAAGGAACAAGGTTACCCTTATGAACTCGTTGGACTAAAAGGAAACCCAACTCAAGACACTTTGATGAGAATAGATTCTCATCGGTCCTCGGACCAATGAAGTCATCGTGATGATATTGGCTTTCGAACTCGGGAAGAGCAAAAGCAATCAATAATGAGATGAGGATTCCATCATGAGGGCAACAACACTCGGGTGTTGGTCAATAATGAGATGGATTCCATCATGGGCAACAACACTGGGTGTTGGTTGATCTCTCCGGTTGCAAACCTTTGGGTTGCAAATGGATTTTCAAAAGGAAAATGAAGGTTGATGGAACTATTGAAAAGTTCAAGGCTAGACTAGTCATTCGTGGCTTTAAACAAAAGTTGTGGATAGACTATTTTGATACTTATGCCCCCCGTGGCTCGTATCGATACTATAAGATCGCCGATTGCTTTGGCATCTATTCACAACTGATTATTCATCGATGTCACACCCCAAATTACTGCTTTGCAAATGAATGGAATTCTGGGGATGATCGTCATAGCATCAAAGTTACGCTTATATCGAATCGACCTAAAGTGTCATTTTGAAAATATCGCTTGATAAAATAATCGAGTTTACAAAACATAAGTCCCAAAATATTACCAATATACCAAAATGAGTTTGTTACAATCAAACGATAGTTAAGTTCATAAAATATATAGACGCGGCCGACACCGCGACTCTATGATAAGTCCACATGCATGCCATGAAGTGAATGCCTTAGATACCGAGATAAAACATGCTAAAAGTGTCAACACAATGGTTGAGTGAGTTCATAGAGTTTAGTTAACAAGTAAAGCTTTTAAAGAGCGCTCATGCAACAAAGGCAAAGTTTTTAGTCATTTAGAATAGTCCACAAAGCAAAGGCATTGTAAATCCACCCGCCCAAGTTCCACCATACAAAACTTGCAACCTGTATTCACAACCCACCGCCAAAATATGTCTAGCTTATGTTCAAGCACACGTGGTCAAATGAGTTCACAAAGCAAAGGCATTGTAATCCACCCGCCCAAGTTCCGCCCATACAAAACTTGCAACCTTTGTGTTCACAACCCATTGCACAAAATATAGTATGTCTAATAGTCAAGTATACGATGTCATAATAGTTCATAGTATAGCACCACGTATATAATAATGTATGCCAGGCAAAGCCCATAGAATAAATAATATGCGTCCCGTAACATAGTGGACGAGAGGTTGGCCGACCTCTAATAGCGCTATCCATACTACCTACTATTAGGAGACTAACAATGCGAATGTACGAACAGTACATCATACAACTATTATATACAATTAAGAACACTCCGAACATGGGAGAATTTGCATTGTTCCGAACATGGGAGACTTTAGATTGAGAACGCTCCGTAACATAGTGAGACATTCGCTCCGGACCGGGAGGCTTTAGGTTGTTCAACAAGGGAGACTTTATAGTGATGTCGCGAACACGGAGACTTTATAGTGATGCTCAACACGGAGACTTTATAGTGATGTTCGAACATGGGAGACTTTATAGTGATGCTCCAACACGGGAGACTTTAGGTCAAGGTCATAATACGTCACGGTTCAATAAGTTCAAACAAGTCATAAGTTTGTATTTAAGTTCAAGAGTTTCGCTCAAAAGTTCGTAATTAAGTTCAAAGATTTAAGTCGGGTTCAAAAGTTCGTAATACCAAAGAGCTCGAATAATATCAAAAGGTTCAAGATAGTCGGGCGCTCAAAATCACGCCAAACAAGTTTAAAATATATCAAAAGGGTCCTTGTACAAGTTAAAAGAGTTTACTATATGTCAAAAGGTTCATATCAAGTCCAAAGTGTTCACTTATATGTTAAAGGGTCCGAATTAATTTAAAAGAGCTCAAATATACATGTCGAAGGGTTCAAAATCAAGGAAAGTGTTTCAACTAATAGCGTTAATAACATAGTGATCAATTTAGTTCGGCATAATCTACTCACGCATTATAGAATGAAACAAAAGATATTTAAGTTCATATAAATGTAAAGTAAAAGCAAGTAGTTGAGCATGTATCTCCCCCGAAGAGTTTATAAAACAATTAAACGAGTAAAAGTGGGGCTACGAACTCACCTGGTATGATGTTAATGATGACAAAAGTGAGTACATCGAAATGAGGCGCAACCTCTAACCGCGACCTGTTATGAATGATATGTTCTAATGTAAATCATGAAACAATGTCGTGCATGCAAACTCATATGATATCCATACCACTTGTACATTTTGGAAAATAAAGTTTATCGTCGAAATATATGTTTATGACATATTGTCAAGTTACCAAATACTTTACAAGTATTTTACGTCGAAATGATATCCTACGATAATCATTTAGTGGTTTATTATGAAATTATAACTTTTCGTCAGAAAATAATGTCATTTGGAAAATCCATGAAAGTGACTAAATAGCCTCAAAAAGCTAGTCGTAAATGGTGCACATCGAAAGTGTTAGGAAACAAACTCAACGGTTTTGGGAAGCTTGTATCATTATCTCAAAGTTTTAGCATTTAAGTTTTCATCCTAGAGGTCTCGATCACGGAGAAAATATAGGTAAAGTATGGTACTTGTGTCCAAAATATAGTTTAAGGGTGGTTTTCGCCAAGTTTGAGTGACTATATGTTATTCGTTACAACTCCGCTCAACAAACGGTTGGACATTTTGGAAAATATGCTAGGCAAACTTACTTTTACTAGAAGACATCACGTTATAAAAGTTCTACATCATTGTTAAAAACGCCCTCCAACATGGTCCTTTAGTTGCCGTAGTATGTTTTAATAGAGAATACTTTAATTTTGCTAATAGAATAAAGTTACGACAACTTGGTTTATCGCGGTAATTTACTCGTTATAAGTCCGTTTTCACGCTTTATATGTCCTTAGCTTCGTATCAAAGTATACTAATGTATTTTTGTCAAGTCGACATAATTAATAACACCTAAGTTTCATTTTGACTCGTACAAATTAAACAATACTTGCTGAAATTCCGTAAAATTTATAGTTTTCGCCGCCAACTTGAAAAATTCATAACTTCTTCGTTATAGTCCGCTTTTAATCCGCTCAAGCGCCACGGTTTCGTTTTAAAGTATATTTTCTAAATATCTAGGCCAAAATTTTTTACCTACTGTCGGATTTTCCAGATTTTGAAAATAAGGACAGACCCTTTTGCAAACGTGTCGAAATGAGTTTTTCTCGCGCCAAACCTATTCTAACCCATTCAAAACAACTCCGAAGCTATTCTAATCCTACCATACACCTTCTTAGGGTGTCATGGGTTCCTAGGCATCACCAAAAATAATATATAACAAGGAGTAATTATAGGAAGACATAAATATATACAACTCTTAAAAATCAATGTAAAAGTGGTATAAACCTCATGAGACTTGCATGTTTTCTCAAATAAAATGAAATGACCATGAAAATAAATATGAAATATGATGATGAAAATAAAAAGCTTACAAGTAACTTGATGAGGTTAATAGAACAAAGGGTTTTTCCTAATCACCTTAGGTTTTTATTTCAAAACCTATACAAAGAGTGATACTAGAGTGTTAAATAATCTTGTCTTGAAAATTTTTATGATGCTTCCTTCTATGATCTTGGTTTGGCGGTTTGAGAGAGAAAGAGCAAGAGAGTTAGATCTTTTTTTTGCAAAGGAATGAAATGAATTGCTATCTAGTTTTAGTATAATATACACTTGGTAAGATATTTACAAGAGTCCTCAATGACTCACCATGGTGTGTCGACATTCATGATAAAAAAAAAAAAATGAGTTTTGTTTTGAGTAGCATTTACATGTATAAGTGTAATTAGATGTAAATTAATTGTAGACATGTGTTAAATTGTATACCCATTTGAATATTTAAGGTAGTGTTAGATAAAAATAAATTTTCACGGGTCAAGATAAAATATATTGAGGTCATAAAAATTATAAAAATACATTTCTTGCAAAATTTGAGTGAAATAATAATAATCGTGTGGAATTTAAGAAAACTGTCGTAATTTATATAAACATAACAATTTATATACGAAATAAATTTAAAACATTGGGTAAACTAATAATGATATTTTTATAAACTTAATATGAGTATAAAAATATATTGTGATAAATTTTGGAAGTATCGGATCAATTGTTCAAAATAATGTTTACGCGATAACGTTTATTTAATAAGAAATTATATGCGTTTAACGTGAAATGCAAAACCATGCATGAACTAATATGATGAATATTGAGTTTGAGAAATGCCCGGAAATTGAGAATTGTGACATTCTTCCCATGTCAGCGGAATCACGTCCTCGTGATTCGATTAATGATACTATGGCCCAAACCGCGACAAGGGTTCTAAAAGTTTATGCTCATGTATGGTCTAAATGATTATGTCAATGCTCATGCATATATCGTGACTATATCCCATTCTAAAGACATGCTCCCTTATGATTAGGCTCGATGAGGCAAGTTTCCCATTCTCGAGCAAAATTTTCAAAAGACTTTTAGGTAACCGATTTTACTTAATCCCACAACTCATCAAACAAGAACCGCCATACGATTAGGCTAAATCGGTTTAGGTAACAACGTGTTTCTAGCTTGATCTTTGCAACTCATCAAACAAGAACTGCCGCTCGGATCAAACCGGAAACAAGTGGTTTCAAGAAAATCTTTTGAAAATTTGGCTCGACACGGAATTGCTTACTCATATGAGACTACTACTCCCTTCATTGCATGATTCTTCCCGAATTAGACATAGGTGATCGGGCTATGTATAATTTAGAGTAACTATGCAATGCTTGGACTAATCGACTCATATGATGTTTGGTGTTGAGTCATAAGTCCGCATGTATAAAGAATGTGCACTTATAATGATATGATGAGATGCTATGATAATGTAGTTATAGTCTAGGTCAATGATGCAACCTAGTTCTCTATAACCGATTCTTCGATACCAATCATACACCCCAAATTACTGCTTTGCAATGAATGGAATTCTCGGGATGATCGCCATAGCATCAAAGTTACGCTTATATCGAACGACCTAAAGTGTCATTTTGAAAATATCATTTGATAAAATAATCGAGTTTACAAAACATAAGTCCCAAAATATTACCAATATACCAAAATGAGTTTGTTACAATCAAACGATAGTTAAGTTCATAAAATATATGTGAGACGCTACGATACCGCGACTCTATGATAAGTCCACATGCATGCCATGAAGTGAATGCCTTAGATACCGAGATAAAACATGCTAAAAGTGTCAACACAATGGTTGAGTGAGTTCATAGAGTTTAGTTAACAAGTAAAGCTTTTAAAGAGCGCTCATGCAACAAAGGCAAAGTTTTAGTCATTTAGAATAGTCCACAAAGCAAAGGCATTGTAAATCCATCGGCCCAAGTTCCGCCCATACAAAACTTGCAACCTGTGTATTCACAACCCATCGCCAAAATATGTCTAGCTTATGTTCAAGCACACGTGGTCAAATGAGTTCACAAAGCAAAGGCATTGTAAATCCACTCGCCCAAGTTCCGCCATACAAAACTTGCAACCTTTGTGTTCACAACCCATTGCACAAAATATAGTATGTCTAATAGTCAAGTATACGATGTCATAATAGTTCATAGTATAGCACCACGTATATAATAATGTATGCCGTGCAAAGCCCCTAGAATAAATAATATGCGTCCGTAACATAGTGGACGAGAGGTTGGCCGACCTCTAATAGCGCTATCCATACTACCTACTATTAGGAGACTAACAATGCGAATGTACGAACAATACATCATACAACTATTATATACAATTAAGAACACTCCGAACATGGGAGAATTTGCACTGCTCCGAACATGGGAGACTTTAGATTGAGAACGCTCCGTAACATAGTGAGACATTCTGCTCCGGACCGGGGAGGCTTTAGGTTGCTCCGAACAAGGGAGACTTTATAGTGATGCTCCGAACACGGGAGACTTTATAGTGATGCTCTGAACACGGGAGACTTTATAGTGATGCTTCGAACATGGGAGACTTTATAGTGATGCTTCGAACACGGAGACTTTAGGTCAAGGTCATAATACGACGGTTCAATAAGTTCAAACAAGTCATAAGTTTGTATTTAAGTTCAAGAGTTCCGCTCAAAAGTTCGTAATTAAGTTCAAAGATTTAAGTCGGGTTCAAAAGTTCGTAATACCAAAGAGCTCGAATAATATCAAAAGGTTCAAGATAGTCGAGCGCTCAAAATCACGTCAAACAAGTTTAAAATATATCAAAAGGTCCTTGTACAAGTTAAAAGAGTTTACTATATGTCAAAAGGTTCATATCAAGTCCAAAGTGTTCACTTATATGTTAAAGGGGTCCGAATTAATTTAAAAGAGCTCAAATATACATGTCGAAGGGTTCAAAATCAAGGAAAGTGTTTCAACTAATAGCGTTAATAACATAGTGATCAATTTAGTTCGGGCATAATCTACTCACGCGCACATAGAATGAAACAAAAGATATTTAAGTTCATATAAATGTAAAGTAAAAGCAAGTAGTTGAGCATGTATCTCCCCCGAAGAGTTTATAAAACAATTAAACGAGTAAAAGTGGGGCTACGAACTCACCTGGTATGATGTTAATGATGACAAAAGTGAGTACATCGAAATGAGGCGCAACCTCTAACCGCGACCTGTTATGAATGATATGTTCTAATGTAAATCATGAAACAATGTCGTGCATGCAAACTCATATGATATCCATACCACTTGTACATTTTGGAAAATAAAGTTTATCGTCGAAATATATGTTTATGACATATTGTCAAGTTACCAAATACTTTACAAGTATTTTACGTCGAAATGATATCCTACGATAATCATTTAGTGGTTTATTATGAAATTATAACTTTTCGTCAGAAATAATGTCATTTGGAAAATCCATGAAAGTGACTAAATAGCCTCAAAAAGCTAGTCGTAAAATGGTGCACATCGAGTGTTAGGAAACAAACTCAACGGTTTTGGGAAGCTTGTATCATTATCTCAAAGTTTTAGCATTTAAGTTTTCATCCTAGAGGTCTCGATCACGGAGAAAAATATAGGTAAAGTATGGTACTTGTGTCCAAAATATAGTTTAAGGGTGGTTTTCGGCCAAGTTTGAGTGACTATATGTTATTCGTTACAACTCCGCTCAACAAACGGTTGGACATTTTGGAAAATATGCTAGGCGAACTTACTTTTACTAGAAGACATCACGTTATAAAAAGTTCTACATCATTGTTAAAAACGTCCTCCAACATGGTCCTTTAGTTGCCGTAGTATGTTTTTAATAGAGAATACTTTAATTTTGCTAATAGAATAAAGTTACGACAACTTGGTTTATCGCGTGTAATTTACTCGTTACAAGTCCGTTTTCATAACTTCTTCGTTATAGCTCCGTTTTAATCCGTTCAAGCGGCCACGGTTTCGTTTTAAAGTATATTTTCTAAATATATAGGCCAAAATTTTTTACCTACTGTCGGATTTTCCAGATTTTGAAAATAAGGATGACCCTTTTGCAAACGTGTCGAAATGAGTTTTTCTCGCCAAACCTATTCTAACCCATTCAAAACAACTCGGGTTATTCTAATCCTACCATACACCTTCTTAGGGTGTCATGGGTTCCTAGGCATCACCAAAATAATATATAACAAGGAGTAATTATAGGAAGACATAAATATATACAACTCTTAAAAATCAATGTAAAAGTGGTATAAACCTCATGAGACTTGCATGTTTTCTCAAATAAAATGAAATGACCATGAAAATAAATATGAAATATGATGATGAAAATAAAAAGCTTACAAGTAACTTGATGAGGTTAATAGAACAAAGGGTTTTTCCTAATCACCTTAGGTTTTTATTTCAAAACCTATACAAAGAGTGATACTAGAGTGTTAAATAATCTTGTCTTGAAAATTTTTATGATGCTTCCTTCTATGATCTTGGTTTGGCCGGTTTTGAGAGAGAAAGAGCAAGAGAGTTAGATCTTTTTTTTTGCAAAGGAATGAAATGAATTGCTATCTAGTTTTAGTATAATATACACTTGGTAAGATATTTACAAGAGTCCTCAATGACTCACCATGGTGTGTCGACATTCATGATAAAAAAAAAAAAAATGAGTTTTGTTTTGAGTAGCATTTACATGTATAAGTGTAATTAGATGTAAATTAATTGTAGACATGTGTTAAATTGTATACCCATTTGAATATTTAAGGTAGTGTTAGATAAAATAAATTTTCACGGGTCAAGATAAAATATATTGAGGTCATAAAATTATAAAAATACATTTCTTGCAAAATTTGAGTGAAATAATAATAATCGTGTGGAATTTAAGAAAACTGTCAGAATTTATATAAACATAACAATTTATATACTGAAATAAATTTAAAACATTGGTAAACTAATAATGATATTTTTATAAACTTAATATGAGTATAAAATATATTGTGATAAATTTTGAAGTATCGGATCAATTGTTCAAAATAATGTTTACGATAACGCTTATTTAATAAGAAATTATATGCTTAACGTGAAATGCAAAACCATGCATGAACTAATATGATGAATATTGAGTTTGAGAAATGCCCGAAATTGAGAATTGTGACATTCTTCCCATGTCGCCGAATCACGCCCTCGTGATTCGATTAATGATACTATGGCCCAAACCGCGACAAGGGTTCTAAAAGTTTATGCTCATGTATGGTCTAAATGATTATGTCAATGCTCATGCATATATCGTGACTATATCCCATCCTAAAGACATGCTCCCTTATGATTAGGCTCGATGAGGCAAGCTTTTCCATTCTCGAGCAAAATTTTCAAAAGACTTTTAGGTAACCGATTTTACTTAATCTCATAACTCATCAAACAAGAACCGCCATACGATTAGGCTAAATCGGTTTAGTAACAACTTGTTTCTAGCTTGATCTTTGCAACTCATCAAACAAGAACTGCCGCTCGGATCAAACCGAAACAAGTGGTTTGAAGAAAATCTTTGAAAATTTGGCTCGACACGGAATTGCTTACTCATATGAGACTACTACTCCCTTCATTGCATGATTCTTCCCGAATTAGACATAGGTGATCGCTATGTATAATTTAGGAGTAACTATGCAATGCTTGGACTAATCGACTCATATGATGTTTGGTGTTGAGTCATAAGTCCGTATGTATAAAGAATGTGCACTTATAATGATATGATGAGATGCTATGATAATGTAGTTATAGTCTAGGGTCAATGATGCAACCTAGTTCTCTATAACCGATTCTCTCGATACCAATCATCACACCCCAAATTACCTGCTTTTGCGTGGAATGGAATTCGGGGATGACCGTCATAGCATCAAAGTTACATTATATCGAATCGACCTAAAGTGTCGCTTTGAAAATATCGTTTGATAAAATAATCGAGTTTACAAAACATAAGTCCCAAAATATTACCAATATACCAAAATGAGTTTGTTACAATCAAACGATAGTTAAGTTCATAAATATATGTGAGACGCCACGACACCGCGACTCTATGATAAGTCCACATGCATGCCATGAAGTGAATGCCTTAGATACCTGAGATAAAACATGCTAAAAGTGTCAACACAATGGTTGAGTGAGTTCATAGAGTTTAGTTAACAAGTAAAGCTTTTAAAGAGCATTCATGCAACAAAGGCAAAGTTTTTAGTCATTTAGAATAGTCCACAAAGCAAAGGCATTGTAAATCCACTCAGTTCCAAGTTCCGCCCATACAAAACTTGCAACCTGTGTATTCACAACCCACTGCCAAAATATGTCTAGCTTATGTTCAAGCACACGTGGTCAAATGAGTTCACAAAGCAAAGGCATTGTAAATCCACTTAGTTCCAAGTTCCGCCCATACAAAACTTGCAACCTTTGTGTTCACAACCCATTGCACAAAATATAGTATGTCTAATAGTCAAGTATACGATGTCATAATAGTTCATAGTATAGCACCACGTATATAATAATGTATGCCAGGCAAAGCCCCTAGAATAAATAATATGCGTCCCGTAACATAGTGGACGAGAGGTTGGCCGACCTCTAATAGCGCTATCCATACTACCTACTATTAGGAGACTAACAATGCGAATGTACGAACAATACATCATACAACTATTATATACAATTAAGAACACTCCAACATGGGAGAATTTGCACCGCCCGAACATGGGAGACTTTAGATTGAGAACGCCCGTAACATAGTGAGACATTCTCGCTCCGGACCGGGAGGCTTTAGGTTGCTCGAACAAGGGAGACTTTATAGTGATGCTTCAACACGGAGACTTTATAGTGATGCTCGAACACGGAGACTTTATAGTGATGTTCGAACATGGGAGACTTTATAGTGATGCTTCGAACACGGGAGACTTTAGGTCAAGGTCATAATACGTACGGTTCAATAAGTTCAAACAAGTCATAAGTTTGTATTTAAGTTCAAGAGTTCCGCTCAAAAGTTCGTAATTAAGTTCAAAGATTTAAGTCGGGTTCAAAAGTTCGTAATACCAAAGAGCTCGAATAATATCAAAGGTTCAAGATAGTCGGGCGCTCAAAATCACGTCAAACAAGTTTAAAATATATCAAAAGGGTCCTTGTACAAGTTAAAAGAGTTTACTATATGTCAAAAGGTTCATATCAAGTCCAAAGTGTTCACTTATATGTTAAAGGGGCCCGAATTAATTTAAAAGAGCTCAAATATACATGTCGAAGGGTTCAAAATCAAGGAAAGTGTTTCAACTAATAGCGTTAATAACATAGTGATCAATTTAGTTCGGGCATAATCTACTCACGCGCACATAGAATGAAACAAAAGATATTTAAGTTCATATAAATGTAAAGTAAAAGCAAGTAGTTGAGCATGTATCTCCGAAGAGTTTATAAAACAATTAAACGAGTAAAAGTGGGGCTACGAACTCACCGGTATGATGTTAATGATGACAAAAGTGAGTACATCGAAATGAGGCGCAACCTCTAACCGCGACTGTTATGAATGATATGTTCTAATGTAAATCATGAAACAATGTCGTGCATGCAAACTCATATGATATCCATACCACTTGTACATTTTGGAAAATAAAGTTTATCGTCGAAATATATGTTTATGACATATTGTCAAGTTACCAAATACTTTACAAGTACTTAAGTCGAAATGATATCCTACGATAATCATTTAGTGGTTTATTATGAAATTATAACTTTTCGTCGTAAAATAATGTCATTTGGAAAATCCATGAAAGTGACTAAATAGCCTCAAAAAGCTAGTCGTAAAATGGTGCACATCGAGTGTTAGGAAACAAACTCAACGGTTTTGGGAAGCTTGTATCATTATCTCAAAGTTTTAGCATTTAAGTTTTCATCCTAGAGGTCTCGATCACGGAGAAAAATATAGGTAAAGTATGGTACTTGTGTCCAAAATATAGTTTAAGGGTGGTTTTCGGCCAAGTTTGAGTGACTATATGTTATTCGTTACAACTCCGCTCAACAAACGGTTGGACATTTTGGAAAATATGCTAGGCGAACTTACTTTTACTGTAAGACATCACGTTATAAAAAGTTCTACATCATTGTTAAAAACGTCCTCCAACATGGTCCTTTAGTTGCCGTAGTATGTTTTTAATAGAGAATACTTTAATTTTGCTAATAGAATAAAGTTACGACAACTTGGTTTATCGCGTGTAATTTACTCGTTACAAGTCCGTTTTCTACGTTTTATATGTCCTTAGCTTCGTATCAAAGTATACTAATGTATTTTTATCAAGTCGACATAATTAATAACACCTAAGTTTCATTTTTGACTCGTACAAATTAAACAATACTTGCTGAAATTCCAGAAAATTTATAGTTTTCGTCGCCAACTTGAAAAATTCATAACTTCTTCGTTATAGCTCCGTTTTAATCCGTTCAAGCGGCCACGGTTTCGTTTTAAAGTATATTTTCTAAATATCTAGGCCAAAAATTTTTACCTACTGTCGGATTTTCCAGATTTTGAAAATAAGGACAGACCCTTTTGCAAACGTGTTTAAATGAGTTTTCTCGCGCCAAACCTATTCTAACCCATTCAAAACAACTCCGGTTATTCTAATCCTACCATACACCTTCTTAGGGTGTCATGGGTTCCTAGGCATCACCAAAATAATATATAACAAGGAGTAATTATAGGAAGACATAAATATATACAACTCTTAAAAATCAATGTAAAAGTGGTATAAACCTCATGAGACTTGCATGTTTTCTCAAATAAAATGAAATGACCATGAAAATAAATATGAAATATGATGATGAAAATAAAAAGCTTACAAGTAACTTGATGAGGTTAATAGAACAAAGGGTTTTTCCTAATCACCTTAGGTTTTTATTTCAAAACCTATACAAAGAGTGATACTAGAGTGTTAAATAATCTTGTCTTGAAAATTTTTATGATGCTTCCTTCTATGATCTTGGTTTGGCCGGTTTTGAGAGAGAAAGAGCAAGAGAGTTAGATCTTTTTTTTGCAAAGGAATGATATGAATTGCTATCTAGTTTTAGTATAATATACACTTGGTAAGATATTTACAAGAGTCCTCAATGACTCACCATGGTGTGTCGACATTCATGATAAAAAAAAAAATGAGTTTTGTTTTGAGTAGCATTTACATGTATAAGTGTAATTAGATGTAAATTAATTGTAGACATGTGTTAAATTGTATACCCATTTGAATATTTAAGGTAGTGTTAGATAAAAATAAATTTTCACCGTCAAGATAAAATATATTGAGGTCATAAAATTATAAAAATACATTTCTTGCAAAATTTGAGTGAAATAATAATAATCGTGTGGAATTTAAGAAAACCGTCAGAATTTATATAAACATAACAATTTATATACGAAATAAATTTAAAACATTGGGTAAACTAATAATGATATTTTTATAAACTTAATATGAGTATAAAAATATATTGTGATAAATTTTGGAAGTATCGGATCAATTGTTCAAAATAATGTTTACGCGATAACGTTTATTTAATAAGAAATTATATGCGTTTAACGTGAAATGCAAAACCATGCATGAACTAATATGATGAATATTGAGTTTGAGAAATGCCCGGAAATTGAGAATTGTGACATCAGATGGATGTGAAAACAGCTTTCTTGAATGGTGAATTGGAAGAGGAGGTTTATATGAACCAACCTCAGGGCTTCATCATGCCTGGCAATGAAAACAAGGTGTGCAAACTGATTAAGTCTCTTTATGGACTAAAGTAGGCACCTAAGCAATGGCATCAAAATTTGATGAAGTGGTTTTGTCTAGTGGTTATGTTCTTAACCAAGTCGACAAATGTGTATATAGCAAATTTGATGAATCGGTATAGGAGTCATCATTTGTCTATATGTTGATGACATGTTGATCTTTTGCACCGCCAAAATCAGTTGACGACAAAGGAATTTTGTCATCAAGGTTCTCCATGAAGGACATGGGGAGGCGATGTTATCCTTGGTATAAGGATTAAACATGAAAGTAAAATAATTTCTATCTCTTAGTCTCATTATATTGAGAAGGTGTTGAGGAAATTCAATTACTTTGATTGTACTCTGTGAGTACACCTATGGATACTTGAGAAGTCGATGCCTAATAATGGCAAGGGCAGTATCTCAACTTGAGTATTCTAGGGTAATTGGTCGCCTAATGTATGCCATGACTTGTACAAGGCCCTAATATTGGATTTGCGGTGGGAAAATTGAGCGGTATACTAGTAATCCTAGTGCTCATCACTAGCAAGCGTTCAAAGGGTATCAAGTATTTGAAGAGAACTATGGATTATAGTCTCTCATATATCGGTTATCCATCGATGTTGGAAGGATACACCGATGCAAGTTGGATCAAGAACACTAAAGACAATTCGTCTACACGGTGGTTGGGTATTCCTACTTGGTGGAGGTGCAATTTCTTGGGCATCCAAGAAACAAACTTGCATCACCGGCTCAACAATGGAATCTGAATTTGTGGCTTTATCCGGTAAAGAAGTCAATGGTTGAAAACTTGCTTCCGAGATATTGTGCTAAACGATACACCTATTTCTGGTGTGATAGGCTTATTGGCTAAGGCTTATAGCCGATGTACAATGGTAAGTCTAGACACTTAGGTGTCGGACATAGCATGATTCGTGAGCTTATCATGAATGGGGTGGTATCTATAGAGTTTGTAAGATCTCAACAAAATTTAGCCGATCACTTGACGAAGGGTTTGGCTAGAGACTTGGTTATAAAGTCGCTAAAGGGATGGGTTTAAGTCCAACTTAGTCATCGAATGCTAGGACACCCAACTCCTCCCGAGGAAACTTGGGAGTCGAGTTCAATGTGGAAAGTCAAACATTCGATGGACTGGAGCACATGTTTTATTTTACATCCCAAGGTTGTACTTAGAACTCACGAAAGGAGGATGAAGTCTTTACTTTAATGGTTAATTATCTTTGAAAAGTGCTTGGCAGAGCATGAATAAAGAGGAACCACCTATGTAAATGTTGAAGTTTTGCCGCTTGTAGAGCTTTTGGACTTTTAGCTTTTACAACATTTATGAATTTGGATATGGACACATGGCTTGTATAGTGTCGAGTTGTTTAGTGTTTGAAAACTTGTGTGTATTTTATCTTCGTGTATTCAAATGGGTTGAAGGGTTCAATTCTTAGAACACCCGATTCTCGAATATTTGAACGTGTAATGTACTAAGATGGAAATTCAACTCGGGATATTTTCTTTTATGCACATGTTTTGTTTGATGTTTGTTTTTCTTGAAAGGAAGTGAACTAAATTTGGGGAGGATTGTTGGAAAATTTAGTGCACTTGTGGGATTAGTTCACACCTGGTTTTGGGTTAGGCGGTATGGAGTGTACACCCATGAGGTCCCCGAACACCTCGACCGACTCAATAGTGGTTTGTACTACTAGTGTATTGGTTACTATCGATAATGTAGCAACCGATGGTTCCCACCGGTAGTGTTATGGTTCCCGCCGCTAGTGTAATGGTTCCCACGATGGTTCCTTCCGATGGTTCTTGCCGATGGTTCTGCTGATGGTTCCTGCGGTAGTGTATGGTTCCTGCGCCGGTAGTGTTGCGTTGATAAATTTGTAAACTTTGACTCTTTCAATTGACTTTAATGGCGCTTTATGACCACGCTTAATTGGTCATGTAACCACTATTTCTATGATTATGGAGGTTATTATGGGTGATTAATTGGCCGTTAATAACACATAATGTCCATTGATTAGTGTTGAGTGTTCTCTACTATAAATAGAGAGTGACATCTTCAACCTGGAAGACACACTAAAATGAACAATATCGAGAAACAAACAAAAAGCTTAAACACTTATAAGCTAAGGGTTATTGAATTGTGCCTAATTCTATAACTACATTTGGTCTTATCCCAAGTAGATATTCATGTAACCCAGGCATTAGGGTCGAATAGTTTACTTTGGAAAGTGATCACACGATTCCAAGTGATATCTGGTAACCACCTAGTGGTATTGCTGCAAACTTTGATTATCTTACCCTGTTCTGGGAGCTAACCACCAACATTCCTCCTAGCTAGTAATGTCTACGTCTACTTACTTCCAATTACTTCAGGTAGGGTCAAATTCGAGAGGACAACATTTGGTCAATTCGCCTAACCTATCGCAAAGATGCCACCACTTGAGAAGTCGGTGTCCTTCATAAGTCTAGTTGTTCCTAGTCCCTAAGCCAAGTCATTAAGTACCGCCACATTCTAGATTTATAATAGTTAGTGCCGGGTGTTAGCAACTTAATCACTCACCCCTAATTTTAATTTCATCCAAACGGTGGGTGATCGGTTGGTCAATCGCACAAGTAGAAAGGGTCGTCGGTTGGTCATATCTTACCCTTCCCGTCTCCGCCTACTCACTTAGGGTCATTGGTCATGTCTCCTAAGCAACTAACCTCACCGCCATTCAAAACTACCGAAACAAGGGTAGCTACCAATAAACTATGCATGAATACACTTAGAAATAATTATACGGAAGTAATGTAAACGCAAACAAAACAATTAAGGAATTATAACTAGGCCAGCACCAAGAGGTGCTTAGTCATTATATTAACCATACAAATCAATTCAATATTCAAAGTTACGAAATACATGAATCGAAGTAAAGAAAAGATAAAATGCTAATGCTTATCGTAGGGAGTGATTTATCCCTCGAGACACCCGTATGCTCCTCTAGACCTACCTTTGGCTTCTTCCCACGTTCTTTGGTTGTGGTGTATGGAATCGGATGCTTTGAAATGCTGGAAATCATGGGGTATTTATAGGCCAGATCTGGGTTATGGCGTAACTAATATAAGAGTTACGCCGTAATCTTCAATTTCTTCGTAATTTGTACTAGATCTGCTGGTTACGGCTTAACCTTATAATTGGTTACGCCGTATCTTCAATATTACTTGGTTACGCCGTAGTTGATGAAATAGTTACGACGTAGTTATCAGCGGCGTGAAACCTCATTTGACCTAATAAGTTACGTCGTAGTCTTTGGGGAGAGTTACCAGAACCTCCGATGAGTTGGTTTTACGAGTCACGCTTTAGTTACGGCGTAATGTGGGAGATGAGTTACCGTAACTTCTTCAAAGTCGAGATACTATGATAAATCTTTGATATTTCTCCAATTCCGCGTCTCTTTAGCTCCAATGCTCGTAATTTACGAAAGTGGAAAACAATAGAAAACAAGCGTAAATCCATATAAATGATATAAATTATAAGCATTATCTGGGAAATTGACACTTAATATTCGTGACTATTTGATGTTATCAAATATCCCCCACTTGAACTCTACTTGCCCTCAACTAGACCTTATTAGAAAGATTCCTAAAACGATATCTCCCATAACTTTGGAAAATATAAGTTTACAAATCCTTATGTTAAAATAAAACAAAGCCGAACACCTCATGAAATGGGAACAAAACACTCAAATCTCTCAACTATTCTAAGTGTCAATTTCGGGTGATCACTCAATCGCATACAGTCATAGCATGTATTCTATCATAAGCATGGCGGTTACACAAATCTCCACCACTAGAGTTAAGGGCTAAACAATTCTGGAAGGCAATATGGGTAGACACGACAAAGGTTAAGGGGTGACTCGTCATTACTAACATATCACGGCGAAGTGGAAAAAATCAATGATACATGACCAAATCCATGGCCAAGACACCAAAGATTGCTCGCTGCATCACCTAGACACGCTTCATGACTAAAGGGTAGAATAAGACATGGGATATATAAATGGTGTAACATAAAAATCAAGCAGGTAGTCTAAATCTATAACCAAGTCATCACCACTTACCGTCCGCCCAAAGTTCAAGCTTTGAAGTCAAGAAACCGGATCATGAAATACTAGGTAGATGTGTCATTAGAGGACGTCGTGATGGGCACACTACCTTTTCTCCAACTGTTGGCATTTACCAACTCCAATCTTCGAATGTGACCGAGGTGGCCTCCTCGATACTAAATCTATAAAGCTCATAACATAGTGCTTATAACATTGCACTTTACAATAACTAAATAACATAACAATTTTTTTTTTTTTTTAATCATCATTTTTTTTTTCAACATAACAATAACAACTAAACATAATATCCCCCACTTGAGATGAACAACGGGAATTCGGGGGGTCTTCAATGATCTTCAGGAATATGTCGTCGATGAAAGCGTGATTTCCGAACCTTTTCACTTGACCCTTGAACTTAGGCAAATGATGACTTCCCAATTACAAGTAAAGACTACAGGGTAGGCTAAGGTGTATAGGTGTATCAAAACAATATATTGGGTTAACAAAATGAAAGGAATGGCTCAGAAGGGTGTATCTAGGGGTATCTTGCACTAAAAGTGAGTGCAACAAAAGGGTTTCACATGGGGGTCGAGAAGTCGAGGTGGCTAATCGATAAACACACAATGGTAGGCTATTTGGGTGATAATCCTATAATATTGCCTTCTTAAACTGAAAAGTCCAAATACATTGAGCTAACTCAACATACCTCGTCTATGGTCTCAAAATGATGCAAAGGCCAAGTTCTAAAGTTTACAAGCTACCAAAGACACTCATAATTTGGTGGATTTGGGGTAAAATATTGAAACGGATAATGCTAATCTCACCATATAATATCAAGGGTTGTATGTGCTCGACTAAGGTCTAATCTAGTTAGGTTAAGAAAAACATGTCAAACTTTTAAAATGGCATAATTTTTTCAAAATAAACTAGAAAACGAGGGCAAAATAAAGTTCAAGAGATAATTCTACTCCCGTCCCCACTTGAATTATACAAAGTCCCTTTTGTACTAAGCGTTAAATAAAGGTGAAGAGAAAAGTAGAATTAGAGCGAGAACTTCCCCGAAATTTGCTCCAAAAGAAAGAAGGCCCACGAAAAGAGACGTGCCTTCAGATAAGCAAGATGAACAAACTTCAATCCTCGAAATCACACTACCGACAAGCATAATTCAAAAAGAAAAATGAAAATAAAAACAAACCTAACTCACTTTCATAGGAATCACGGTTGCATTTAGTATATGCAACAAGCCTTTTAAACCACTTGGTGTCCAAGTGGATGAGTGAAGTCTCGTGAGGGTTTACAGAAACACACCCACAAAGTTCATTTAAAATACTAATACAAGGTTATTGTGTTTTAAAAGAAGTAAAGAGAGAAAGTTACGTCAGAACTCTTTGAGGGAGTTCTGCCAGAATCGCAAAACTTGACATATGCGCAAAGCGAGTGGCTACTGGCGTAACCACCGAGATGGTATTACGCCGTAATTGGTAATCGTCTAAAATTCTGCCGAAAGCGTTGGTTCTGATGTAATCATCGAGATGAGTTACGCCTTGATAACGAATTCCTCATTCCCTTGCAACTCAAAGTAACTATAATCCCTCGTCGTTCGGGGTCAAAGGAACTTCCTTTTCGAATTGTTAGGTCGAGCAAGTTTTTCAACACCCTAGGCAAATCCCAAGTTGTGAACCTAATCGTTGTAGTGTAGTATTAGGGTAAGCCACGGAATTGATATCGTTCTCTAGGGAATAGGAATGCTAGTGAGAAGTTACTACGCTAAGGTTGGGGTTGAGGAAGATTATTTTTTATCTTTTATGTTTTTAGGAAATGGAAAGGTACGAATCTCGGGGTATTGGATTTGGGGTTGGTATTTCACCGATTACTCTACTGTCTAATTATCTAATCTAAGGTGTATGTAGTCTATGTCTAATTATTGTGTGCTCGTATGATGATTTAAAGATGTGTTTACTTAGGTTTTATTACTCCTTAATTATCTCCTATTGATGGTTGAATTGTCACGTCCTTATTCTTAATCGCGTTGTGTGTCTAAGGTCGTAGGGTATCGTTTATCCCTAACTCTTTGAAACTACCAAAGGTTATTGCCTACAAAATCTCTAGGATTTATAAACTTAACACTAAGGTACTCTTCGGATGGTTTAGCCTACAATGACTCTAGGTACTATAAGCTAAGGTTCACAAAGATTAATCAAGCATTAACTACACAACGGATGATCTATCGCAATACTAGATCATTAACAATTAAGATAAGAGACAACCAATCAATATTCAATAATTAAGTTTCATATTCCCTAAGCAAACACACAAGTAAATTAGCCGGACATGGGAAACATGCAAGCATACACACAATTAATTGAAGACATAATTGAATTAATGAAGTAAAACACTTATCTTGATGTAAGATAGGGTATGGAACCCTAAAATACTATACAAGACAACCTTGGTTCGGTTTAGGTTTTTACTCCAAAGACTACACATTGAAAACTAAAAATTCGGATTGTATATATAAGATTACACATGCGACGGCGTCACCCTTTGATTTGTGACGCCATCAGGTCGCCGTTATTAGGGTTTCGACTTGGCCACGTTAGTCTTGCGACGGCGTCACCTTATGCCTGTGACGCCGTCCCTTCGATCTCGGCGTCGTCGGATCAAATCTAGGTCGTCGAGTTGCGACGCCTACTCTTTTAAAACACAAGCCGTCACTTGTAAATGAGCAATTTGGCTCGAGCCGTCACAAAAGTTGTCCGACGGCGTCACTAGATAACACTGACGTCGTCACCTTGAGGGCCCAAAGACTGAGTGTCTCGATTCTTGACTTTGGCCATTTTCTTCGTATATTCGCGCCTTTTCGTCCGAATAAGTGTCATTCCAGCATTTTGCCTTCAAGATACCTAAAAGTGAAAAGGAGCGATATTAAGTAATAACGGATACAAAAGTGATCAAATAAGGGCTTAAACGACCCTCAAAAGGTACATTTAAAACCTTATCAAATATCCCTACACTTGGTATTTGCTTGTCCTCAAGCAAATGTGCTTTTAGCCAATCAATTTATAAGTTAGAGGTCATGAAGCATTAGTTTAGAACGATTCACAACACATATAAGCCCATAAAAGTCATAACAAGCACGGAAATTACATACTAGCACCTCACATGGGGTGTTTGGATACTCACATCTCTCGGTGTATATGAAATATAACAAGTTGGAAATGGAAGATAAACACTCATTAACGGTCCTAGTACATAGATTACCATAGGCTTGAGACTAGATCAAACCTCCATCGCTTTGGCGTAAGCACCTAGGAAAGACTATCCAAGAGGTCTTTTAAAGGGTTGTAATGATAGGCTTACGGTAGGGAAACAAAGGGTTTGGTGGGATAGGCTATTTAGTGGTGGCAAGTCAAAAATCTTTATGTTACAAGCATGCGAAGAATGGCGTTGCTAAGCCAAGACTCGACACTCTAGACTCTAGATAACTGAAACAAACAAACATAAATTTAAAGATAGATGTAGGATGGTAGCTAGTATTTTTCTTTTTTTTTTTTTTCTTTTTTTTTTTCTTTTTTTTTTTTCATACACTTTTACTCTACCATCCTCTACGATAACATCAAAATGATAGGGATTTATAGGCACATCCCTACACTTGAGTTTTTATTACTCTAACACTAATATGACCCGAATTGAAAAGATTAAAACACTTGGAGTACATTATTATGCAAATAAAAGGAATTTGAATTTAACGTTCCCTTCCGGTCATCTCATAAAGTTTAACTTTTCCCATGAATCCCAATCGTCCCAAAACTGTGTACAAAGGATATGACTCGACTTAGCAACTTATGCAAGCAACTAGATAATTGAACTAAGGGTTTAGTGTGATAACAATAATGCACTAAAAGTGAGTGCATACAAGGTAGGCTAAGGCGATTTGGGTGTACATTTGGGGTGGGGTGTAAACAATGCTCTTCATTGATATTCGGAAAACCGAAACATCACGAGAACCGCGAAAAGGATAGGCTCGAGGGTTAACTAGGGTATCGTGTACTAAAGATGAGTACAACGCAAAGGTGTGGGGAATTACTCAACCGATGTGGAAGAAGTAATTATATTACGGGTATCAAACAAGGGTTATCCTAATGCCTCTTATCATTTAGTTATTCCTAACTACACAAGTGTAGTCTTACTAGCGATCTCGGGATGCATCACAAAACAAGTTCTAGAATCTATTATACTACCGGTTCACACTCTAAGCATTAAAGATGAATGCTTTAATTCCTACTAATCTAAGGTCGATCCTCACATTTTGGGTGGAATTTAAGTGGTAAAGGGTTTCTGTGCTAGTCATATAATTTCCTATCCATGAGACACTTTATTAAGACTAATGGCCCACTCCTATATGTCATGAAAAATTGAAAATTTGGTGCCAAAATTACCCTAACCGACATTTTCTCATGGTTTATTACGCAAATGCAATTGGACAAAGCAAATAATCAAGGATAAGCATAGTTTCAAAGTTCCGTTTTATTTTCCTCCTACACTTAAACCGAACATTGTCCCCAATGTTCCCGAAAGTATCAAAGTTATGATAATGGAAGGTAATTAAAAGCGAAAGAAACTAATACTCCCCGATTAGCTCGGTAGGATCCGTGTAAAGTGGTGGTTACATCTTTCTTCAAGAAGAACGTTTTGTGAAAAGCTCCTTCTCATCTTATGTATCTTCTTCTTGGTAAATTAAACATGCACACTTGAAGAAAACAAACGAAACCTTCGCGTAAAATCGGCGGTAACAATATATATAGGACTCTACTAAACTAGGATATAATGCTTGTGGAATGGATGTTTACTGAATTTACGGAAAATTAAGACACGGAAAATTCCAAAATTTATAAGTAGCTCGAAAACGAGAAAAAGTAATCGTTGTTTTGCTCCTTCCGACGCCGTCAGTTGCGATCTGACGCCGTCAGTTATCTTGACAAAAAGCGGTCTGCGATTTTTCGAAAAAATTCGGAAAATTTACATCTTTAGAATCTGAAAAATTTCACGCAAAACATCCATTATGACTCGATACAAGCATTTGACTCGAACAAACACACATGTATATCTTTTAATTAATTGTAATTCTCATGTTTACGTTTCTTTTGAAAGCGTGTGTAATCCTCCTACACTTATCCCTTATGTAAAATACCTTTATATGTAATTAAGGCGAGGTTAAAGACAAAATAAAGCATTTTACAAATTTAAACATGAGAATAAACAATCAATAAAAGATACACGACACAAACAAGCAAACAATTAAGCATGGGTTGCCTCCACGAAGCGCTTTTCTTTATTTATGAGTCTTGTAGCTAGACTCAAGTCGTACCCTACGTGACTTCATTACCATCACCTTCTTTTTTGCTCTTCCTTCATCAAAAGGCGTGAGCGTTGTATGCTTACCGTGGATTCCTTGCCAACGTCGTCTATTATGGTAACGGTTTTATCCTTTAGATTGGTTTCCTTCATCGTATAAGGCCCAAACCATCTTGGTTTGTTTCTACCTCGTAATGCTCTTATTCGTGATTTGTATAAGAGTACTTTCTCTCCCTTTAAAAATTCCTTAGGGTTCTTTTGTGTTTGTGGTATTGAAGTGGGATTATTTCCTAACTTTTTATCGCGCTTCCACAATGTTGCATGTAATCCTTGAACCATGAAATCTCTAAGCCCTTTTTCCCAATCGTTCATTTTCTTCTTAACCACATTGTTAGGGACTTGTGGATTCTCATCCGTAATCTTCTCCATGATCTTAAGAGGATATCTTGGAACAATGGGTATCCTAGCGTACCCTTTGCCGCTTTTAAGTATCATGATGCCCTCCCCGCATTTGATGGTTGCTTTGGCAGTGGCCAGAAAAGGTGTCCCAAGAATGAGTGGCATGTTTCTATCTTCCTCAATGTCTATGATCACGAAATCCACCGGATAGACGATATTAGCCACCTCTATTAAAACATCCACTGCGATTCCTATGGGGTAGACATAGGTGTGATTTGCTAAGGAAAGTCTAAGATCGGTCTTAGCTGGCTTCTCCCTAGTCAACTTATTATAGATTGATAATGGCATTATGTTTACATCAGACCCTTGATCAGCTAAGGCATTTATATTATCAATGTCACCTATGCTACATGGTATCACGAAGTTCCCTGTGGTGTCTCGTTTTTAGTTACTTGTTTTTTTAGAACCAGCTCATACAGAGGTCCCATAGGCATGGTGTCATACTCTTCTTCTATTATTTTTCCTTCAAAGGCTTCCCTAAGAACCTCATTGTACCTAAAGTTGTTCACTTGGTTAACAATGGTTTTTTTGTTAATTTCGTGCTTAAGGTAGTACTCAATGGTCTCGGGCTCATTATTAGGTTCAGCCTCCTCCTCTTGCTTTCCTCGGTTTTCTTCTCCTTAACCTTTCCATCTTGGGCATAATGGAAATGGCGTTAACAAAGCGAAGTGGGAGGATAATCATTGCTTCTTACTAGCACCTTTTAGGAACTTTTGTCTTGGTATATTCTTTTACCAGGTTCATCATTTCCGTCATTTTTGCCTGCATTTCCTCTCTTTGTCTATAAACCTCCTCTTCAAATTTTGCTAATCTCTCCGTATGAGCTGCCATGTACTCCCTCATTTGTTCCTTAAAGCTTGGTGAGAGTGGTATTGGGAAGTAGAGCAGGCGTTCGAATTAAGATTTTGCTCACGACTTGGGGATTCGGAGAAAGGAGTTGGGTGGTTGGTGGAATTGGCGGAATTGACTATTTCCCGAGGGATTTGTACGGGGGCTCTCTTATGCCTTTCTATCAGATAATCAATCCTTCTCTCAAGAGCACTCATTTGCTCTTCGGTAACGTTGGAAGATTCAAGAGGAGTTGATATGGCATTAACCACTTTAACGGGGGTTTCAGGGGATTCATTCCAATCTTCGTAGCTTCGATCGGCAAGCTCTTCTATAATATCCCAAGATTCCTCTGTGTTAAGGTCGCTAAGCCTTCCACCGCGGCTTGATCAATGGATCGCCTTGTGATGAAATCGGTATGGTCATAGAAGATTTGGATTTGAAGCCAAAGATCAATACCATGATGCGGGACTTTATGGAGTAAGTCCTTGAATCGAGTCCATGCTTTGTAGAGAGATTCGCCTTGAAGTTGTTGAAACGTCAAGATGTCTCGTCTTAGTTTAGTGGTTCTCCCCGGTGGGAAAAATTGAGCAAGGAAGCGAGAGGTGAGATCATCCCAACTTGAGATGGAGCCGGCGGGAAGTCGCTCAAGCCAATTACTAGCTTGGTCCCGTAGAGAGAATTGGAAGAGACGCAGACGCGTGGTCTCCCGAGTAGTAGCATCGAGGTCGATGGAATCGACAATTTTAAGGAAATCCTTAAGATGCTGATTAGGATCTTCGGAACGAAGTCCATGGAATGCACATCCGTTTTGCACCAACCGGATGGTGTCGGATCGCAGGGCCGTAGTTTGGGCTTGGTCGGGAAGCTCAATGGTGTTCCTATAGCCTAGGTGGCTTGGTCTCGAGTATTCACCAAGAGTACGGCCTCTTGGCGGGTCATTTGGTGGTAGGTTGATGAATGGTGGTTGGTTATCACCTTCCATGATGAAAAGTGATGGGGTTACTAACAAAGGTCACGAAGAAGGGGGATAGACTACGAGGAAGCTAAAAATTGGGAAAAAAGCTTACTTGATAGGAATCAAGCAAGGAAACCTAAACGAGGTGGACTCCTAACTAGCTATTCTATTCCCGGCGCGGCGCCAAAAACTTGATAACGCTACACGCGTCGTTCGGGGTCAAAGGAACTTCCTTTTCGTCGAGCAAGTTTTTCAACACCTAGGCGATGAACCTAATCGTTGTAGTGTAGTATTAGGGTAAGCCACGGAATTGATATCGTTCTCTAGGGGAATAGGAATGCTAGTGAGAAGTTACTACGCTAAGGTTGGGGTTGAGGAAGATTATTTTTTTATCTTTTTATGTTTTTAGGAAATGGAAAGGTACGAATCTCGGGGTATTGGATTTGGGGGTTGGTATTTCTACCGATTACTCTACTCATCTAATTATCTAATCTAAGGTGTATGTAGTCTATGTCTAATTATTGTGTGCTCGTATGATGATTTAAAGATGTGTTTACTTAGGTTTTATTACTCCTTAATTATCTCCTATTGATGGTTGAATTGTCACGTCCTTATTCTTAATCGCGTTGTGTGTCTAAGGTCGTAGGGTATGCGTTTATCCCTAACTCTTTGAAACTACCAAAGGTTATTGCCTACAAAATCTCTAGGATTTATAAACTTAACACTAAGGTACTCTTCGGATGGTTTAGCCTACAATGACTCTAGGTACTATAAGCTAAGGTTCACAAAGATTAATCAAGCATTAACTACACAACGGATGATCTATCGCAATACTAGATCATTAACAATTAAGATAAGAGACAACCAATCAATATTCAATAATTAAGTTTCATATTCCCTAAGCAAACACACAAGTAAATTAGCCGGACATGGGAAACATGCAAGCATACACACAATTAATTGAAGACATAATTGAATTAATGAAGTAAAACACTTATCTTGATGTAAGATAGGGTATGGAACCCTAAAATCTTGTACAAGACGACCTTGGTTCGGTTTAGGTTTTACTCCAAAAGACTACACACCGAAAACTAAAAATTCGGATTCTATATATAAGATTACACATGCGACGGCGTCACCCTTTGATTTGTGGCCGTCGGTCGCCGTTATTAGGGTTTCGTCTTGGCCACGTTAGTCTTGCGACGGCGTCACCTTATGCTTGTGACGCCGTTCCTTGATCTCGACGTCGTCGGATCAAATCTAGGCCGTCGAGTTGCGACGCCTACTCTTTTAAAACACGAAGCCGTCACTTGTAAATGAGCAATTTGGCTCTTGAGCCGTCACAAAAGTTGTCCGACGGCGTCGCTAGATAACACCGACGCCGTCACCGGGCCCGTCTCCTTGACTTTGGTTCTTTGTATATTCGACTGAGTGTCTCGATTCTTGACTTTGGCCATTTTCTTCGTATATTCGCGCCTTTTCATCCGAATAAGTGTCATTCCAGTCAATCATTTTGCCTTCAAGATACCTAAAAGTGAAAAGGAGCGATATTAAGTAATAACGGATACAAAAGTGATCAAATAAGGGCTTCAAACGACCCTCAAAAGGTACATTTTTAAAACCTTATCATGATGTGGTTTGATTCATTCACGATATTGAAAGTTGATGTTTGTTGAAACTGGTTTTATAATGCTTATATGTTTGTGATGTTACCTACTGATTTATTGCTTAAACATGGTCAAATACTTAAGTCCAAAATCTTTTCAGGTTCAAAAATCTATTTTGTGTCATTTGTTGTCCAAATAGATTATATAATATCTACATGACTTTTGTTACTATATTCGTGAATTATTCTGGGCAATCTGTCAATTTTTATGGTCAAAATGGGTATTCAGAAGCAGTTTTTCTGGGTTTTGATATTGGTCAAAATATTGAATATTCTTCATAGCGACTTGTCATTTGTGTCCAGATTCATTGTATCCGATGAGTATTGACTCAGAGGCGGTGTGTGTTCATCTTAGCGAGTTGTGCTAGCGAGTTGTCCATCATGGTAGCGACTTGTTATTTAACAAGTAGCGATTTGTGATGTTAATAAGGTAGCGACTTGCCATGAGTCTTTACTCATGGTAGCGACTTAAGCCTAGCGACTTGAGTAGTGTAGCGAGTTGTGTGACTAAAGGTTAGCGACTTGACAGAAATGATGAAGAAGAAGACTAAGACTAGACCATGAAAACCAAACACCAAAACATCACACGACTTCAGGTTATTTCTAAACCATCATCAGTCCTTGGTTTTCACCGAAAACTAAATGAAAACAAGTTCATCAAGAAAGTTTCGAATCATAAATTACACAAACACGACATAAACTTTTCTTGACTTGATCAAGATTCGAACCATCAACAAGTTAATTTATTCAATCTTCAACAATCGAATCACAACAATATCATCACTCACAGCATCAACAAATCACAATCTTTCAAATCTCTATCTTCTATATCAAAATCACATCACTACACAGTTTCATTTCTTGAAACCAATAGTAATTAAAGATATTCGATATGTCATTTATGTCTAATCATCCGACCTCCGTTTCATGTTTGTGAATGGTTTATGAAACACATAGATATCAGAGAATCTATTCACAAACAAATGAATCCATCACTGATCCGAATCAAGAATTGAAGGAAAAAGAATATGAAATGGTTTTAAAGGATCTCGGATTCGTAGTGTGTTCCTTTTTATTCGATCTCCAAGGTTCAGTCACACTATTTATCCATCATTGATCCATGTTAATATCCGAAATTATTGAATAAAGAACAAAACCATAAGGGGTTTCGTTCTCTCTTCATGATTCAGTTATAATTAAAACAAAACAACAAAGCTCATAAGTAAAACCTACCTTGAAGTCGTGTACAACAATTCAAGCCATCCCTGTGGCGCGAATATCGTGCTCAAACCATCCCTGTGGCGAGCATGATATGCTTAACTATGTTAATGTTGTTTGAAGTCTAAAGGGGGCGTACATATGATTGAATGGTGAAGGTGTTTTGGATTCGTAGAGGCTGATTATTATGGAGAGTATTTAAGGTTTGATTGTGGTGCGTTGTGATGAGATGGGGGCATAAGTTTTCCTGTGTAAGTGAAGATTAGGGTATGAGTGAGTTATCTATGCGTCTTATATTAGATTTTTAGGGTTAAGAGTGTTTTGGATCAGGCATGTGAATTCTTTGGGCTGTGGTGATTCATTGTCTTCATGGGCCGAACAGACACTTTAAGTGGGCCTTGCTTCGTGGGTATTGGACGGATGAAAAAGGGGATCCGGTGGTATTTCTCTTAATATTATAACATTGGACCAATAGTTAAAGTTGGGATCACGTGGTATATTTTGTGTTACAAATCACGTTCTAATAAAAAAAAAGCTACAAAGTATTAATGGGAGCTACAAAACGATATCTTAAAATAAATGAATATGATTGAGATATTTGGAATTTAAATCACATGATAATATATTAAGAGTTATTTGGGGCTAATATGATTTCCAGTTGAGTATTCAAATCACGTGATATATATTAAATGTTGGATCGGGTTAGTACTTTTGTAGACGAGCTGTGATCAGTAATTGAGCTCGTGGGTATCAACAAATTGATTGAGTCTCGTTAAGGTACTCATTGACCCGGATAGCATATTGATACAATGTCATAGGATGTAATTGAATTTATTTTACTTTGGACCTATGTTACTTTGTACCAGTTTGAACTTTTGTGATGGGTTGATGGATCGGGTGCTATATCTTGTACATGGGTCAATTGATTGATATGTTTTACATGGGAAGAGATAACGATTGGATCCGAATTTTACATGGGTCATGAGTTATAAATTGATCCTTGATGATAAGACTTGTTGATGAGATTTTATGATTAGAGTTGATGTTGAGATTTGTTGTATTATGCGGGTTGATACTTTGGTTATACATTTTCACAGAGTATATTATTTCACAGCTTGAAATAATATTTGAACAAGATTGTCAACGGGGTTGTTTGTTCGGTATTTCTTATTTGGATTTGAAGTGAGACTTTCCAGGCGCGTTTACTTATTTCGTCTTCTTTCTTTCTACCATTCCGCGAAGATGACTTGTTTGGGCATTTATAGAGTGTGATAAAGACTTGGCTATTTAATTACGGTTGTGATTCTTTCTCGCTTAACCCACAACGTAACTATCACTTCGGTGTCTCACTCAGTTGAGAATGTCAAGAGGTTTTGTACATTGGGTACACCGTTTCTTCTTCACAAGGATTAGTATAAGTTTAAGTAACAAATCTGGGAATTTTACTTCATGATCAAGTTTGGTATATCGGGTTTACTTCACCAGGAGGTCACAACATTAGCCGATAGAATGCGTGAATGATGTGTTTACCAAAGTGTTTATTGGATGATTGATGATATTATTGATGTTGGATAATGAACCATTGATGTACTGCTGCATGTTCCCCTGAAACAGATATTCACCGAAACCAAAGTTGTCATAACACATTCAAGCTGACATTGTTTACGGTTTTGTCTTGATTTTGTAAAATCCCGCGAAAGAATCTATTTCTCTGTTTAAATCATAGACTTGTAAAATCCCGTGACAATGGAAACATCCTGGTAATTGTAAAGTGCATTTCCGGATCTATCATACGGTTTATTCTTGGTTTTGTAAAATCTCGCGAAAGAAACTATTTCTCGGTTTAAACTATAGAATTGTAAAATCCGTGATGATGGAACCATCCCGGAGAAAGGAAAGTGTAATTGGATCTTTTCCGATGTCGGTGCTCTGATGTCTTCTTTAAAGAAGGGATAAAAGGGTGTACTTCATGAATTGGGTGATTACTTGGATATTCTTCATGGCAGTTTGGTTATTACATGGTTTTACGGGGTTATGTGCCTTTAACCTTGGTCGGGATGAAACCATTATCAGAGTTCAATTAAAACGTCAAAGGAGGTTAGAGTTGAGCTTTTAACCAGAAGATGTGACAATGGGGTTAATTCACTATTATTTATTTGAGGTTGAAGTGAAATATCACGGGCGAGTGTACTTAGTATCTAAAGGTATCGGGGATGGTTGGATGAAGATTCTTCAAGATCCTTGTTTGTACTTATTATCAAAAATAAAGACTTGGAAATCTAGTTATTGTTGGGTGACTTTTACCTTTTCCTTTACCACTTGGGGGAATTGGGCTCTTATCACCACAAAATAACTATCACTTTAAGGAGTTACGTTGTAGTGCTCGAGTGTCACATTCAATTGTGGATTTTCAAGAGGTGAGGCACGCCTTATACTTGATGGTTGGTTGGTTGAAGAGTATAGAGTATGTAGAGAGTACTTAGAGATGCTAATGGAAATCGACCTTCGCTTTGTCACATATGTGCAAGTTTAAGTCACGAGTTCGGGTTAGTTTACTTCAAGGGTCATATTGGGTTTCTCCATCACCGTCACGACAAAGAGCCTCTTGAATGATAATGGGGTTGATTACAAGTTTGCCAAGAGAGATTGAAAAGAGAGATTTATGACGTATGAACACTACGGTTCACGCCTCGTACTCTAAAGAAAAGAAGAGTGTACGCTTCAAAGGCGCTTTATCTTCGAAGAAGAGAAATCTTCTCATTAATGACCATTCTCATCAACATGCTTCATGCTTTTCCATGCGCTTACCATCAAGTAAACCGGCCATGTTGATTGTTCTCTTATTCCACTTGCTCAACTATAATGACGATGGCGACATCATGTGCTAATTTTATGGGGAGAAGTGTGAATAGACTACGATTGGATGATTTCACTTATTCAATCAAGAATGGCAACTCCGTATGCAATTCTTGAGGGGAGAAAAGTGTGAATTTATCGCATGGTTGATTGTTATCGAGAATAAATGGTCAAACGGCTCCAAACTCATGTAAGAACCGAGCTTCTTCTTATCGGGTCATCTTCACATGGAGTTTTATTCTAAGAGCCGTTGGTTAACATCTTCACACGGTGATTTGATTAATGACAAAGTGCTTCCTGTCATGGGTGATTTTCTTAATGAACATCTTTCGTTCTTGTTTGATTGGGAGGATTTGAGTTAAGGGATTTGCTACATATAAGTTAATGGGAATGCTTTTTGGTGTGATGAAGATGTTAACTATCTATTCCCCAACTGGAAAATCTTGATGAAGGTCGAGTCTACAGTCAGTTCTACATTTTCTGCTATATGTTAGAAGACTAAAGACGAGTTGCATTTGATTATCAAAATACTTCTTCTTAATCTGGGCATTTATCAAACAGATTGTCGGTTTAGGGGAGAGCACTAATTGGGGGAGAGTGAAAAGCCAAATTTAATCCCCAATTAGACTTGCTCACATTCTTCTTCATCAAGTTGATTCTCACAAAGACTTCTAAGGTTCTTCTCAAAAGATTTCAAGTATTTAGGATGATAAGATGTTGTTGATTACAAGTGTCAAAACCAGCAAGGGGAAGGAGACAAGCATCTAAACGCGAGTAAACTTGATGAACTTAACACTTCTAAGTGATTGAAGATATCCGGGAAGATGAAGGTCATTACCGGAGAGAAACTCAATGTTTATCTCATGGCGATAGTGTTCTTATTCCAACTATGTGGGGAAGAGATGGAAGAGTTAGTTTCGGTGATAAAGGAGGTACACAAGTGTGTGATGATTTCAATGCTATCGCAATCATCGGGAGAGAGATTTTGTACTTTGGGGCGCCATTGTCTCACTTAAGAGCTTAATCATGATTCGAGTTATAATCACTTATTCGGAGTTGACATCCGCAGAGATAGTCATCCGCAGAGATAATCGATGATTCGGCATGCTTCTTCAATGTTATCGGTTTTTCTCTCTTGGGCATTCGGGTACTTGGTTCTTGAGCTTCATACACTTTCTTGAGGGAGAGAAAAGTATACATCGGGGTTATTCTTTGTGCCTTGGACTTAATCTGCTACTGATGGTATAAGTTTCTTTGTCTTCGGTATATGTGTATTCGGGTTCGTGAGCTCTAGTCTAAGAGACCGATCGCATCAATTCAACTACGCTGGGGAAGTGGTCTCTTGACACCTTTTGGAATGGATTGCTTCGACTTCAAATGGAATGAAATTTGAGAAGAGATATTCATATGTAGGATGATACGTTGTCGTTCTTCTATTGAAGGTATAACCTCGAACGGAGAATCTTGATTATCGTTCTTAAAAGGAGCAATGGATTTACGATAATGGTGTGCTTCTTCATGCACCTGCTAAGGCAAGCTTGAAATAGAGCTTCAATCGCTCATCTAATGGATTTTCGGTTTGGGGAAGTCGCCAAAGTCTCTCTTTCTCAAAGGCTCATGTTCTATCTTCTATTCTCGAGCCTCGAAGCTTTGGTGGTGAAAGTTTAAGAGATGACGATTTCTATCTTCTACAACGGGTCATTCGATATCCTTATCTCTGTACTCATATCATCATCTTCTTAATCTATATCATCTAAATTATCCGTGTATATATTTATCGAAAAACGAAATACAAAATATAAAACCAAAGAAACAAAATAGAAAATATAAAACCAACAAAAGAAAATAGAAAAATATAAAACCATCAAAACCCATAAAATCGAAAATTGAAAATACCAAAATATGTTTTCTCAAAACATGTCTTCTCGTATCGATAACATCTTGCGGTCTTAGAAATGTCATTCAATAATAGCACGGACCATAGATGAAGTTCGAGCAGGAGGTGTAAATATTCTTTCCAAATCATGTCACACACTATGGCTTACGCTATTTTTGATCATCACCCGCTTAAAAAAAAATGGCTTCTGATTATTTGATCAGAACCCGTGCTTAAACTATGGCTTACAGTTATTTCAGACTGTAACCTGTGCTTAAACTATGGCTTGCAGTTATTTCAGACTGTAACACGTTCTTAACTATGGCTTGCTATTATTTCCGATAGCAACCCGCTCTTCAAACAAGGAAAGTGTTGCGCTAAACCAATTTTCTAAAAATTTCGTGCACTTATCCTAAGACAAAATGAGGAAAGTATGTCGAAGGACTGCTGTTCCTACACAAATGTTTTTTGTCTAAAATTCTTCAGAAAAATATTTGTTATTTTCTAAAATGATGGTAAATGTGTTGCTTGAAAATCAATCAGATTCAGTGTGTTCGAAAAAATTGAAAACTCAATCAATGACTTCACGCTTTTAAATTTTTTTTTAAAATGAGTCATTGATTGAGGGGAGAATGTTTTTAAATTTATATCATCTATCGGACTTATCTAATTATCCTAAATGCTTAACTAAAAATGATGATTAACCCACGTTGAAGGACTAGGTGCCTAGGATATGATTGTTAGGATTAGGTGATTAAAGTTTGATAAACACATTATTCCCATACCTTTTATGAAATGATTGATAGGTTGAATTGACTTTTATTTGTCGATTGTTGTTTGGGTCGCCAACCACCATATATTTGTATGTGTGTTCACTAACGATGCGGTATATTGGTATATAAGAATGTTCCCGATCCGGATCCCACAATTGAAGATGATTGGATGCCGAAAGGAAAGGGTAACTATATCTTGAGTTGACAAAAGAAGAAACGGAGCTTAATTGGACTTCTATGAAGAGTTGGCATGGAAAATGCAACGAAGAGGTCTTACTATCATCAGATGGTTTTCTTCATCAAGAAATGAAGAAACGGAGCTTAATTTGACCTCGCTGGCATTAAAATGCAACGTATGAAGTCTCATTGCATCGTGACGGTTTTCTTCCAAACCCTACAAAGAACAACATAAGCTTCTCAACCACCTAACATATCTTTGTGCAGGAAATTTTATACCATTTTTTAAACAATTTTCAAATAATATTGTTTTTGAAAAATTGAAAAATATTGGTTTTGAAAATAAACTGGACTAAATTTTGAAAATCACTGGACTTCATTTTATCAAAACTATAAGTCACTCAATCATCGACTACGGTCATCGATTGAGGGGAGAGCGATTTAAAATAAATTATTTTAAAACAATATTTCTTCATAAAAGTCCGGATTGTACAAAATAAGTGGTGATCTAAAGATTTAATGTTATGTCATGGTATGATTTTTCTTTAAGAATCAAGATCTTTCAAAATGAATTTTTTCATTCTTGTTTGATTGTGAAATTGTTTTATTTTACTTAAAGATCTCCTAAAACTATCATACCGACACTAACAATCTTTAATGTCCGTTATTGGTCATCATCGTCATTTTCAAAATTAAATCTTGCCACGATTTCCTAAAATTTTCCAAATGATTTAATCAATCGATCCAAAATCTCAATTGGTTTGAAATTTTGATCGGGGAGAGATCGTGATTTAAATCTCAAACTGCTTTTAGTCCTTTAAAGGCACTCCCGCTTCATGTGCCAAACAATTTTGAAATACATAATGCACATGATTGTGGAGGAGCATTTAACCAAAAACCAGAAGAGTATTTAAACAAGGCCACATTTTCTCCCATGTTTTCTAAACCTGATTAAATCACTTGAGATCCAAAATCTCAAAGGGTTTGATATTTTTGATCGGGGGAGAATTTGTGATTTAATTATGAAACTTGATATAAGATGATCATTTTGATTCATGTGCAAGTTCTCTCTAATATGTGCCAAACTATTTCGTATATCGACGCACATATTGAGGGGGAGCGAATGGTTTCTTAATGGCTTTTGTGATCGTGGTTGTGCTTCAAAAGAACTCTTTCCTCTATGTGATAAAATGATTTCAAAAATCCTATGCACATATTGAGGGGGAGAATTTACCAAAGAAAATCAAATGGCTTTTCCCATAGAAATTGTGATCAAGAATTTAGTTCAAAAGAACTCTTGCCTCCATGTGCTAAACAATTTCAAATTATATGCATACCTTGATTGATTTTTCCAAATAATTTTTCAATTGGTTTCATAAAGGAATGAACAATACCAAAAGTGACCAATTTACTTTATGCATGGTGTTATAAGGATGGTTAGGTTAGGTATTCGTTCCCACGATCCCTTGAGAGCGGAGGATCTACCCAGGACAATCCACTAGATAGTATAGAAGTCCTTAAGTATGATGAAAAAGGAGAAAATGAGAATAGGAAGAGTGCGGATCGAGATGTAGCTAGTAATCGAATAAACCCAACAAGGTTCTAGTGATGAAGTCTCGTAAGCCAGGGGTTGAAGAATGAAAAGAATTGAATGTGAAAAGGGTGAAAAGAAATAGCCCTTCAATTATTCAACCTTAGGGCGTAAACCGGTTCAATACATATGCTACCGGGTTGTTACCAAGGTAACACTGGTGTTGAAGACAAGACGTCATGGACCCAAAGGACGACCGCACTAAACTTCCCAAGCTACTCAAGTTCCTCTTAAAAGGGCTTGTTTCATTCTCACGGGAACCGACATAATCTATCGACTTTATCTTAGAGATTGTTGATATTGAAGAAGGAGACCCTCTCCCTAGTCTCCAAGATAGGAACCAAATGTGCACTATTGAGTCTAGAGCCAAGAGATCATCCACAATATCTCATTAGGACACAAAATTAATGAAGACTTGTTGTTTCACACAATGTGGAAAGTAAGTATATATATTAAGAGTCCCACGATTATCCTTGTGGTAACGCCGTAACATCCGAGTGATATGTAAAAGTATTCACAATGAAGATGGAAATCCTTCTAGAGCCAACATCAAACAAGCTCTTGGTGGGTGACATGTGAGATCTTTCTAAAGATCAAGCTTGTGACAACCGGATAGAAACGATGGGGCTTATTCATTCTTGAATCAACCTTGGTCCAGAAATGAATTGACGAATACTTTTGGAAAAACAGTTCGATGTGCAAATCTTCTTTTCTAGCACATCGAATGTGTATTCATATTTCAAACACAAAAGTATCTCTCGATTGAAAAATACTTTTGGAAAACCGTTCGATGTGCAAATCTTCTTTCTCTAGCACATCGAATGTGTACTCTTTCAAATACAAAAGGTATTTTGATTGAAAATTGATCTTCTCATAAAACCTTCGTTGTAGTGCAAAACTCTTTCTTCTAAGCAATACGCGATTGTTTTTCAAATCAATTTTCATCAATCGCTGAATCTCAATTATTGGTTCACTCACTCGTGTTGTCTTCTTTGAGACGTTCGATTTGAGAACAACTAGAACAACAGCGAAACCCTGTCAAGGAGATTCTTCGAGTTATACCGATCACAGCAAGACTTGTATCGATCAATGGGAAGCGTGGTCGTGTACTCAATTCAACGAAAGTGATCAAAGACACTTTCGTGGGTTTTATTGCTAACTATTGTTTGCGGTACATTTGGATGGTTGCGGTGATCGTAATCGAGGAGTCAATCCAAAGCCGCATGCTCACAACATCCACACTTAATTGAAGAAATCATGACTTGTGCATATCTACGTAACCTGGCTCGATATTTTTATACTATGCTTACGCTTACTGCCGCAAATATCATGAACCGTAAAGCTTCCGCTACTCGATGGAAAGATGTCATGATCCTGAAAGTTTGAGCATGTCGGTCCGAAAGTCACAACTTCACATGGTGGCAACACAAGAAGGGTGATCCAGAGATTAACTGTGGCTGATGATCTCAAAGAAAGCTCGAAGATCATCATGATGTGGATCACTCAAAGACCTCCACTGAAAGTACAAAACTATGCGGACTTTAAAGAATCGCTACTAATGCACAAAGATTGTGGAATTTGAAGAATTGAAGTCTACGAGCTCGAGAACTAAAGACAAAGAAAGAATGCTAGGATGCCAAATGTATTTCATGGGGTGACCTCCCTTAGGGGAAGATTGTTAGGAATTGGAAATTCCATAGTAAAGTGTCGGTCACCCCATCTATAGTCTAGCATATGTTAGCTCGTAGACATATCGTTATTTACTGTTTTATTAGTTAGTTAGTAGTTTAGTTTAGCGTAGTGTAACACCGTGGAGGAAGGACGGGTCTTTACCCACTGTATGCCTGATCCACAGTCCGATAGGAGGACGTAGTCTTTGTAACTATAAATACCCCTTCCATCCTTGGAAGGGGTGGTGCTTCTTTCAATCTAGTCATTCATATTTGTAAACCAAGTCTCTACCAAGAAACACCCTCTCATCTCTTTCTCTCTCAAATGGCTAACATGTATTTCCATCATCCAAGACCACCCGAATCATCAAACAACATAATATTTACGATCCAACATCTGTCGACGGGATTTTTACCAGAATCCGTATCTTTGGCCTGTATCTTTGAGTCATTATCAGCAAAAATCACTTTACATTCCATTGTGGGATTTGATCCTTTAGGTTTATTGTTATTCATTCTCACTTTCTCACTAAGCTTTTCCACCATAGATTTAAGGTTTTTTAGGGTTGTGTCGTGATTGGAAAGGCTTCATCGTTGTTTTCCGGAATTCTTTTAATCACTCATCTTGTTCCTTTTGTCTTTGGGTTTGAACTTTCCAGAATTTGTTAATTGTTTCTTCAAGATTGGGCTTTTTTCTCCATAAGGCCCACAATTGTAATTTCCATGGTACTCACATTATTTCGATTATCTCCGTAAAACGGTCGATTTTCTCCATATTTGGCTTCTTCAATTATATTTTCTTCATCAACGTGAGGACAATTCTTCGTGAGGTGTCCTACCCCACGACTTTCACAACCCACTTGATGGCATGGACGGTTTCTCTGACTTTCAACATGTCTCGACTTAGATTTTCAATTTTACTAGCGAATGTTGCAATTCCGTCAAAACTTCCGCTTTGGTTTCTTTTACTTCTCCGTCGTGCCATTTTTGAGAATGATCACCATTTTTGAATGGCTTCAATTGCAAGAGTAGGAGTCATGTTCGGGATAGGCTTGATAGTACAACATCCGCCTTGCGATACGCTGATTCCTTTGTAGAAGATGTTGACCTTTTGTTGGTTGTTCGTGATCATGTGTAGGACATTTGTAAAGGAGATCGTTGTATCTATACCAGGCCTGATACAACATTTCATCGTCTTCTTGTTTGAAATTATGGATCTCCTAAAGCTGGTTAGAAATCTTCGACGAAGGACAATACCTTTGAATGAAATGCTTCTTAAGTAGAGCCCAAGTATTAATTGCCCCGACGGAAAATCTTTCATTCCATCTTCTCGCAACCCCAGTAAGAGTCATGGGGAATACCCTTAGCATAACAGCATCATGAGACACGCCCGGAATGTTGAAAAGGCTTGCGATGTATATGACATTTTCAACATGCTCAGATGCATCTTCGTCCTGTTTTCAGAAAAAGGGTTAGCATGAAGCTCCCTCATAATTTGGTCTTTAATTTTGAAATGGACATCACTCCAATTGCCGGTCTTACGAGACCCGACCTTGTTCTCGCTTCTTGTCAAAGCCAAATATTCCTCAAGAGTGAGGTCATCGATGTTAACAACTTCCATGGTACCGAAAACTCGAATAATGATCGTGAGAATATAGAAAAGTTTAAAACAAAACGAAAATGAAAGACTTAATAGCAATCCTAATATAACTCCCCAAGCGGGCGCCAAAACTTGATGCGTGTTTTCTTGACTGTGTTTTAATATTTATATAGTCTCGTTATACCTATGGTTCACCCTTATGCACTAACGGGCAAGTGTCCCGGTCGTGTGTAGTGTAGTATTCGTAAAACCGAGGTCGTCCCAAGAGCTATGTGTGTTGGATTATTACTAAGTCTAGGTGTCACAAATTTTAATAATGATTTCGATAAGGAATTAATTAATTAACTACTAAGGCGTATAAAAGCGTATAAAAGGCAAAGGTTTAATCAATAGAGGAGAATGGTGCAAACCTAGTTATTCCTCCTAGCTAGTAATGCCTACGCTCACTTACTTCCAATTACTTGGTGGGGTCAAATTCGAAGGACAAGATTTGGTCAATTCGCCTAACCTATCAAAGAAAGATGCCACCACTTGAGAAGTCGTGTCCCTTCATAAGTCCAATTGTTCCGGTCCCTAAGCCGAGTCATTAAGCACCGCTACATGCTAGATTTATAATAGTGAGGGCCCCAAGTTAGCAACTTAAACACTCACCCCTAATTCTTAAGTTCATCCAAATAGTAGGTGATCGGTTGGTCAAATCGCACAAGTAGAAAGGGTCGTTATTGGTCATATCTTACCCTTCCGTCCCGCCTACTCAATTAGGTCATTGGTCATATCTCTAAGCAACTAGCCTCTACCGCCATTCAAAACCACCAAACAAGGGTAGCTACCAATAAACTATGCATGCATACACTTAGAAATAATTATACATAAGTAATGTAAACGCAAACAAAACAATTATGAATTATAACTAGGCTAGCACCAAGAGGTGCTTAGCTCATATTAACCATACAAATCAATTCAATATTCAAAGTTACGAAATACATGAATCGAAAGTAAAGAAAAGATAAAATGCTAATGCTTATCGTAGGGAGTGATTTCTCCTCGAGACACTCCGATGCTCCTCTAGACCGCCTTTGGCTTCTTTCCACGTTATTTGGTTGTGGTGTGTGGAATGGGATGCTTTAAAATCTTTGGAAATCGCGGGTATTTATAGGCGGATCCGGGTTACTGGCAGAATTAATATAAGAGTTGTAATCTTCAATTTCATCGTAATTTGCACTAGATCGCTGGTTACTACAGAACCTTATAATTGGTTACGCCGTATCTTCAATATTACTTGGTTACGCCGTAGTTGATGAAATAGTTACGGCGTAGTTATCGCGTGAAACCTCATTTGACCTAATAAGTTACGTCGTAGTCTTTGGGGAGAGTTACCAGAACCACGATGAGTTGATTTTCGAGTCGCTTTAGTTACGGTAATGCGAGAGATGAGTTATGCCAGAACTTCTTCAAAGTCAAGATACTATGATAAATCTTTGATATTTCTCCAACCCGCCTCTTTAGCTCCAATGCTCGTAATTTACCCGAAGTGGAAAACAATGGAAAACAAGCATAAATCCATATAAATGATACAAATTACAAGCATTATCGGGGGAAATTGACACTTAATATTCAGGACTATTTGATGTTATCAGGTAGATATTCACACGTGTCCCAAAACTCAAACATATCCTAACCATCGAAATGCAAATAAAAAATTTATTGGTCACATTTTTAGAAATAAGTTAAAAGATAGCAGACGTGATTTAAAACCGAAAGATATACAAAAAGCCATCTTGGCGCAGTATAAATAAATATATCTTATCAACAAGCATGGAGAGGAAAAGATTATGAGTTACAAATGATAAGGGGTTCACCGACGGATGCTTTTGAAATATTACCGTACTATTGTCACAATCTACAAAAAAACCCAGTCACTATCACACGTATCAAGACAAACGAAAAAGGAGTTTTCGAGATGTTATTCGTTGCCATTGGTGTTTCAGTAAGTGATACTCATTTTTGAAATAAATAAATGTGTTATATTATTGCAAGTTTATTATAACGTGTTTACAATTTTTTTTTCAGATTCGCAATTTCGTGCAACATCTTCGCCCTCTGCTTATAGTCGATGGGGCACATTTAAAGGGTTTATACAAAGGTACAAACTTGTTAGTTGTAGGCATGGATGGAAACAACCAAATTATGCCCATTGCTTACGGTATATGCAGAGGGGAGACTAGTGATTGTTGGTCATGGTGGTTTTCGGTACTTAAAGAATGCATAGGCGATAACCAAGAATTGGTTATCATATCTGATAGGCATCCTGCTATTGTATTAGCAATACGCAATGAATACCCATTGGCGTTTCATGGTATTTGTTGTCGTCATCTAATGATGAATCTTTCTTTGAAAAAACAACAAATGGGCTATATTGAAGCATATGCAAAGCGTATACACCTCAAGAATTTGATAGTTATATGCACTTTCTGCATGCTATTCAGCCTGAGGCGTACAACAAGTTACTTGAAGCGGATGTGCAAAGTTGGTCCAGAGCATATTGCCCACGCACTCATTACAATTATTGTACATCTAACATCGTTGAGTCTGTTAATGCTTGTACCGTAAAATGAAGGAAGCTGCCAATCACAATGTTGACCGAGCAATATCGATCAATGGTGCAAGATTGGTATTTTAAACGACGACAAGTTGCAGGTATTTATCTTCCAAAAGTAAATTTACTTTTCAAAAGGTTTTGTTTACTACAAAGTAACTGATTCATGTCTATGTGTTCATGTAGCGAAAATGAAGTATGAAATAACATATTGGGCTGCCCATAAGGTGGATAAGAGAAAAAAATAAAAAACGCAACTTCGAGTGTATATGGGGTTTATGAAAATCGGTTCCAGGTTTATGATGGGCGATACAATCGTGAAGTGAACTTAGCGAACATGTCATGCGACCGCCGCAATGGCAACGCTTGGCATACCTGTGGTCACTTTCTTGTTGTTACTAGGTTTTGGGTCAAACCGATTGTGTGCATTCATTCAAGATTGGTTTAAAAACCAAAATAGCAAGCTATGTACGAAGACTCGATTAATATTGTGGAGAGTTTCACAAATGGGAGTATCCAGGGTATATACAACCCACACTCCTCCACGAATGGAAAACCCATGTCGGTCACCAAAAAATACCGACCAGATACGATCCGAAGGTGAGGAACCACGAGTTATATATTGTCGAGGCGGTGAAGTGGCCACCCACGCTGGCAATGCAAAACCATTTATCCTTGATCCACTCAAACGGAAACAATACCCAAGAAAAAGAAATCAGTTAACGAGCAACATGAAACTCCACCTTCGTAAACACGTTATAATAACACATTTATTAAAAAAGTACAAATGATCACAGCTTCCCTACTTATGACTCATACCCAACGCAACCATTTGAACAAAACACATACCCACCGCAACCATATGATCAAATGTTTTACACAACGGACCCATATGACCAAGGTCAACCAAGTCATGAACAAAATGCTCGTCAGACCCCGTCTCAAGTTTATGAACAATACGACTCCCAACCATACGCCTCTCAACATTTAAATGATCAAAACACTCAAGCATCGAATAATAATTGGTTTAATTTATTTGGCTTGTAACCAAGTAGTACCTTTTTATGTTTTTTTCTAATTGTAGTTAATTTGTAACAAATATTATGTATCTTGTAATAAATTTCATTTGTAATGCTAGTATGTATTTCCACACCACCCTATTTAAAAAGTACAAATGACGACTCATAAAACATGATCATTTACATCGTTGATTTGATAACATAATGCCTCGACAACGAAATGATTAAGCACCTTTATGGTATCGATTTATACATATACACACACACAAATACACACACACACACACACACACACACACATATATATAGGGTAAAGTTAAAATAAAAATACAAATATCCGTAAAAGAATAAAATATATTTTTTAAAAACAAGTCTTCAAAATTCCAAAAATTCCACAAGATCGGGTATGTTGGTGCATAAAACTTTTGTGAAAACATTTTTATAATTTTGAGTTCGACACGCTTTTTTTTAAATAAATTTTGATGCGCAAAAAATTTGATGCACAAAATTTTCAACTTATTTTAGTTAGGCGACAATGTTATTTTGATGAAAAAGTCAAAGAAATTAGGTAAAACCATTTTTGATGCACAAAAATGATTTAACGACAAACGATTTTTTTATAATTTTTTCAAAAAATATCCACTTTAGAAAAAGTTCTTACAATGTTTTCATGCACCATCATACCCGATCTTGTGGAATTTTTTAGAATTTTGAGAATTTAAAAAAATTTTTTATCTTTTACCGATATCCGGCATTTCAAGTCAGATTTATGCGACATGTTCCCCCGTGTCTTTGAACGTGCTCGATTTCATTTGATGAAGCACTTCGCTCCTTTTGAGCTAATTGTAATCGCCTCGACTGGTTTCGAAATTGGCAATGGAGACCGCCACTCTTCCTTTTGAATTTGGGGGCTTGGTGTATATACGTTGGTGATGTTTTGAATTATGCCTTCCTTGCTTCTAGATCTAATCGGCCGACCTCACTGATCGTCTCCGCGATCCCGTGTTGGTGATTCTGGATCTTCCTTTGATGATGCCCCGCATGTTTTAACGAAATGGAGACCGACCTCTGGGTAGTTTCTTGTGAGATCACGCCCCAAACTCACGAAGAAATTGGCAGATTCATATTTCACACGGGTCACAAAAGAGGTCAATCCACCTTCCGCTTATCTCGCTAGACATATAGCCCTACGGAGATCGCAAATGGAAGACCATACTTGATCGCTCGTAGTAGTCCCGATAGTGGGTCAGGCGGACTACGAATGCTAAAACCCACCGGTGTTTTATGCTATCGCTAGGTGTTCCCTTTCTCCACTCGATGCCGCGCTCGCTTGTTCCAAGGTTTTACGGTGATATCTATGGGGACTGCGTCGTATCATGTTCGTATTATTGGTATTAAACATCGACATAACGCAGACGTGATACCTCGCTGATATCTCAGCACGGGCGGGGTTTTTACTCGAAGAAGTTGATATTGGGCTCTGGAGTAGGACAAACACCCACGCCCACCGACTTGTTACTTTACTCGTGAGAGGCTTGATGTATGTGTTGATCTTTCGGGTCATCGCCTTAACGCAAACCGCACGACCGACTTTGTGGCGGGCGTCTTGTGATTGAAGTGACACAACAAACGTGCCAAGACGAAACCAAATGTCGCCGATATTGGATATGGGTTCACCCCTTTACTTCTCTTCCTTTGGTGAACTCGAGAAGGAGGCGACCTGACTGCTGCGTTCGCAAGTTTCCTCACACCAAGATATCGGCGATGGTCTTAACTATATTTTTAAGAGGATTTGTTTCTTTATCTTCAGAGTGAGGCCAGCTATTTCTATCTCTAAATAATTTCAGAATTTCTTTTTTTAACGGTTTATGTTTTATAAAAAAAAAAAATAAAATAAAAAATAATAATAATAATAATAATAATAATAATAATAATAATAATAATAATAATAATAATAATAATAACAACAACAACAGGTACAACTAGATCTATAAAACCGAGACATTAGATAGTGTTTTCTTAATAAGGACCTTACTAGAATAGGAGCAACACGGCTTAAACATATTTATGGAGGATTTTAGAGGGGTCGAAACATTTTTGTTAGGAGGAAAACAAAAATCTTTGTTATGTGTTGCTACAAGCTTTTCGTGACCAAATCGTCTATATGAATTACACAAACTTTAGAAGATTTCAATTATTGTACTTTTTAGTTCCAAACTAGTTACCTACACTTTATTTCGTGTTATCTCAAATTAGTGGAATTTACTATATTATTTTTACTTGAATTTGTTTTATTACAAAATCTAAAAGATGTTAATTAATTAACCTATAAGTAAAAATGTTCTAAAAAAAAAAAAAAAAAAAAAAAAAAAAAGAAAAAAACTTCACTAGTTATGTTTTTATCATCCGTGTATGGATAGACGGACCTTAATGGAGAACGGAAAGGGCCACGACCCTCCTAAAACTTTAAGATTTTACTTATATTTACTTATAGGAAATACAATTTTGATCCTCCCAAATTAATTGATATAGCACTCCGGCCCTTCCAACAGTTCTTTCTATGTGTGTATGAAGACAATTATCTTGAGACATGAACAATGTCTTTTATTAGCAAAATGTCATCCTGACATTTGAAAAGAATTAATTGATTACTATTTTTATCTAAATTAATACAAAATCATTTTCACCTTTTTAAAACAACATATCTTACAAACAGTAAATCTTCAAATATAAAAATTATGAATTGGACGAGAATTATATTTTTCATGATACGCACTTTTTACATATTTTCGACAAACATTTTTTTCAAAAATTCGGTCAGAAAAAATCATATATGATTTTAACGAATCATATATGATTTTAAAATCATGTATGATTCGATTTTACGAATCATATACGATTTTTTACAATCATATGATTCTCAAAATCATATGCGATTCGTAAAAATCGAATCATATATTTATTTTCACAAATCATATACGATTTTTGTTGACCCAAATTTAAAAAAAAAAGCTGTTAAAATATATAAGAAGACATATCTATGTGAAAGATAATTTAATTCTCGTCACGACAGATAATTTTATCGGCAGAACGATTAACGGTCATAAAATATTTAATTTTTAAAAGGGTGAAAGTTTATCATAATAAAAAATAGTCAAAATAAACATTTGTTTTTCATGTCTTCGTCTAAGAAATTGGAACATTTGATTCGAAATCGATTTTCTATTATGTAAATTGATTGATTATGATTGAGGAGGATATTGGTGGGGATTCCATTAATCATACAATAATATTAAATACTGTTGTTATGTTAAACTTTAGCTTAAAATAATAGTATTCAATTTTAGCACCGTGACATGTATATCCACGAGCGGTCGGTTTGGGTTGAGGGTTCATTGAGGTGGGTTATCCCATTGTGGGAAGAAGGTTGAGGTCGGTTGACGGTTGAATTTAACAACCGACTAGGAAACACATAAAGTTCCAAATTTTGTATTGTTTGAGGATTAAAAATAAAAAATAACTGGCCATGGCGCTAACGTCGCGTCGTCGTCGAGAGAAGAAAGTGGGGCTATCACAGATAAATTTAATGGAGACGTGGTAGTGGGGCTATTGTACAAGTTTTGATGAACGTCGTACAATTTGAGAAATTTTAATAATTTAAGTAAGACTATGCCAAGATTAAAATCGTCGTGGTTCAAAGGTGGTAGGGACAGTCCGACAGAGATGTGGATAAACATGTTACCGGCGGCTTTGGTAATGATACTATTGGTAGGAAGATTTTTAATCAACTTGATTTTTAATCTAGAACAGCCAAAAGTTTCAAGTTCTAAATTGGATTTTGAGATGTGAATAACTGAATATGGTTTAGATAAAAAAAGACTTAAACATTATAAGAAATTTTGAATTTTTAAAAAGGTTTTGCGAAATATAGCGTTAAGGGTCACGTTAAAAACAAAACATATATAATTAATGGTACGTAAAATAGGGGGTTAAAAGATGTTAAATTTATATAGAGGTTTATTATTATTAAAGATACAACAGTTAATAAGTGTTTGAATATTTTAAGCATAAGTTTTATATCTATTTTTAACAGATTTCCTTTTCAAAATATAAAGTAAACTCTAATAATTGGTTTGACCCAACTGTTGGGATCAATTTTTCGCGTTTGGGTATTTTGTTATGAATTTTCTCTCATTTTGCATCTTTAAATTCTTAAGTTTGATTATGTTTGTTTTAGTCTAATGATACTTTTAGACTAAAATACACAGTTTGTCTATAAACTTGAACATTCTTGTGATGGACAAAACTCTACTTTTCATCGTCACGGTTCAAAACATGGATTTTAATGCCAATTAGTCGTTTGAAAGTCGATGGGTGATTTTATTTTGTGGTCGGGTATTTTAGTCCATACACATTTATATTTTGATAACACATTTATATTTTAGCCCTTCATCTTTCATCTTCGTCATCATCTCCCCAAATCATTCATCTCCCCAAATCATCCTGGAAACATACCCGTAAATCAAAATCCATTGTTAAAAAACCTGTAAAGCTTCGAGCATTATAACATGATCTTATATTATATACTCTATCTAGCCTTTTAAGCATATAAAAAACAAGAAAGGAAATTTCCGCTCCAATTTGTGATAGAAATAGAATTATAAAGCGTTGACCCACAAGTCCACAACATAGATTCATAATCCACTAACACGTAAGATTGTCATCGTTTACAAGCCAAATATCACCGCATCAACATTGAAAGACCCGATGAAGGAGAAGGCCAAATCCATTGCCTTGTGCTTTACATCGCAGTTGATTAGCCAGACCGACTTTAGGAATGTCATAGTGTTCGCTCATGTTGGCAAGATACTGGTTGAATTCTGAAAGCCTGTCTCGATGAGACTTATTTGACGTCTTTGCCATCTTCTGCATGTCTATTTTCTGCCTTTGCTCCATATAGCGCTGATCCATATCTTTGAGTAAATATAATGGAATGTTACTATTTACTTTTGAAATCTTTGACCCGTTCACCTTTCACTAATTCCTTTAAAATGACCCACATGACCCGTTCCCATTTTAGTTAATTCCTTTTGTTTGACCCCGTGTGAGATCAAACACAACCCAAATCCAAACATCTTTAAGCCAAAATACAAACATCTACAGACAAGTATTTATGTTTTACCAGCTCTTTTGTACTCCCTCAAATCACAATAACAAGAAGCTGCAGACTCGAGTTTCCCAATAGACTCAAATATTCCCGCTGCTTCTCTAACATAACTTTTAAAAGCTTCATGATTTGTTTCCGCATTTGATCGCCAGATGCTCTCGCACTGCAGGCTTTGGCCGCTTTTCCCACATTGTGTCTCCGCTCTCTCAAAACACATAGTTTGACATCACAAAATTTTCTCATGAAAAACCGAAACCCATATAATGGTCATGTCAAATAATGTAATACCAATAAATCATAAGAAAACTAAAGCCGTAATAGACAAAATAAAATGAAAACTTACCTTTACCGCGCCCCGCCACTCCCGAGGGTCGCTAACAACCCGCATAGCTTTGTGCCATCGAATCATCCAACTTTCTTATTTGAGCAAGTCCCTCGTTTTCCAAGAGTCAAACATTGGCTTTGAGAGCTCTCTTCGTTCTCGCAAATCCAGAGCCTTTGCCGGTTCGAGTAATAGCCCATATAATTGCTTGATTCGTAACATAAAACACCATGTCTTGCCTCGGTGAATGTCGGAATGACCGAGGAAGTTTCACATCAAGCCAATCATATTTCTTCATGTATGCATATATTACTCTCCTTTGGTCTTTCAAAGGGATGTCCCAAAAAGTTGTACAACAATACGTCCTAAAATTAAAAATAATAATAAAAAAAAATAAGTTAATCAATAACCTTTTGTGACAAAAGTTTTAACGAGAATATAATTAAGGCACTTACGTGAAACTCAAGTCCCTTACACTCCAAAGATAGTGAGAACAAGGGCTTGTCTTCCAACGTATTCACAAATTTCGTCTTTGCATGTTCATCACGCACCAATATGACTTGTTCAAAGACCAAACCCCACAACTTCTCCACTACTTTCACCGCCACCAAAGATTGTTACAATTGCATTTTCGTGTTACTGATTCCAAGAAACGTGAGCTTCTCCGTAAATAAGAGTAGTTTCGGGCTCTAGATTGTCAATTGAGTGAACAAAGTAACAATATAAAATGTCAATGACACTCTGAGGTAAATCGAGCACACCAGCATGAATTTCAGAACAGGGGTATGTTTCCAGGATGATTTGGGGAGATGATGACAAGGATGAAAGATGAAGGGCTAAAATATAAATGTGTTATCAAAGTATAAATGTGTATGGACTAAAATACCCTCGACTACAAAACAAAAGTCAGCCATTGACTTTGTCAAAGGACTAATTTGGCATTAAAAGGCCATGTTTTGGACCTGTGACGATGAAAAGGCCGAGTTTTGTCCCATCGCGAAGAGTGTTGCCAAGTTTAGGGACCAACCGTTTATTTTAGTCATACTTTTATATTTTCATTTTAGATTGAATTATGATCTATACAATCTGCCCAAATTAGGATTTAATGAAAAAGAAAAGAAAAAAAAACTAAAAAAATAATAATAAAAAGGATTTTCGCCACTTATTTCAAATAAAAGGAAAGAGGTGCATCTTTTTTTATGCATCTAAAACATGTTGTATTTTAGTTTTAACTTTTTTTTAAAATTTTTTTTCCTGTTTAATTCTAACTCCTCATTGAATAGTATTTCCTCTTAAAGCTATGTAAACTAATTTGTATCTTTTGTACTTTTATTTTACATCAAAAGCCTATATTTAATGCCAAAATGGTAATGTCTTACATTGAGTTCCAAAAGTTTGACCTAGTAAACTAAAGTGGATTCCGACATGCTTCAGAAAGAAGGAACAAAATTGTTAATATGAAAGTCTTGCAAAAGTTCGGAATTTAACTCTCCGGGGAAAAGTTTGCTAAACAATAAAAAATAGATAACTAAAAAAAAACTTGCGGGGAAAAGAAAAAAAATTACTGTTATCTTTTATATAATAAAACAAAGATTAAGATCATTTGAGGACAAAAGATTCTTTACATACGAAAAGATCAATCTCTACCATCCATTTTTATTTGATTTAATGGATGAGATTAATAACAACGAGACAATTCCATATTTACTCAACTTAAACATGATAATGACATATTTACCCAAAACGTGCTTTAAATGCATTGTACATCATGCATTCAAAAGTTGTATTTTGGGTATATATGACATTTTCATGTTTAAAACGGGCAAATATGAAATTATCCCATTTAAAAAACCTACTTTCATCATTTTTTTTAAATATTAATATCTTTCAAACCATTAATCGTTAAACGAAATAAAATATATAATTGCGACGAGCATTTAAATATATAGATGGGCCCTTTGATTACTTTCAACAAAAAGAAATTCGTATTTTTCAATTTTTTTTAAGTTTTTTCGTTTTTTTACGTTACTGAAATTTGCATTAAAAATCATGTATGATTAAACACTAATAATTTGAATATCACATGTGATATTAGTGTTAAATCATATATGATATGTAATATCACATGTGATATTAGTGTAAAATCACATATGATATATGTTGGGAATTATATTTTGTAAAGCAGATTTAAATATGTTTAAGTCTGCTCAGGTGTTAAGTCCGGTAGCTTTAGCGAGTTAAGTCTCGTAGACCGGACTTAAGTCATTAGTAGTTAAGTCCGCCAAGACTAAAGATGTTAAGTCCGCGTAACAAATAGTCGTGAGTTAAGTCTGCTTATGTCTAAATCGTAATAGTTTGTTAGAGTTATATTAGGAATAGATATGTACGTAGCAGAGATATCTTAAGAGAAGATATCTTTACCCTTCTACAAGTTTGTTAGTCGATTAGGGTTTCCTTGGTGTATAAACGGATTCCTAAGGTGTTAGGTTAATGCATGTGTTGTAAGCATTAGCCTTCGAGCAAATTAATAGCTGAAGTCAATAATTCTTGTGTTCTTCATACTTGTGTGTTAAGAATTAACACATTAAGCTTTTGCAAAGAGTTCTTCATATAGTAAATTGGATTTATTCAAGATTACTATTTGTCATTCAAGGCTACTGGATCCATAAACTTTTGGACCTACAAGTGGTATCGAGCCTCGATGCCAAGATTAAGTTCTCTCACGCAATAAGAAAACCTAAAACAGCTCAAGCACGAAATCAATGAGGATCGAGGAGTATAGAGTCTCCCGGTTGTTATGTCCCAAAGAGCTATGCTGGATCAATCAACGTCAATGATCGGAAGTTTGAACGAAAAAGGATTATGAATTGGTTATTATAACTATAAATATCAAATAGATACAAAGGCTAAAATGCAAATGAGGGAAATTAAAAGATAAAATCCTATTAAATAAACGCTATCACTAAAATTAAAATGATGTTTTGTTTTTATGTTTTTATAAAACTTAAATTAAAATCTACGCGACGCATAAAATAAAAAGTGAAACTAATTCAATATTAACCCTAAAAATATGAAATGATGTTTCTACAATCCTAATGATAAAAGAAAATTTTTAGAAAAAGAAAATTATTTTAAGACTAATTATCTAATTAAAAACTATTTTTAACTATTAATTAATTACCTAAAATATAAGAAAATAGGAAATTAGGCTAGAAAAATAAGATTAACACTTGGAAAAGTCTAAAATATCAAAATAGACTTTTCAAAACTATTTCTGTATTTTTATGACTATTTATCTATTTTCTATGAATTTTAAACTATTAAAATCTAATTAAATCACTAAAAATTACCAAATGAACTATGAAAATATGGAAAATTACTTTTTACTTTTTATATTTATCTAAACCTAAGAAAATTTAAAATTATTTTTGGAACCTTTCGAATTTTTGTATTAAATGCTATTTAAAAGTGCTAAAACTAATTAAAATTAAGAAAATAGCAAAACAATTAGGAAAAATCTGAAAATTTCAGGAAACTCTAAAATAATGATAAGAAACTAGGAAAATTGGAAAACAGTGGGTTATGTGGAGAAAATGGATCTGCTATGATCCGAGCTATGAATGTTTCTTTAATAAGCTAAGTGATCCAAATAAGCAACCCACCGACATCAAGCTATGAAATACTAAATGACCAAAAGGAAACTTAAATCAACAAGCTACGACTCTTGAATAGCTCAATATCACAGATTTGATGTTTTTGATATTAAGCTTAAAACAGATTTGGTACCAACTTTAAGACCACAAATAAGCACTCAAACAAGCTATAAACTAAAAACCAATTATTAGGACTTAAACTACACCTAGGAAGCTACTTGTAACCCAAAGACTAGACCTCAACAAGCTTATACAAGCTCTGTGCAAGCTTGGCTAAAACTGAGGAAATCACTCAGTTAGTACTGAGTTGGTGCAGGGCAAATGGGGCCTATTTTGAGTCTCTGCACAAGCTTATCCAAAAGGCAAAAGCTAAAACCAGATGTGAGGTCCTATAGACCACCTAAAGGACTACTTATATTCCAAAAACCAGGACCTAAATAGTTTTGATGACACCTGTGCAGATGCTGCAACATCTGCTCAAACCCAAGTTTTGACACATTTTGACTTTTTGAAATAGACACACAAGTTGACTTTGGTGAACTTAGAGATCCAATGATTTACTGATTTTGATGTTATATGAGGTAATGAGTATACTGAAAACAATGGTTAACACTTCTTAACACAAATCAAGAGATTTCACATCCAAATCCTTAACAGCTTTAACAGTAAGACAGATTGAAGCTCAATGCTGACTTTTTGAGTTGCTAGCACAAATTTTTGACAGATGTTAACTAAGGAGGGCTAAAGGAAGCTAAGACAATTGATCTTAACCACCAAGCAGATCTGTAGCACAGGCTTAAAGCCTAATCCAAACACCCCTTAATATAGTGAATTGCAAATTTAAATGAGATAATGCATGATTAAACATGCACAAATGATCAAACTAAATTAACTTAGCCTAATTACTACTTTTAGAACAGGATTAAACAAGTTACAACTACAATTAGTGATTATGCTTGAAGCTTTGAAAGAGCTTACAATATGTCCAATGGCCACTATGGCCTCGCCAACTGTGAAACAAAGGACCCTAACCTATCAAACTCAACCCACTGCTTCCATTTCAACCCATTTCAAGTTCTGAATCACCCCAGTTCATCCTTGCACCAGTTTTGCTTCCAAATTTGACTTTTATTGACCAATATCCAAAGTTGAGTGAGATGTAAATGTAAGCTTAAATAAAGCTTTAACAAGCTTATGGAGCTTGTTTAAGCTACAAAGTGAACTCGATAATGATTTAACAAGACTTTTGAGAATTAGAGATTCAACAAAGAACACAAGATTTTGAAATTGAACTCGAATCGAATTGATGCTTAAATTAAGTTACAATACACTTCGAGCAAAGTATTTTGATTCATTCAAACTAAAAATAACAACCGAGAATCTAATTTGAGCGTAAAGAACATAAAACGACATACATTTTGAAAACTAAAAACTAACTATCACTTCATGCTTCCACTGGCCTCTTTTATGCTCCAAAGAGTTTCTCTCACTTATCCGAGCAAATCCCAACATGAACTCGAGCCATTGATTGGCTAAACTCAATCTGGCCGCTTATGTGTTTTGGCGCCAAATTTTGTATTTGATATCCGGGACAGGAAAGGGTGCAATTAATGCACTTGAGATGTTAGGTGAGGTGGGGAACAATGGGTGGTGTAGGTGGTTTTAGGTGTGTTCGAGGTCGGAAGTGGTAGCAGCAGGAAGTGTCGGGGGACGAGGGAAGGGCGGTTTTTTATTGTTTAAATAGTTGGGTTGGTCGGGTTGTGGTTTTGGGTGGGTAAAGGGATTGGGCCATGGATTTTATTTTGGGCTTGGGTTTATATTAATAGGTCCGGATGGTTTAGTAGAAGTAATGTCTGAGGACCAAAATTGTAAAGTTCCAATTTCCAAGGACCAAACATGTAACTTATGAAAAGTGATCCAAGGGTTTGTTTTGCCAACATTTAATAGTCCAAGGTTTAGTTTTGACACTTTTGAAAATTCCCAAGGACTAGTTTTGAACATTTTGGATTTTCAGGGACTAAACTGTAATTTTCTCAAAACTTTTAGACTTTCCACCAAAGGACTAAATATGACAATTTGTGATTTTAAAAAGACCTTTGGTGATTTTTCTTTTGAAATTATGGCTCGTGGACTATTTTGACAATTTTATAAACTGGGGACTAAAGCGCAATTTTGCAAATTTGATATGTTTTTCATCCGATTTTGATATTTTTGCATTTGAAACACATAAAACACTGATTTGTGATATTTTGATCATTTTGATGTGTTTCGAGTGTTTTCGAGATGATTTTGCGCTTTATTTCAGACAAAATGATGAGTATTTACACACTCATGAAGGACTCAATTGAAGAAACAAAACACACCAAGAACACTCATCTCATCTCACTTAAAAACCCTTAAGAATGTCTCTTCATGATAACTTCTCAAATCATTATAGTGATGAAGAGGCCTCGAGCAGAAATCAAGCATCGAGCGGGATCTAAGAAACAACAATGTAAACAAAGAACAAGAACAACTTCCTGCAACAACAACTATCTCCAACCTCAAACTTCCTATTTTGAAAAAGGAAGAGTACGACATCTGGGCCATGGAGATGGAACATTATCTGGAATATGTAGAATATGAGGTCTCGAAAGTAATCCAGAATGGGAATTCAAAGAAGAGAATTTCCAAAGGTAAAGATGGCATAGTCAGGATCCTTCCACCAGCCACGGCTGCAGAGATACTTGCTGAGGAGAAAGAAAGAAAGGCAAGAACTCTCCTAAAGATGGCCATACCAAAGGAAATCTCAAGGTCAAACGAAACATTCCAAGAAAGAAAAGACCGAGTCAAAGAAGGAGTGGAGGCTTATATGGAGGACAAGGTAGATGAGCTCCATCCAAGAGTTCACTATGGGTACTATCCTCGAGGGTCCAATGGTCGCAAAGATTGCTAATATGAAGATAATCAAGACTGACAACAAGGCATCTTATCAGGTGATAAGGGAAGACAATACCAGTAATGTATATGTGAATTTTTCAGGTTTGCTGAGTGATATGTCTAGGGACGACTTGAAGTGTCTGTATACACTAATGGTGGAAAAAAAATGGTGAGAAGAGGCCTGAGGAAGAATATGAGAGAGTCCTCTCGGGAGATTTGAAAACCATGTTTGAAGCACCAGATGCAAATGATGAAATCTGGAAGCTGGCTTGTCAAGAACAAGTGATAAGATGGAGATATTGCCATACTTGTCAAGTGCATTGTATGGTATTAGAAACTGCAAATATTTATATGCTAACAGAAGTGGAGTATCCACTTCCAAACAGGGTTTGAAGGATTATGCTTGAAAAGAAGCTGTTTGGTGAAAGAAAGGATGATGCATGTTATTAGCTTTTGAGGTTAGTTGAATCAAAAGCTCAACAACAATAATTTTAAGTGTTTGGAAGAATTTTCTAAATGTTTTGGGTAGGTTTTAAAAGTTGATAAATAAAACGGATTTTGAGGGGAGGCACTTGGTGAAAGTACTTTGTACTGTCACAATAAATGGTAATTAGGTCACCATGTCTAATCCACATAAAAACTGACTAATCCATAAGCAAACGGCTCTGGTAAAGATATCTCAAATCCTTCATGGCTGACAATTTGCCAAAAATTGTATGGTGTTCAACTCACACAGAGTTGGATAGCCCTCAAGATCATGGCTTGTGGTAAAGGTTGTGGAAAACCATGACTAGTCCAAAAGGGTACAACTTTTGGTAAAAACCAATCAAATCTGTTGATAGCTGTTGATTTGCTAAAAATCAGATGGTTATCAATGTACCATGGTCTTATACACCAAAACATTGGCTACTCCAATAGTGATGGCTAATTGGTAAAGAGACATCAAATCCATTAAATTTTCTATGATTCACCTCTCACAGAAGTTTACACATCTGGAAGTGATAAGAATAGTATGAAACTTTCATGTTTTGATGTACGAGATAGTCACAGATTCTTTAAAAGACCATGGAGTGCTAAATGTTTGTCGATATGATGTCGCATGCATCACATAATGAAGACAATCTTAAGGATCCAAATTAAAGATGGAGGATTGTTGGGAATTATATTTTGTAAAACAAATTTAAGTATGTTTAAGTCATTAGGTGTTAAGTCCGTAGACCGTAATTAAGTCTGTTGGTAGTTAAGTCCGCCAAGACTAAAGATGTTAAGTCTAGCGTAACAAATAGTCGTGAGTTAAGTCTTTTATGTCTAAAGCAGAATAGTTTGTTAGAGTTACATTAAGAATAGATATGTACGAGTAGAGATATCTTAGGGAAGATATTTTTATCATTCTACAAGTTTGTTAGTCGATTAGGGTTTCCTTGGTGTATAAAAGGATTCCTAAGGTGTTAGGTTAATGCATGTGTTGTAAGCATTAGCCTTTAAGCAAATTAATAGAAAATACGAAGTTAGTAATTTTTGTGTTCTTCATACTTGTGTGTTAAGATTCCGCATTAACACATTAAACTTTTGCAAAGAGTTATTCGTATAGTAAATTGGATTTATTCAAGTTTACTATTAGTCATTCAAGGCTACTTGGATCCATAAACTTTTAGACCTACAATATACATATCATATCATATGTGATATTACATATCATATATGATTTAACATTAATATCAAATGTGATATTCAATTTAGTATTTAATCATATATGATTTTTTCATGCAAATTTCAGTAACGAAAAAAACAAAAAAGAAACGAAAAAAGGTGAAAAAAACGATTTTTTTTCTTTTTTTGAAAGTATATCAAAGTGCCCTTCAATAGAAAGATAATTAAATGCTCGTCGCGACGGTGTAAATATTTTCGCTTAACGATTTTTAAGAGATATTTAAATTATAAAAACTAGCAGGTACCAGTAGCATAAGTGCGGGGTCCCGAAATAAATTTTTTCGTAAATCATTTATTTTAGTTTATTATTCTCTTTTGACAATAAATTTATTGATATCAAGAGTTTCATGACGACGATTTTAACTCCTTAACTAAGGAACTTATTTCGTCCTTTTGGGTCTTTTTAAAGCGATTCAGATAACATGAGCCCGTTTGCTACGTGTCCGCTTAGCCCATGCACGCCCGCCCATGCCCGCTAGGGCTCAAGCCCGCTTGGCTCGTGCCTATTTGGCCGTGCCCGTTCGGCTCGAGCCCATTTGGCCCGCGTCTGCCTCGGGTTTAGATATTGGTATAATGTGCTTTATTATTTGTATTGGTGACATTTAATGCAGGAATTGTGTTTAAGTTGGTTGTACAATATGCTTGATCGTTTGTATTTTTTATGCAAGGGGTGTTTTAATAATTGCAATAATTGTATGTATTGAATAGTTAATTAATTGACTATATTAAATATCTTGACTACATTAATAGCATTAAAGTGGAGTTTTGTCTTTTTAATATGTGCATTAAAGTGGTGTACATTTGCTTCATGTCTTGTAAGTCTGAAAATTAAGAGTGAGAATGTGCATTAAAGTGGTGTACATTATGCTTCTTATCTTGTACGTCTTAAAATTAAGAGTGAGGTGCCTTCAGCATTATATGTAGTATAGTTATGTGAAATAATAAAATGCTTTTAATTTAAGCCATTGATAAAAAATTTAGATGGATGGAGGAGATGAGTCCCTTGGTATATGAGAAAAGTTTGATATGTAAAATAACACTCCTCTAAAACAAAACCTCTAGTGAGAATTTTTTCATTTCAAAAAAATCAATTCATACCTTATTTGGTAATATTTTGTAAAATTATTAATATTTTTATAAAATATGAAAAATAATATTTCTTGATTTAGTAAAAGAAACAAAAATTCATTTTATATTTAGATGAAGAAAAAAGACTAAGAATACACATAACAAAAGCTATATATTTCTTGATTTGGTAAATGAAACAAAATTTGTTTTATATTTAGATGAAGAAAAAAAGACTAAGAATACACATATACTTGTGGGCACATTATTAATACTTTTGGACCAAATTGATAAATAAATAGAAACACGTAGTACCCTCAATTCCTCTCGCACACAAAGAAACCTACAACAAATAAACAAAAAGAAACATACAAACTCAACAATTTATCAAATCCAAAACCCTAAGTCGATTATAGGGTTTTATCGATTAATGTGTTCTTCAAACCATGGATTCAATTTATGTTCTTATTAAAATCGCACAATCTCGACTCTTTAATTAATCAACGGTATGTCCTCTTTTGTTTGCTTGAACCCAACTTTTGTTAGTAAGTTTCATTGGATTACCGAGATATCGTTTTTTTGTGATATGATAATAATTTAAATTCGCATAATTTGTAGGTATCATGCCCTCTCTTGACCGTTGTTTTTCATTATTGTTTTTAGTTTGTACAACTTTTGAGAAAATCTGTATCATAACATGGGAGTATTTTCAATGACGGTGATGAGTAGATAAAGCTAGCATGAGTTATCTATCATGAACCTTATTTTTTTCTTAAACTTTCAGTTCGAAAAGTTGGGGTTTAATTTGATTCTGATTTTACGTTTTTTATTCTTATTGAAACTTGATTTATGGTATGAGATTTAGTCCAAAGATTCACAAAATGCCTAATAGAATTATTGTTAATCAACAATAAAGTTGTAAGATATGCTAAACAAGGTCAATTTGAGGAATTTAGTGTAACATACATTAATTACATTATATTTGTATTGGATTGACCTTATGTAGTAGGGCTTAGCGCATTGTAAGTTACTAAGGTTCTTATATGTATCTTATTAGGCAAGTCTAAGACTTTAAGCTTATGGTATTGTAACATTTATCCACGTCAAGTGTATTGTAAGTTACTAGCCTGGAATTATGTTTCCAGAAGAAAAATTATTGTTTTCGGTGCTAAGGTATTCATATATTTCTAGATGCATGAACACATTAGCATTTGGTGCTTGTCAGAGGTGTTATGGTTCTTATGTGTATCCATGAAAAAGTTAAGACGGATAACTAGAGAAATTGTTATATGCAACATCCATGCGTGTATACAAAGGTGACGCATAATAAAGGATTAGGCTATTAGTAGATTTTAGTGGGATAAAAAATCGAAAATATGTTCTCGTGAACACATTCACAACCTTGGACATGTAAGTTTAGTAAACCTTATTAAGCTAAAGATCAATGTATATTATACTCAATAAAATTTACTACGTAAGATATATATGTCGCATGGAGACTTTATAAAGATTAGTCACAAAGTCTTGACACGTCTGTTCGTTGACACATATTAGATGACTCATAGGTCATCTCTAAGGTACTTATAAAATGTTGTCGGTCAATAACCATTAGTCATTAATGTAAAACACGCAAGATAGGCCAACTATGTCATCCGTAGAATGTTTCCATAGACAAAATGGAGAGGACTTTCCTAGAAATTAGTCATGTTTCATATTATGGGTTGATATTATTTATTTCTACATATTGATCACATAAAATAATAGATTATGTTGTCACATTTAAATGGGCATTACATAAAATCGGTTCTAAACGCATAGCGATACGAATGATTTGTGCTTGGTAAATGGTGTATATAATTATTGTAAGACACATTAAATTTTAATAAACATGTGCTTATATTGGTGTCCATAGAATTAAGTGCAATAATCTGGGTTTTGATGGAAAAGTTTATCTTTACATATTGATTGGGAGCTCTCCTTTTACAGGAGTAACATTTAGGATATAAATGAATTTATGGGAGTTTTGGGAATTTTTCCAAGGTGTCTAAACAGGGATTGACAAAAGATAGAACCCACCAATTTTGGAGACCCTTTTTTATGGGAACCCCTGGGATTTTAAGCTAAGATGATATCATTAAGTAAAACACTTACATGCATAAGAAAAACGTTGCTTCCAGTGTAACTTTCTTGTTTGCTTTGAGTGCCTTCTTACTAAATGCGATATCGACTATAGATATGATACCCTTATGATATGATATGTATATGTTTTTACCGAGCCAAAATTTGTTTCCTAGTCGGAAGGTCATGACCGTGTCATTGAGTGTATTTAACTGATTGGAGCTTTGTTTGGTGAATGATGTCGGTGCAACATTTGTTACCGAGGTCTCCTCCTATTATGTATGGTATTCGAGGTCACCCTCTGAATACAATGGCTACTTATGATATGATTTGATTTGTTTTGTTGGCTCGTGGTAGATTCGATAACCCTTACACTTTTGATATACCTATATTGTACCTTCTACATTCCCCAATGCACCATATTCATGTGCCTTATATGACTCACTCTATACCAAGATTTATACATTCCATTGCTTTGATCCGTCACACTCTCATTTCGTTACTTCGATTATCGATTATGATATTCATGTTTATATGACTACCGATTACTCGTATGATATGGATGTATGCGATATAAGATTACCGTTGTCATCCGGTGATATGCTATCTTCTTGTTATGTGATCCTTTGATGTGTCCGTAACCGTGCTTGTGTGAAATCGATTGTTGATCTGTTTATCTTTTGTACCTCGTTCGATTAATCTCGTGGACTATGACTATCCGTGGTGTCCTTATCCGCTTGTTGTTGACCGCCATGTTCGCATTGACTTATGCTACCGCTTGATTGGTGGATGGTTCAACTTATGACGCCTAGCTTGTTAACTTGTTTAATTGCCCGCTATGTATTTAATTCATTTAATTATAGTGTTCATCTGTATTCCTACTTGTTACTTGTGATCGCCATCGTAGAATGTTTCAATTCTTGACTAAAGACTTCGCTTGAAAATTTTACTTGTATGTTACGATATGACACCGATATGACACTTCTACCCTTGTCGGGTTGGGGTGTTACAATTATGGTATAAACGATTTGATTTCGATAATCTTTGTCTTCACCGCTTTTGGTCTTCTTCTCTTCACAATTGATTTTATTATTTTGTCTTCGCACATCCATTTGTCGATCGTTAGATGGAGACTACCCATGGAGCCGAAGATGATGGTGCCGAACCCGTGTTGTTGCAACAATCTCGAAATGGAGAGGTTCGTGAAGAAGCCGCACCCAACCGCCTTCTTTGGAGTCATCGAGGATCTTCTTGGAGGAAGGCGGACGGATCAACCAATGATGCAAGACGGAGACAAGATTCAACGGTGGTTGCATGAGATTCATCTACTTCATATGATTGGCAGCGACCGTGTTACTCCGATTTGTTGTCATGCAATTGTGGCGATTTGATATTTTGCTATGTGATTTTGATCGGCATTGCTCTTCTTTGATTTGTTTAGAACTCGGTTTGAATCGTGTAAGCGTTATCTTTGGCATTTTGGTAATATCTCGCCTTTTCCTTTGAATCTTGATAATGAGTCCCGAGGAACCGTTTCACGCAAGTTGGTGGCCTTCTCTCCTTTGTGGTATGGTAAGTTGTTTGATGTAGTATATGTTGTATGTATGTGATCCGCCGCTTTGGTATGTTACTTGTTATCGTATGTGATATGTTTTGTGTGATTTTGGCTATGTGGTTTGTCATGACCGGGATGAATATGGTGACAATAAGGGCTTGTTATGTGATGTAAGTATTATGACGCCGATCAACGTGATAATACCGAGATCATATAATTTGAACTTATTGGAATCATACGACGCTTTGGGAAATGCACCGGGTTGGTACGTGAATGGACTAAGACTTATAACCGTTATTTGTCACTCCTCATGTTCGATGGGAATTACACCTCTTTGTGAGATTCTCACCTATATCTCATTACGTGTAAGATTTGTACGCTTTGAAACCGATACGATTATGATCTGTATGAAACTATGGATTGCTACGTGCGCCTTTAAATTAAATGCGTCTGTGTACCTTACGACTTCAATTTTCGAGGACTAAAATTTTCTTTTAGAGGAAGAGTTGTAAAACCTAAAATCTAAAAGCAGTAAAAGACTAATTTGCCCTCTAAATGTAAAACTTATAAAATACGTAAATGCTCATTAAATGTAAATGTGACCTAACTTATAAAATGTTGTCAAACCAAGTATGCGAGAATGATTTACGTGTAAGTTTTAGATTTTATTTTCATCACACGTCTTCCTTTAGTTTTTCATGAAACAAGATACATTGAAGTTTAACTAGGAGCCCATTTAACTTATAAATAAAATTTGGACTTGGGCTTGGCCATTGTTTTTCTTTGGCTCGTCAAGATCAAGACCCACACAAGCCCTCCCTATTTTTTTTTCTCCTGTACGTTTCATATCATGACTTCACAACTCAAAACCCTAGCCTCCCTAGCACCAAAAGTGATGCATCCAATATTTTCCCATTCCAATTAATTCATGACAAAATGGTGTTCCAAGGAGGCTTGTGATCGTATGTGATTGATTCAAAGGTGTGGTGATCGTGTATGGTTCGAAAAGAAAGCTAGGTCGTGGGTTTAGTACTTATTTCGTGGGTTTTGAAAGCCATGGAAGGCTTGTCGTGACTCTTGGTGATTTTGGTACTCGTCTTGCTCTTGATACACGCTTCTAGGGTAATGTGTCCTCACCTCGTATCGTTTTATTCTTGTTTTCTTGTTTTGGTCGTGGGTATGATGTCCCTTTTAGGTCTTGTATCACAAAATTGATCACATAAAATAATAGATTATGTTGTCACATTTAAATGATAAAATGGTTACATAAAATCATGATTCTAAACGCACGATCTGAATGATTTGTGGCTTGGTAAATGGTGTATATAATTATTGTAAGACTGAAATATGGAAGGGTAAACTTGATATGATGATATTATATCAGGTTGTGTGGCTTACATGAGTCTTGGGTGCGTTTGGGTAGGTTAAACATGTGCTTATATTGGTGTCCATAGACCTTAAAACTGGACAGCATCATATGTCGAATTTGTGTGTGTCATATATCGAATTTCATAAGTGCAATAATCTGGGTTTTTGATGGAAAAGTTTATTTTATGTCTTAGCTAAGTTTTCCAAGTGGTTTGGTCGAATTTGGAGTTGTCTAAGTCGTATTTTTGAATTTTACAAGTTCAAGTGTCAAAGCTGAGAAAACGGGTCTGAAATTTGGTTGGATTGTTTGATTTTTCATTTGCAAACCATAAGGAATTGGGAGCTCTCCTTTTACAGGAGTAACATTTAGGATATAAATGAATTTCTGGGAGTTTTGGGAATTTTTCCAAGGTGTCTAAACAGGTCCAATAAGTGTAAATTTTGAAGGTGTATTTTCGATTGCTTTCGGGACAGTCTGGACTTGTGATTTTCCATAGGCCATTTGGCATAGAGATAGAACCCACCAATTTTGGAGACCCTTTTAAATCATATGGGAACCCCCTGATTTTACTTGATTTCATTTGAGCTAAGTAAGTATTTTATAAAAATCGCTAAAGTCTGGTCCAAATATGAGTTTAAGAAAATGAAAGATAGAAAAAGGATATCATTAAGTAAAACACTTACACATGCATGAAGCTTATAAAATGAGTATATAAGTAATATATGATATCAATTCGTAGATACGTTGAAGGAGATACGACGTTGCTTCGGTGTAACTTTCTTGTTTGCTTTGATTTCGTTGCTAAGGTACGGATATTCTATCCCTTTTCGGTAGGGGTTTCGTGATTCGTTACATCTTTCGATATTGGTTTTGAACTGTTATCCTTGCTCGAGCCTTCTTACTAAGGCTTCCTATAACTCTGCTATGCTTCATTTGATTGAATCTCCTATGTGAACTGTTTAATGTGAACCACTGATATGAACCTTCTGACTATGAACCTTTGATATGCACCTTTGATTATGAACCTATGATATGAATTTCGATATGAAACTTTGATATGAATTTGATATGAACTTCGATATGAAACTCTGATATGAATTTTGATATGAACCCTTATGATATGATATGTATATGTTTCCTTCAGTTTGATACCCGAGCCAAAAATATGTTCCTAGTCGGAAGGTAACTCGACCGTGTCATTGATGCACCAATGGCATGACTCAGGTGCACAGTGATGTTGTACACCGTCCCCATTTTGATTTGATTATGAGCTCACTATATGTATATGATTTGGCCATTATTTGTTTTGGGGGCGTATGGATGCATCCTAGATTTGATTTGTTTCGAGGATTTAATCTGATTGGAGCTTTGTTTGGTGAATGATGTCGGTGCAATCCGCGTCTTCAAAATTTTGGGAGTTAGCTACTCCATTTGTTACCGAGGTCTCCTCCTATTATGTATGGTATTCGAGGTCACCCTCACGAATACAATGGCTACTTATGATATGATTTGATTTGTTTTGTTGGCTCGTGGTAGATTTGATAACCTTACACTTTTGATATACCTATATTGTACCTTCTACATTCCCAATGCACCATATTACGTGTGCCCTTATATGACTCACTCTACTACCAAGATTTATACATTCCATTGCTTTGATCATCACACTCTCATTTCGTTACTTCGATTATCGTTCCATTCACGTCATCGGGTTGTTATATGTTATTGGATCCGATTATGATATTCATGTTTATATGACTACGATTACTCGTATGATATGGATGTATGCGATATAAGATTACCGTTGTCATCCGGTGATATGCTATCTTCTTGTTATGTGATCCTTTGATGTGTCTAGTAACCGTGCTTGTGTGAAATCGATTGTTGATCTGTTTATCTTTTGTACCTCGTTCGATTAATCTCGTGGACTATGACTATCCGTGGTGTCCTTATCTGCTTGTTGTTGACCTGCCATGTTCGCATTTCTGTTTATGCTACTGTTTGATTGGTGGATGGTTCAACTTATGACGTCTAGCTTGTTAACTTGTTTAATTGCCCTGCTATGTATTTAATTCATTTAATTATAGTGTTCATACTGTATTCCTACTTGTTACTTGTGACTGCCATGTTTGATTACCGTTATGATACTGATTATGTCTTCAACTAAGGGTTTTGGACCTGTGTGAATTGCCATGCTCGCTTATTATTAATTGCTTCCGCTTTCTCAGATATCTCGTTTGGCTTGCATGTATTTTGATTTCCTGAATTGATTGTATGACTTATACGTTGTGTGGATGCTATGCCTGCTATGTTTGCTTATGTTTCAATTCTTGTATGTCTGATTTGTATGTGTTTGTTTATATGTCATCGATGCTTTGTTTCGCTTCGCTCTCCTTGTTATCTGTTCTTCGTTTTGGATATCTGTATAATTGTGTTCTGCAGGATCTTCTTTGACTCATTACTCTCATTTCGCTACGACTTGTTATCCATTCCTTTGTTTCATTTGCATTTCAGATTTTATTTAGCTTTGCTTTGTTAAATCTGCTCTTGAACTGGTTTTTAAGCTCGGTAGCATTTCTTTTCTGCGGCGGGTTTTAGGTTTGAAGATGGGCTTTGATTGGTGAGTTGGATTATCCAGGTGGATTAACCCTAGTTACCTTACTTTTTGGACTTGTTTTGGCGGGCTTTTGTGTTGAGATTCATTTTATTTTTAACATTTGGATTTTGTAATTTCCCTTGTAAATCTTTGGTTATTATGACTTGGTACATTATTATTTAAAGACTTCCGCTTGAAAATTTTACTTGTATGTTACGATATGACACCGGTGACACTTCTACCCTTGTCGGGTTGGGGTGTTACAATTATTTTAATGGAAATAGACACTAGGCTTCCGTCTGTTATGATATATTCCGATTCTTTTGGATTGTCGTTCGATTTGATTTCGATAATCTTTTGTCTTCTTGTTTTGGTCTTCTTCACAATTGATTTTATTATTTTGTCTTCGCACATCCATTTGTCGATCGTTAGATGGAGACTACCCGCTGAGCCGAAGATGATGGTGCCGAACTCGTGTTGCCGCAACAATCTACGAATCGGAGAGGTTCGTGAAGCGTACCGCCACCTCAACCGCCGTCTTCTTTGAGTCATCGATGATCTTCTTTGGAGGAAGTCGGACGGATCAACCAATGATGCAAGACGGAGACAAGATTCAAAGATTCATCTACTTCATATGATTGAGCGCGACTGTGTTACTCCGATTTGTTGTCATGCAATTGTGGCGATTTGATATTTTGCTATGTGATTTTGATCGGCATTGCTCTTCTTGATTTGTTTAGAACTCGGTTTGAATAAGAAGCGTTATCTTTGGCATTTTGGTAATATCTCACTTTTCCTTTGAATCTTCTTTGATTTGTTTAGAACTCGGTACAGCGGAAGACTTAAACAAGCTTTCGGGGCGGTACTTGATTGGTACATCACACAAGTATAGGAAAACAAGATAATCATAAATAGTTCTCAACCACTCTCATAATTAATTATCTGATTACAATTATCCCAAAATAGTCAAATATAAGGCCCAAAAGAGATTATAAAATAGGTCCCCATAATATTATCAGAGTTTAATTATGATCCTTTAACCATGCCTCTATGTCAAGCCTCCATAGAACAAGCACTCCAAACATCAACTTAAATACCTGAGAAAACATGCTAAAAGGTCAGCTAACGTTGGTGAGTTCATAGGTTTAAATATAATTCAATAGTGGACTTGAAAGAGTTTATTTTCTATGCGAGACTAAGATAGATATAATTTGTTTTTGGAAACGACTAGATCTCGTATCTGTTGTTCAAATTCTTGTTCTTTTAGATACGCCTTTTGAAAAGCAACTACAAAACTTTGTTCGCGTTTTTCTTTTGTTTCAAAATTTGCAAGTTGTGTTTATAGAATTCAAGATCCGCAGTCAATAATGCACCTTTTTCTTTTAGATGTATATTTATTTCATTGCATTTTTCAAGTTAAGATTGGGTGGTCATAAGTAAGGTGATAAGCTCTGGATATGGATCAGAATAAGTTTCAATTTATTCAACATTATCATCAACACATTTATCATTGGGATCATCAAATGTAACCACGGGGTTAACTTGATCATCGTCTTGATAAGATGTTGATGGTTCATTTTAAACACTTTGCTCCTTGTCGGATGCAGATGCAAGAGGAGATATCAGATCATGTATGAGACACATATTAGGATCCGGTACTTGACACAAGCCATCAGTGTCATAGACTAGGCCTATATCACTCATGTGGAGTTCCTGCATGTTTGACAATAACATAACAGCTGCATTAGCTTGCAAGTCCTACATATCATCATCAAATTCTGCATTAGCCATCAAGCTTTATTCCTTATCTATAAGAGTTCCACCAGCTTCATCTTTGAGAGCTAATATTAATGCCTGCTTGTGATATGCACTTCCTCTGGTTCTTGGTTTTGGACATGCATTAGCTAGATGACCCTTTTCATTGTAGTTGTAGCATTGAATGACCATGTTCCCATTCTGTGAATTCCCATTATCAACAATTGAACCCTTTGCTGAGGAGCAGCCATATTGTTCCTACTAGAAGCATTATACCTTTTCCACTACTGATGCGTGGGTTCGGGGTCGAGAAAACCTCCTTTTCTACGAAACCCTCTAGGCAGTGAACCTAATCGTTGTAGTGTAGTATAGGGTAAGCCTCGGGGATTGATTTCGTTCTTTAGGGGAATAGGAATGCTAGAAAGAGATATATGACGAGAAGGTGGGGTTGAGGAAGATTATTTTTAGTCTTTTTTATGTTTTTTAGAAAGCAAGGGTAAAAATCTCGGGGTATATGATTGGGGGGTGGTACTTCTACCGATTTCACTACTTTAACTACTTATCTAATTAACTAGTGGATAGATTATACTAATTGTAGATGTGCTCGTATGATGATTAAAGATGTGTTCACTTAGATGCTATTACTCCATAGTTATCTCTTATTGGTTGGTTGAGTTGTCACTTCCTTTATCTTAATTGGTGCGTTGTATTCTGTTTGGTCGTAGGGTGGTACCTAATTCCCTAGTTCTATGAATTGCAACTCTCCTCTAGAATACCTGGGATCGGAAAGTGCAATGGCATCTCCCCCGAATACACTACTATGCTAAAGCTACAATTCACGCAACAAACACAACGAATGGCCTAATGTGCACTCAAAGGATTTTTTGCTATTTAGGACGTTCAAGCTCGCAACAAAGAAAGAAAAAGCCAGTTTTACTTAATCTAGCATCTACCAATTAAGACAAGAGACAACCTAACAATAATTAATAACTAGGTTTCATAGATATAAGCAAACACAAGAATAATTTAGCTAGACATGTTAAACAAGCAAGCATACACATATACAATTGAACATGGGGTAGACATAATGATAAATTGGATAAACAAACTTATCATGTGATGTAAAATAGGGTATGGGACCCTAAAATACTGTCCAAGTCGGACTACAACTGAGTTAGGGTTTGCTCTCCAAACCTCTTAAAATACAGAAAAATCGAATTCTATATATCGATTTACAATCGCGAAGGCGTCACTTTTTGCTAGTGATGCTGTCAGGTCGCCGTAATTAGAGTTTCATTTGGGCCAAGTCATCATTGGGACGACGTCAGTTGAGATGTGTGACGCCTTCAGTCTTCATGCAGGACGTCGTCTGAATCTTGGATATTGGGCGTATGGTGTAAAATTTGTGAGTGACGCCTTCCAGAATTTAGGCGTGACGCCAGCTTAGGACCGTAAATTCACCGGAAGTCGTCGTGCTCACTTTGATCAAGTCTTATAGAGGACGGCGTCACCCTTTAGTTGGGCGCCGTCGTGTGTCTGGAGTGCCTTTGATCTTGACTTTGCCATTTTCTTCATGTTTCGCTCCTTTTCGCTTAAATATGTTTCATTTCAAAGATTTTGCTTCCAAAAGACCTAAAATGTAAAAGGAACGATTTTAAGTAGTAATGGATATAAATGTATCGATTTAGGGCTTAAATGACCCCCTTAAAACATATGTTTTAAATCCTTATCAACTACCCATATAACCACCAGTTCCCATCGGACGTCCATTGTTTCGATTCTAAACTTCAACCCTTCCATTTTGGACAACAGCTTGATTCCTTGTTTTTGACGAGTTACGAAGACGATTGTTGGATTTGTTTGCAAATCTACCAAAGGCACGAGCAATAGGTGCAAATCCTTGATTTAGTGTGTTCAATGCTTCCTCATCTTCATTCTGGGTTTCAGTGTAAAATGCTGAATCAGAGTTGTTATATGGAACTAGTTGAGTATCATTTGATTGTTGTGAAGGATCATATGGAGTGATCTGGGCTGACGATGTCTGTTGAGGGTAGGTAAAGTTTGTTGTTGCTGGACAAATGCATGATTCGACTGTGGAAATTGAGGAAATTGAGGGGCAAAAGACTGAGCAATTAGTGCAAGTGAATTTGCATTTGGTAAAGTTGATAGACTCCACGGAGAGCTCGATCTTTATCAAATTCCTTTTGATGGTGTTTTAGATAATCATACAACATTTCATACTTAGCATTGTGAAGGTTCTTAGCTTGACGAATGAATGTGACATACTTCTCCCAGTCAGGACCGAGACAACTTAGAAACTTTGTGTTAATAGCAATCTTGGGTAAAACTATGTTGTGTCTGTCCAAATCATTGATGATGTTTGTGAATCGATGATAGTAAGACTCTAATGACTCTCACGGATCAATCATGAACATTTCATAAGATAGATAAAGCTTGAATTCCATGTCTTTTTGATTAAGTTCAGTTCCTTCCATTAAGAGATGAACATGTTCCCACATATATTTTGTTATTTTCTGAGCATCAACATGTCGAAGAATGGGATTAGGTATCCCGAGAAGAATAAACTCCATTGCAAGCTCATCAACTTCATGGTGAAGTAATTTTTCTGCAGTTAGTTGACTCTCAAGGACAGTGGAGACAATTTCAAGTCTTGGTGGATTAGCCGTTGGATCTGCGAGAATCGTCACAGTGGGCATTTGAAAAGGACCTTTAAGGATGACCTTCTTCAAATATTTGTCGTGAGATTTCTTGAGGTCGAGGAACCTAAAGAACCGACTCACCCATTGAACATAGTTTTCGGGAGTGAGCATTGGAATTCTATCAAGTGATCCAGCTTCATGAATTGATTGTTGATTGTTGATAGCCTCACACATCTGTGCAAAACAATGAGGTTCCTTCAATGGAATGTTAGTGAATGATTGCATTGCATATTGAGGTGGAAACCATAGTTGTTGTGGAGGGTATGGTTGTTGTTGAGGGAATTATTGTTGTGGTTGTGCAAATGATTATTGTTATTGAAATGTTTGTTGTTGCGGTTGTTCAGGGAATTGTTATTGAGGATACTGATGTTGTTGAGGATACTGTTGAGGAAAGTAGGTGAAATAGGGTGGTTGAGACATTTTTAAACTTGTGTTGTTGATGGATCTTTGTAGATGATTGAAACGTGATTTGATGTTGAAAACTTGGTCTTAGTCGTAAACTTCCTTAGTCGTAAAGGTTGATGGTGCTTACTCGTAAACTCCTCTTAGTTGTAAATTGTCACTTACTCGTAAGCTAATCTTACTCATAAACAATTGTGGCTTATACGTAACCTTACACGTAAGATCAAGTCTTAGTTGTAATAGACCTTACTCGTAAGAATATCTTACTCGTAAACTATCTTACTCGTAAGATTAGAACCTTATTCTTAAGAATAGGTAAAAACCAATAACTCTTTCAAGCTTATCCAAGGAAGAAAGATATCACAAGTCGAACTATTCCACAAGCTTATCCAAGCAAGGGAAGTACTGAGTCACAAATAACTTTGAATGTTCTGATGAACAGTGCTTGCTTGTAAGATTCCTTATTCGTAAGATCAGGAGTTCCTTATTCGTAAGATCAAGGTTTAGTTACCGAAGAAAAGGGTTTTCTTATTCGTAAAAAGAGGGTTTGTGCTTATTTGTAAACCAACCGAATTACCAAAACGACTTTTTATGCTTCAAAACTACACTTGTTTCTTTTGATCAAATAGCTTCAAAAACACTTAAAAACAATAAAGTTTTAAACTTTAACACCTAAGATGAAATTTGAGATTATTCGTAATAAATGATAAAACGTAGAAACAAGTACAAAGACGATTTAAAACTAATAAAGTTCTAATTTTTTAAAAAACTAAGATTCTAAACACCAATCAACCTTAAAACTTTCCAAGATTCAAGATTTGAGTGTCAAAACCAAAGTTTACGCGTAAGAAAATAGTATGAACGAGTATAACTCATACGTAAAACCAAAAGTTTAAACCAAACACGTTTCAAACAACTATTTGGGCCCGATACCCATCGTTAGGTCACCATAAGGATGATAACACACACATATTAACGTATAGAATGATAAGAGAAAGAAGTAGAGTGGTTAGATTCTTCACATACAAGAGTAACAAAGGTTTAATGCATAAAATGAAAGAACTAACACCCTCATGAGAGGGTTACAAGTTTATTTATAGGCAAGGGATCTAGGGCAACACTACTAGTCCCTTCCTTATTCACGTTTAGGCCTAAGCATAGGCCTATGGGCTTACTACATAAGCCTAGCTCTAATTACAAACATATAAACCTAATTAGCAACCTATTACATATCTAATGACCGGAACTTGATAGTAGTTACACGTGATTCCAACAAAAATACTAATAGATATTTAAGTTTTAACGTTCCACTCTTAGTGATCGACACTCTACTTACCAACCAAGCTACACTAATCGGGTATATTGCTCGTTAGTGTTTGTTATAGGTTAAGTCGGCTAAATATGAATGTAAAACTTGATAATAATAATTTACCTATACACAACGAAACACATCGTTTGCTTAGAAGATTTGAAGGAAAACTTGCTAAGTCTTTACATCTGTTGGTGTAAAAGTTAAGACTGCTAGTGCAAGTTACTGCTGTCAGTGTTAATGGACTTCAATGAAAATACGCTAAGTCAAGTTACTTAAGCTAGTGTAAAGTTACTACAAACTTAGTGCTAGTATGTTGGTTAAAGGTTAGTGCTTGTCGGTTTTGTTAGTACTACTTATTAGATATGCATGTAATATTTATTGTAAAGATTTGTATTTTTAGGAAAGTATTCTTATATTGAGAATTATTTTATAGACTCTTAGTATAAAAGGAGGTCCTAGGGCATAGAGTTTAGAACGTATTTTTGATAGATAGTCAAGGTCTTTGTTAGTAGAGTATTCAGATTATTATTCTTAATAATAGAGGCTTGTTTGTTATGCATTGATAATATTAAAGGTTGTAAAGTAATTTGTATTAAACATATCTAGTTAGGAGTAGGAAAGGAAATCAAGTATTAGGTTGGGCATTATATTGGGAGGTATGGTAATGATTACCCACCACCACCACCACATATAGCCACCACCACCACCACCACCCACCACCATTAGCACCCAATAGCGGTGAGCCAACACCACTAGCAGCCCACCACCACCAAGAGCTGTACCACCACCATCGCCCACCACCAGCCACCACCACCACTTTGGAAGTTAATGTGCTTTTCTTAAACCAAGCACTATCAAAGATAATGATAATCTTCATTCCATTCTTTTGCATTCCTTTTGCCTTTCCCTTTCCCATTCACCATTTTGAACCAAGCGCACCCTAAATTATGTGTAATATTTGATAACATTTAAGACAATTTCTATTATAGTTGTACTGGATTTAATAGTATAACTAATTCTTTACAAGCTAAGGAATTGGATCGTACTGTTATTGAGATCAAAAAATTTCATAATTTATGTTGTCATTAATGTTGTCATTACTCCTAACTACTTCTTGATGAATAACCACATTGCTCCCCCATTACACCATTTTTGACTGTCTAATATAATACATCACTGGTATTCATTTCTTTATCACATCAAAGAAGTTTCACCATGGTTGAAGAAAATGGTTGTCAAATGATATGCATTGACTATTGGCTGGAAAGAGAAAACAGGGTTGGATTAACCTTTGATGCAAGGCGTACCCTAATAGAGAAATCATGTGGTATTGTTGTCCAATGCATCTTTACGGAAGGGGAAACACTACTGATAGTGGTGTTGTTGCAGGTGGTGTTGTGGGTGTAGATGTTAGAAGGGAAAACACAACTATAGCTGGTAGAGGTGGCTGTGTAGTGGGCCTATATGTTGCAGCATCTACTAGAGGTGGTGGTTCAGTGAGTATAGGGGTGGAAGTGGGACTATAACAAGACCTGATGAAATTCATGATTGTAGGTCTACCCAACCCAGTGACATTAGTGATGAAGAAAGTGAACCACTTACAAGTCAAATACCAAGTGAACCACCTACAAGCCAAAGACCAAGTGAACCAACTACAAGTCAAAGACCAAGTGAACAACCTGCATGCCATACACCAAGCGAATCACCTACAAGTCATTGCCACCTCTTTAGTTAGCAAAATGGGTAAATCCAAACACTCCATAAACAACATGAAAACTGTATAATCAAGCTGCAAAACTGTCAAGTTCATTTTTTGGTATCTATTTAAAAGTCAACATGGGTAAATTGAAACAACTCTGGATATAACAGCAAACCAGGAGGAGATAGGTACCATTCAGCAGGCCAATTCATATTTGAACACATTCTACAATGAAAATCTGGATCAAATGACCCATTTCATTCATTAACCATAACCATATTTTTATAATTTAAAGACAGGGTAAACAACGACAAAATAACCCTAAGTTCACTACCCATACTTAGTACCTACGTTCATAATAAACAAAAGAAACCTAACCTAACCTCCATCAACCTACCCCCTCACATAAACCTCTACCTCACATCAAACTCAATCTTCTTAAGAATCTTGTCGTGAATTTGACTGACCATCCTCATCAACGCCCTCGCCCTATGCAAATCAATAGTCTCGAGTCCCCTAAGCTTCTTCAGATTGTCCTCACATTTCTAACATGAAAAGTTTCGGTTACAACCACCTCCCCTACGACCGACCCTATGAGTAATCTTTTGGGACTTGTTCTCCAAATCGTGCATGCTTTGTGTCTTGAAGAATCTCTCATCTGTAATGGCCAAGCATAATGAGACATGTTCATGGTTAAGGAAATGAGGAATTTGAGCTTATCTTAAGAGTGTGCGTGTGTGTGTGTGTTTGGGGGAGTGTCTGTAGTGATAAACTGGAGGTGTATTTTGGAAGTTAAGCCAGTGAAATAAAGGCGTGCATTGGGAACGCAAATTAGATTGGTGAATTAATTATGAATAGTGAATGGATAGGTTTTGGTAAATGTTGACTTTTAAAAGTAAAAAATATATAAACAACCCATGCACTGCATATTCAAACAGAATAAAAATTAGTAACCATACTGTTGTTATAATATTTTTGGAATGAATAGAGTGTTCATTCTGTGATCACAACACGTAGGTATACGTTGACTTTTAAAAGTCAAAATGAATAAATCCAAACACCCCCTAAACTGTCTTACAAGCAAAAGGATTTCTTAAAAGATTTAACCAAACTAAATATATAACATGTCCTACATAGCTTAACTAAAAAGGTCTTAAAATATCGTATTACAAACCAATGACAACACAAAACAAAGACCATTATCTTGCATTTACTTTCTCTTTTTGAAATGCAATGAACAATATTTAGAATCTTTTGAGGATGGGTTATTTGTAACCCTAAACACCAACAATACACCTTCTTTCCTCTCTCATGTTTTTTAGTTTTTTTTATTTTTATTTTTATTTTATTTTTATACAATTTTGTTTATACTAAAAAAACCTATAAAACTAATAGAAAGACAAAACAAGAACCTGATAAAAAAACTATATTATATTGTAAAAAATGAAACAGAAGAGTAGAAAATGTAAAAATAAAATAGGAAGTATTTATAGTTTGACATGTAAATACACAAGTGGCGTCAAAATCTGACCTTTGACGAATTAACGATTGAAATCATCAACAACGACAGCCGACAAGTAGGAAAAGTTTATAGATTGTAAAATATTAAAATGGAAGGGTTCACATCATTTCATGTTACCTAAGAAATTTTCAACGATGGAATCTAAGAAAACTGAAAAGTGGTAAACCGCGTGTTGCCTATCAATCGAGATTGCGAGTTCAAGTTTTATTGAAGATCGTATGACATATATGGGATATATGTGTGTAAATATTGTCGTTTTAAAATGTTTTAAGAACTTAAGTGGAAAAATATATACCGAGAACTATTGTTAACATGTTAAAAGAAATATTAATAGAAATACTACGAGTATGAATACATACGATGTTTTATGGATAAATATTCTCCGAGTAAAAATGCCCGTTTGTTATTTCATGTAAGTAGTAAATAAACATTGAATTTGAGCAAAATATGCTAATATAAGAGGTCAATATTAAGGAATTCATGGCATGTTCAATAAAGTGTAAAAAGCATGTTTACATATATGTATATTGTTGGAGGTTATCTCCCGTAATGTGTTAAGACAATCAACGACAAGAAGAATACCACTGTGCCACATCGGATATCACTTGGAATCGTGTGATCACTTCCAAAGAAACTATTCGACCCTAACGCCTGGGATCACGAATATCTACTTGGGATAAGCACTAAACGTAGTTAGAGAATTAGGACAATTCTATAACCCTTTCACTAGTAAGTGTTTACGTTTTGCGTGTTTATCATGCATGTTCGGATCTCCTATATATAGGAGGTTACTCTTGAGCTATTCCAATGGAATTATGAGTATTAATCGCCCATTAATAGCCCTCATAATTATCACCATTATAGCCGTTAGTGGTTATATGACCAATTAAACGTGGTCATAAAGAAGTTGTAATCGCCATTTAGCAAGATTTTCCATAAGCAAGATTTTCCACTAGCAGCACTTTCACTGCAGTGGAAGTACAACCTATCGATGGAAACACCGCTATCAAGATTTTCAAGACTATCGGTGGATACACCACTTCAAATGAAACATCGCCATCGCTGGAAACATCGCCCATCGATGAAAACCATGCAAGATTTTCACCAAGCAAAGATTTCACCAAGACTACCAATACAAACCACTATAAGAGTCGGTGTTCATGGACCTAATGGGTGTACATCTGCACCTCCCAACCCATTACAAGTGTGAACTAATCTCACAAGTGCACTAAATTTTCCAACAATCCTCCCCAAATTTAGTTCACTTCCTTTGCATGAAAATAAACATCAATCAAAACATGCATAAACGAAAATGTCCCGAGGATTGAATTTCCATCTTAGTAAATTACACGCTCAAATATTCGAGAATCTGGTGTTCTAAGAATTGAACCCTTCAACCCATTTGAATACCAAGATAAAATACACACAAGTTTTCAAACACTTAAAAGCTCCCGACACTATACAAGCCATGTGTCCATATCCAAATTCATAAATGTTGTAAAAGCTAAAGTCCAAAGCTTCAAGCGGCAAAACTTCAACATTTACATAGGTGGTTCCTCTTTATTCATGCTCCGCCAAGCACTTTTTCAAAGAAAAATAACCATTAAGTATAGACTTCATCCTCCTTTCAAAGAGTTCGAACACAACCTTGGGATGTAAATAAAACATGTGCTCCAATCCATCGAATGTTCACTTTCCACATTGAACTCGGCTCCTAAGTTTCCTCGTGAGGAGTGGGTGTCCTAGCATTCAGTGACTAAGTTGGACTTAAACCCATCCCTTTAGCGGACTTTATAACCAAGTCTCAGCCGGACCTTCGTCAAGTGATCGCTAAGTTACATTGAGATCTCACAAACTCTATAGATACCACCCCATTCATGATAAGCTCACGAATCATGCTATGCCCGACACCTAAGTGTCTAGACTTACCATTGTACATCCGGCTATAAGCCTTAGCCAATGTAGCTGCACTATCACAATCGGATAGAAATAGGTGCTATAGGTTTAGGCCACAATGGAATCTCAAGCAAGTTTTTCAACCATTCGACTTCTTTACAAAGAAATGCTAAAGACACAAATTGATTCCATTGTTGAACCGGTGATGCAAGTTTGCTTCGATGCCCAAGAAATTGCACCTCCACCAAGTAGGAATACCCAACCACCGGTAGACGAATTGTCTTCAAGTATTCCGATCCAACTTGCATCGCTGTAACCTTCCAACACCGATGGGTAACCAGATATGAGAGACTATAATCCATAGTTCTCTTCAAATACTTCATCACCTTTGAACGACTTGCTAGTGATGAGCACTAGGATTACTAGTATACCGCTCAATTTTCCCACCGCAAAACCAATATCGTGCCTTGTACAAGTCATGGCATACATCAGCACCAATTACCCTAGAATACTCAAGTTGAGATACAACCTTGCCATGATTAGGCATCGACTTCTCACAAGTATCCATAGGTGTACTCATCGAGTACAATCAAAGTAATTGAATTTCTCAAGACCTTCTCAATATAATGAGACCGAGAGATAGAAATTCTATTACTTTCATGTTTAATCCTTATACCAAGGATAACATCGCCTCCCCATGTCTTTCATGGAGAACCTTGATGACAAAAATTCCTTTGTCGTCAACTCGATTTTGGTCAGTGCTAAAGATCAACATGTCATCAACATATAGACAAATGATGACTCCTTTACCGATTCATCAAATTTGCTATATACACATTTGTCGCCTTGGTTAAGAACATAACCACTAGACAAAACCACTTCATCAAACTTTGATGCCATTGCTAGGTGCTCGCTTTAGTCCATAAAGAGACTTAATCGTTTACACACCTTGTTTTCATTGCCGTGCATGATGAAGCCTCGAGGTTGGTTCATATAAACCTCCTCTTCCAATTCACCATTCAAGAAAGTCGTTTTCACATCCATCCGATGAATAATCGGTTGTGAATAGATGCCATAGCAATCGCCAGCCTTATGGTATCGACACGAGCCACGTGGGCATAAGTATCAAAATAGTCTATCCCACTTTTGTTTAAAGCCTTGAATGACTAGTCTAGCCTTGAACTTTTCAATAGTTCCATCTACCTTCATTTTCCTTTTGAAAATCTATTTGCAACCTAAAGGTTTGCAACTGTGTGGTAGATCAACCAACACCCAAGTGTTGTTCCCCATGATGGAATCCATCTCATCATTGATTGCTTCTTTCCGTAAAGCAATATCCTCGGGACTTCATTGCTTCTTCAAATGTCTTGGGATCATCCTCAACAATGAAGCAATAGGAGTATTGGTCGAGACCTCATCCCTTGTTCCTTCAACTAAATACACCGAAACTCGTGCCCAAATGACTTTGAGTCCTAATCCTTTTGTTTTCCTCGAGCACGTGTTCAAAGTTTCAACTGTAACCTCATGAGGACCATTGATGGTTCATCATCGTGTACCTCTGATACACCAAATGTCATGAGTTCCATTAGGAATCCTCCGACTTGGTCTAGGAACTGATGAGAATCTATTCTCATCAAAGTCTCGCATCCCTTGATTCAATAATGGAGTTAATTGAAACATATTCATTAGGTTCAATAACATAGAACCTAAAAGCCTTGGAATGCTCAAAGATATCCAACAAAGATGCGATAATGCCTCTTTCACCCAAAGTCTTTTGCTTTGGATCGTGGAGTCTTACAACAATTTCTACAACCCTGCACTCGAGATAGTTCAGTTGGTTTTTTAGTCCAGAGTTCATAAGTGGGTAACTTTGTTCCTTTGTTGGGAACCCTATTTAGCAAATAGCAAGTCATAACATAGCTTCACCCCGTAACCCTCGACTCACTCACGAATAGGACAACATGGAATTAACTATCTCCTTCAAGACTCGCTTTTTCCTTTCGTAAATACCATTTTGCCGAGGAGTATAAGGGCAATCGTTTCATGGATTATTCCAACAGATCGAAAGCACTGAGTATCCATGTACTCACCTCCCTATCGGCCCTTAATCTTTTGATCAAAGACCCAAGTTGTAATTCAACTTCGCTTTTAAACACTTTGAATTTATCTAATGCTTCATCCTTGGTATGTAATAGAAAGACATAACAAAATCTAGAAGCATCATCAATAAATGTCAAAGTACTTTTATTCCTCAAAGAAGGAGTGGCATGCAAATCACACAGTCATCGTGAATAAGCTCCAAGATCTTAGTCTCACGACTAACACCCCGAAAGGGTTTCTTGGTTATCTTGGTCAACATGCAAGTTTTACACTTTTCGTTGTCCATGTCAAAAGTGGATTAAACCATCCCTAGACATATCTTGCATCCTTTTATAGTGAACATGACCAAGTCTAGCATGCCAAAGGTTAGAATCACTCGATCATATGTGGTCACAAAAGTCAAATAACACTGCCATGAGGTAATATTAAGCCCGAACATTTGATTACATAAATAACCAAAACCAATAAAAACACCACATTTAGAAAGAACAAATTTATCGATTCAATAACTTGTTTATATCCATGATTACTCAAAACACTACTTGAAACCAAGTTCTTCCCGATATCGTGAACATGAATAACATTAAACAAAGTTACAATCTTTCCTAACTAAACCTAAGATCTACACAACCACGACCATGCACCAAGGTCGTTGACTCATTTCCCATGTGAAGAATAGAACCATCATTCGGTGACTCATAAGTCTTGAACCAACTTCTATCTTTACACACATGAACTGTTGCACCGAGTCAAACCACCACGCAACATCATCATCCTACACATAAAGAGATTCGGATACATATGTAACATAATAACCGAAAAGACTTATTAAACATATTCGACCTTTCAAGAGTTGGTCGAACCACCACCCCGAACCATTAGTGTCCGATCCATTGGCTTTACCACCAACTTTAACACCTGCAATTCCTTTTAATGTGACCGCCTTGCCACATTTCCAACAAGTAGGTGTTGCCTTCTTGTTAGGATCGCCTTGTGTTATCATGAAATTTGCGTTTGCCTTTGTTGTCATTGTACCGTGGAGTTGTTATGCTCCACCATATTGACAACAGATGGTCCAAAGAAGATTACACTCTTTGGCTTGTCATTATCCCGCACTTGAGAGATTCCTCAATGTGCGATGACCGCCTAACTCAATAAGAGTTAACTCCTCCTTCATATGTTTCAAGGTATGCTTGAAATCTTTCCATGAAGGAGGAGTTTGTCAATGACACAAGAGACTTTGATAGCCTCATCCATGTTCATTTGGTGTTGTGTAAACCTTCCAAGTATTCCAAGAAGTTCATTGTATTGTTCCATAACCGGTCTTGAATCGCCATTTTGTAATTTGTGAAATTACTAACAAGGAACTTCTTACTTGATGCATCCTCACCATATATTTGCATCCAAGGAATCCCATAGTTCTTTGAAGATTCAAAGTTCGATAAATATCAAACAAAGAATCGATATACCATTCGTAATAAGACCTCTGATATGTAGTCATCATTCTCCCACTTGCTCCTCCTCCCGATCCGCTCTACAAGAGCATCATCACCATCATCGTGAATTGGTAGTCGCCACATAGACCACACTCATGCTTGATGCCAGAAGTGCATCTTCTTCGCCACCTCCTAAAGTCCACCCTTCAAACTTATCCAATTTTAGCAAAGTTTGAAGCCATGTGTTTCATTGCGCAGCTTGCCATTGATTATCACAAAATAGTTTACTTTGATTGTTGGAGGTTATCTCCGCAATGTGGTTAAGACAATCAATGATGAAGAGTAATACCACTAGGTGGTTACCTGATATCACTTGAATCGTAGATCACTTTCCCAAGTAAACTATTCGAACCCTAATGCCCGGGTATCACGAATATCTACTGGGATAAGACCAAATGTAGTTGAGAATTAGGCACAATTTATAACCCTTTCACTAGTAAGTGTTTACGCTCGTGTGTTTATCATGCATGTTCGTGATCTCCTATATATAGGAGGTTACTCTTGAGCTATTCCAATGGAATTATCAAGATTAATCGCCCATTAATAGCCTCATAATTATCACCATTATAGCCGTTAGTGGTTACATGACCAATTAAACGTGGTCATAAAGAAGTTGTAACCGCCATTTAGCAAGATTTTCCATAAGCGATTTTCCACTAGCAAGATTTTCACCAAGCAAGATTTTCACCAAGACTACCAATACAAACCACTATAAGAGTCGTGGTGTTCATGGACCTAATGGGTGTACACTGCACTCTCCTAACCCATTACAAGTGTGAACTAATCCTACAAGTGCACTAAATTTTCCAACATATATTAGTAGTATCCGCTTAACAACATCGGTTTCTAGCCGATAATTAATGATTTGTGATATTATGAGTGTTTGTGTAGCATTCAAAATAAAACGTGAACCGATGAAAATGCAATTGCAAACAATTGTACTATATGAGAACTAAATTCTAGAAAAAATTCTTAACATCTATCAAACAACATATAAAAACATTTAATGAAACTGAAAGTAAAAATTACATCAATTATGAGATAAAAACTAACAACACACGTTACTCTTCGCGAAAAAACTAACACGGATGAGATTAATGGTGTTGTTGTTAAGAAGAACGCAAGTACCAAAAGTAGCGTGGATGTGATTAGCCGTAATAAAAAAATGGGCTAATTTTGGCTATTTTGTAAATGATTTGGGTACATTTAGCCCTTTTTTTGAAATGAGCATATTTAGCCTATTGAAAAGTTAAATGGACACTAGCGACACATATTTTCTCTCAATTGTAAAGCATTATAATCGCTTTTAAAGAAAACTTTATATATACCTCTAATTACGACGCCATATTCGACGTCATAAAGCCAATGCTTCACACTATACCACATATTACACCCCTATTTTTCCGCAGAAACCAAACTACCAAATATTATTAGATCCATATCCAAATCGTAGCAACATGAAATACTTAACCCATTACAATCGGTTAGTCAAATTTCGTAGGTTGAATTTGTTTTTGGTCCGGTATGTATAATTCTACTTAATTATAATATGTTGGCGTGTATAGTTTATATTTTTTTAAATTTTATAAACCCTAATCGAATTGGGGTTTTGCCTAAGAGCTTGATTTCACGATTTTGTTTTGATTATTAATTTTAATTGAAATTAGGAATTAATTTGTTGATAATTTACATTTTCAATATACTTTATGTGATTTTAATTTCGGATTTATCCGTGAAATTAATTTCGGATTTAATTTCATGAGGATTTATTGATTATCCGATAATTGAAGGAAAGTCGGTTAAACAACTACGCTTCGAGTTACAAGATACTATGTAAATTACACCTACTTGTGTAGATAATAGCATTGAATTAATTTTTTCGTGTTCAAATGTTTGTTAATATTATTTTCATTTTGTTGTTGTAGGAAATGTTGAACATACAACACCGATACTCATGTGAAGGTGCGGGTTAACTAATTTTGTTAATATTAATTTTTTCGCATTCTCGATAACTGCTTTTTTTTTTTTTTTTTTTTTTTTTTTTTTTTTTTTTTTTTTGTAACTGTGCTATAGGTTCATATAGCTGTTTTTTTCTATACTTTGTCACACTTTGATGATTTGTTTTTCATATAAACTGAATTTGCTATTATATTGTTTTAATGTGGTATGGTGTTCAGTAAAATTGTGGTGCTTGAAACGGGTCAGTTTGGGAGAATAGATCATGGTTGGTACAGGTAATTGTGGAAGTGCTTGATGATTAATGTTAATTGCAAGTAATATCTGGGATATTGTGGCAGATCTGCTTGATAATTATAGCGATTATGAAGGATCATGCTCCTCGGTGTGGTAAGTTCTATATTCTAATACTTTACTTAATATTTTTGGCTAAAAGGGTCTGGCTTCGGCAACCAAATATATTGTGAAGGGAGTTAAGTGTCTTTTATATGTAACCTTGAACTGTTGAAGTCCCATTGGGATAGTTTGCGGTCTTGCAACATGTTATCCTCTTGGCTATGAAAACCTTAGTTTGTCATGATTGAACAAGTTAGAGTTTGAACTTGTGATTAGTATTCAAATGAGGCATATTCATTTGATCTTGACGGACGATAATATATATTAGGATAGTTAGTGTCAAATATGATACTATTTGGTTTTAGAAAGCTTAGTTTGAATGATTGAACAATTTAGAATTTGAACTTGTGATTAGTATTCACATGAGGCATACTATTTTTTTAACAAATGATAATATTAGTGGGTCGTTTGAGTTCCTTATTAACTGCCTTATGAACGCTTAGGGCGTTTAGGATTGCTTATAACATATACATGACCTGCTTGAATTGCTTATAACATAACATATACATGAGTATGTTGAGCGACTTCCGATCGCTTGGCCATTTCCTTTTTAACTATCTTTTCTCCGATTTGTTAATGTTTCAAATCGTCGAGATAAAACATAACTCAAATTAAACCATTTTGTAAGTAATTGTGTTGAAATTGTCACCTAACTCCGAGGAGTCGCTTCCGAATATGCTTAGCAAAAGCTCCACAAAGGTAAATTATATTCATTTTTTTCTTTTCTTAGAATTGTACTCTTGATTGTTAGGTCGTACACATTTGAATCCAACTAATTTTGTAATCCTTCTTTTTAGTGTTAAAATGTGGTTATATAATTATATATTTTCTTACATGGTAATACACTGGTTAACATTAGCTTATATTTGATTTGATGTTTTATTATGTAATCTGTTAGTCAATGCATATTTGCTTTTGATAATGTCCTTCAAAATATAAAACATGATTTGATTCAAACTACTGTTTAATTCTTATAGGAGTTGTTACCTCAAAAAAAGGTACTAACATCATCTTCTCTTAATATAAGAGGTTGATGGATTGAGGTGCACTCAGTGAGCATAAAGAACTACATGGGCAATTGGTATGAATCCCATCAGTTGATGATATCAAGCAAATTGTGTCTTTGTCTTGATACGTTGGTTATTTAGTAGAAAATGAAACATATTATAGATTTAGCACATTTCTTAATCGATCATTGAACTTAATTTCGTTATGTATCAAAGCTCATTATGTACTTATATTAGAATATGTGAGTAAGGAATTTATAACTCTAATTCAAGCTCTAAATAGTCTTTTGATGAACTTTGAACGGATTTTCATATACTTTGAAATAGTTTCTACATATATTGATGAACTTTGAGGAATTTATAACGATGGTTGTTTCCGTGGATGCTTGCCCGTGAGCCTCATATATGTTATTATAATTTTAGTAGTCTAGCGGGTGTATGAACTTTGATCGGTCTCCCGAGATGAATGGAAATTGACTTTGATGAACTTTGAATTATCAATACTTTTCACCGACCATCCTCTCGTGCCTTTGATCGGTCTCCGAGATGAATGGGAAATTGACTTTGGTTGGTGTTCCAACAAAGCCACACGGCACCGCTTTCCCTTTGCTTGCAGGTATGAATCTGTATTTAATCATTGTATTTCAAGTTTTCAGTATAACAGTTTCATTGCCATGGATGTGATTTAGGATATTGCTTTTTCACAAATGTTCAACATATTTGTTAAACTTAACCCTTTTTAAAAGTGGTTTTGTGTGTGTGTGTGTGTGAGTGTGTGTATGCGCGCGCAGTAGATGGGAAGCCCAAAAATTGGTGGGTCGGTAGAAACCATTTTGACCCATCTCAGGAAGTTACCTTTCGTGGCCATTATATTCTCCAGAATGAGGAGCGCGCCTTCACTCGTCATCACTAATAGGTTTACTTGGCTTATTAGCTTCATGGATGCACATGTTCGGAAGACTCTCATGCCATACACCTTATATGTTAGCTCCTAATGTTATTCCATTTGTCATATGTTTAGGACAACTGTGAGTGGAGTTCTATATCTTTATAGTGCATGTTGTTTAAGATTTCGATGTGTATTTTTTAGAGATTTTACACTGCATTTACCCCCTGTATCCATGTACTTTGTTATATATTAATCCATTATTTTAGATTGTACTTTGTTATTCCAACAATTTTTATTGTTATTTTTTTTTTATTATATATTGATGTTCCTGTGTTTATGAAGTAATATTCGAACAAATAACACATTCAATCAAGATATGTCATTTTTAAAATATATTTTATTTACTACATATCTTTTAGTTCTAACCAAAGAATTCCAGATTTATATTGGTATATGTTTGTTCAACGCATCATTTTTGAACACAAACACTTTTATACGTTGTCTGTGAATTTCATGGTCTATAGTCTATAATGTACATTGTACTCTTTATATGTAAGTGTGCTATCTATAATACATGGTTTGATTATGAGCAATGTTTTGGAAACCGGATTTATAATCGACCCGGTCGAGTCACTGGTTCGATCACGGGTCAACCTGTGTTTTCATTTAAAATTAACCGGTTCGACCGTTGGGTCAACCCGGTTTTTATAAAAATATTTGAAAAAATCAAACCCGCCGGTTTCGAACCGGGTTGACCGGGTCACTCAAAACCGACGGGTATAACCAGCTAACCGGTTTTAGAAACCTGTGGTTTTTACCCGTTTTTGCCCGTAATCGATCCGACCGGTTAACCCGCCGGGTCAACCCAAGTTTCAAAACATTTACTCTTTTGTAAATTGTAATATTAGTCTTTGATATGCAACTTACTTTGTGTGCCTTGCATGTAAAGCAAATCTTCTTTACACCAGAAACCCGCTGGGTCTATAGTCTAGTATATATATATATATATATATATATATATATATATATATATATATATATATATATATATATATATATATATATATATATATATATATATATATATATATATATATATATATATATATATATATAGTGTTGTATTCTATGCAAGACCGATATTAGATACAAGACTTACAAGACCTTCCAAATCAATATCAACCGTTAGATCACTTAATCAATGGATGAGATCACTTGTGCCTTAAATGTAATAAATTGAAAGATCAAGCCATTACTTAAAAAGCTAAAGGGTAATCATGGTATTTCCTATTTACCCCTAAAATAGTGCCAAAGTTAACCCACCCACCATCTATCCTCACAAAACAATTAACTGCCTCCCAAAATCCTCTCCTCTAGATCAAAACATCATCAATCTTTTTGGATCGAGCAAGCATCAAGTATTATGAGGAAAAATAAATGTCACCAATCTCTTTGGATCGATGTCATCTCATTCGATATTACAAGGTTAGTAACTATTTTTAATTCGATTTAAAAAAATGGATTTGGTCTTAGATCCGGGCAAACGAATCCGATTTATGTTGGTGATAAAGTTTATAATTTATGGATATTGTTTTTCTAATCAATTTTCTAAATTTGATAAGGTTTAATAATAATTAATCTAGATTTTCATATTTGATATATAGCGTGTGCGATCTTCGCTTTCAATCAATATTGTATTAAATCTCATAGGTATTTTGAAGGTGGTATTTGTATTGTTTCACGTAAACTTTATTTATGGTCAATCGTAATTTATCTTGTCTAATGTTTTCCAATTTCAAAAGGTTCCTCTTTATGAACTTATAAGGATTTTGATAATTTTATATATGTGATCTTATGACAATATGACCTTTTATGGGATGATGATATGTTTATGGCATGGTTGTTGCTAGCATTTTATTATGTTTGATGTGTAAGCTTAACATTAAAATGATGTATATTCGACGGTAAAAGCTTTGGTAGATGAAAGAAGTTTTTGAGGGTATATTGTTTCGGTCCGCTCTTCTAGTTGTTCTTGCTTAAAATTGCATTAGCTATTATTAATAAGATTAAATATTTAATTTTATTTTTGTTTCAAAACAAGTATTGTGTTTTCGTGCTTTATAAATACGCCTTTAATTGAAGTTTATGTGGCCACAGGAAACATACATGTTTTTGGAAGGCGTGGACCTATGTTCTAATAAATTTGATGAATTGGAAGATAAAGTGAAGAGTGCACACATGTTTTTGGAAGGCGACACAACGTGGACACCGCAAACATACATGTTCTTAGAAGAGCACACATGTTTTGAAAGGCACAACGTGCACACATGTTCTTAGAAGAGTGCACATGTTCTTAGAAGAGTGCACACATGTTTTGGTTGACGATGTACATATATACTTAACAAGATACATTTGTATTCATATTGTATTTCATTTGATATCAATTTTGTGTATACTATTTATATTTTTGGTTTGTTATAAATTTAGAGGTTACGCACATGTTTATGTTTTTGTTATAAATTTTGAAGATTAAAATATGTACGCTAGAAACATATGTGCAAGTATCATTTTAAGCAATACAAGTTTGATGTATAACCAATTGTACACAAAAAACATATGTAAATCAATATTTATAAAAAAACATATATGCACTTCATTTTCAAAATGTATACTAAAAATAAAAAAAAAAAAAAAAAATAAATAAAATAATAAAATTTCCAAAATTAAGGGAATTTAAAACGCTTTTTAATTAAAAATTTTAAAAGAAATTAAAAATGTGTTTGACTATATATATATATTATATAACATTGGAGAGCATTTGGCATTAATGCCACCTCAATGCCACCTCATTCAATTTAATGCCACATAATCATAAGTTGTCCACCCAAGCAATATTTTTGTCCACCTAAACACCAATTTTTAATTTAATTAAATTTTATATAAATTTCGGATTTTAATAATTTTTTTATAAATTTCGGATTTTTAGTTATTATTTTTGAAAATTATTTATAAAAAATGAGCCTTGCAAGGATTGAACCTTGGTCATTTCGATAAATAACTTGTGTGTTTACCACTTAGGCAACAAGTTATTTTGATAATTATGTTGCATACTATAATATATAAATGACTATAATTTTATTAGAATCATAGAGTAAATAATTTTTTTGAAATCTGTATTGTTTTAGGATTGTGTTTGTGTTTTGATTTTTACTTAAAATAAGAATATGATAACTTTGGTTCTTAATTATAGGTTTACAATATCTTAAATTAATATGTCGTATTTTATTCGAAAACCCCTAATATCATTCTCGGCATTTTATTTTATTCATCACAAAACCCTAATTTTCCTAAACCGCTCCTATATTAATTATATATGAAGAGACAAAACGCTTATGGGAAACCTAACCTCACTGTTTGAACCCGGATATGTTTTGTTGGTCACCCAACTTGCCTCGATCCGCACATATTGTCACCTTTATATAATTTTTCTTATGATAAATTTGTGTTGTGGTTGATGAAATTATATTACACATGCTAAAGGACTGTATCGAGTATCGACCAAAATATAATAGTGCAAGAGTCGTCTATAGAGAGCGAAAGAAGTATGTTGATGAAATTGATTGGAACTTGCTTGTTGCTCCACCATCCGTTCATTAAGGTTATTTCTTTTACGCTTTCCTTATTTTTACTTATATAATTTTGTTTTTAGTTTATATAATTGCTAACCGGTATTGTTGCTATGTCGGGAAGAATTGCAATGGACCGCATGGAAGAAATTTTAGCCTTTGAGAAGTAGGAAAAACATCTTTCTCTTTTGAATAAATTCCTTGTGTGTAACTTCAAGGGTTTTTGTAGTTCATTTTGTTAATAAGCGTATTATGTGTTTCGTGGAGAATCCTCAAAGGATAGATGCGTGTCGCTAACAAGCGCATCTCATTTACTTATGAGCGTGTACTTTAAGTTAATTATCTTAATTATAATAGCAAATTTGATTTACTCCACATCATATTTCTGCTAATATTCACATATTTACAGTGCCTAATGTATCTATATCATTACCCTAATATATGGTTTGACTATGCTACATGGCATGCAAAAAGTGGTTCCATAGAATCTGCTATCAAAGTATATCAACGGTTATTAAAGGCTCTCACTGGTAATTTTTTTTGCATATACATTTTATTACATTTCAAAACGTAGATACAGTTCACCATGTTAAGTAACTTTTATGTTTAGATTGTGCATTGCTAAGGTATGCTTATCTTGAATGGAGGAATCCGAGGCGCAATTCACCAACAAAAAGGTATATGAAGGCCTTTTAGGAGACGGTGTTAATGCAACAACATTATCGCATATATGTGTAGCTTCTTTATGTTTACTTTTTCTTATAGAAAGAGACTTCATTCAGATTGTTCACTAATTTTATGGTGTATAAACATTAACTTTGTTAACTTGCGTATATTCGATTCTTAAGAAGAATGAAGGTGTTGAAGTTGCTAGCAAGTATTTCATTGACGCATCTAAAATCACCAAATTGTACTTACCATGTTTATGTTGCTTATGCTACAATGGCATTTTGTATGGACAAGGACACAAAGGTAAACACCACACCACCATGTGTTCTTTGACTTTGACCTCTTTATTTGAGATTTTGGCGTTTAGAAACATGTGAAAATGATTCTAAAAGTCCAGAATACTTTTCTTAAATCATCAATGGGTTTTAAGCGATCTCGACTCTTGCTTTATGTTACCAGATGCTCACAATATGTTTGAAGTAGGTTTGAAAAGATTTATGCATGAGCACGGATACATTCTTGAGTAAGTTCGTGTCACAACAATGACTTCGATGACAAATTATTTAAATCTTAATTCATGCACTTAGTTTACTTTATTAGTCGTTGATCCACAAATAACAAGATTAATGCACTTTTGTATTACCTATCAAGCATATATCAAATCGGTGTAGAGATGGGTTGGTTGCGGGATTTACAATGACATGTCTCATACTATTTTTCGCATGGTATGGTTAATGTTCCTATAACTTTTCCTAATTGAACCTATGGCAAGTTCATAAGAGGAAGATCATGCATGTACTGATTATAGAGAGCGGTGGATAAAGTCAAGATGAATATGTAGAGAGCTCTTGTGACGATGTTCGTGTATCTGCTTTTGGTATGTATTATGTAATGTAGTTTCTTACATTATGCTCCTTTTTATGTTTGCCGATTTGTTTATCTACTTTGCTTTTATCGCCTTAGAACTAATAAGATATATTATTGTCTAATGCAAGGGTCATGGTCCTTATCGGGACAAGAAGCTTACACGTATTTTGCGCACTGCAATGGGTGAGAATGCAAATCTGACCATCATTTGTAACATTACACCGGATAGGTGTACCTAAAATTTACATAATGTATCTAAACATGTTTCTTTTCTCTATAATTATTAGTATGTATGTTTAAAGAAGAATCATGAATAGTTTTAAGTGCATGAGTGTTCTTTTAAATCAATTTGGTGTCACAAGCATTAGATAAAACGTATCATTTGATGTTCTTATATGTCTACTTATTGTAATCATAAATTCTGACCTCTGTCATTGTTACTTGATATTTCTTCTTTCTAAAATGGCAGATGTAGCTGTGTTCATGTTGTTAATACAAATATCGTCATTAAACGTTATTTATATTTTTGATCTTTACCTAAGTTTTGTTAACGACAAAAGTAAATTTAATTTGTATAAAAGCTTAAAGATTGTCAAGTTTAATAGATATTAAAACAAGTTTTTTCAAACAATATATTCTTCATTCAAGCATTTACATTTATGATTAGTGACATCTTGATATGACTCTAATCATTATGTATGATAGTAGTTTTAGAATGTGTTAGGTTCTTAAAACCAAACACTACTTAATACTTGCATATTTCTAAAATAGAAATACAACATATGACATCATGTGATGCATCATGGAAATCATTGGAAGATTTCATTAGATATTTTGTGTGATTTGTAATCTTCATATCTTGCACAATCTCACTTAGATAGAGTTGACTTTGGCAAGATTTGATATCTTGGTTGTCGGACCAAGAATACCAAATTGGTACACGGCGGAACCCTTTAAGGGTTTCGCGGTCGTGGACGCCTCTGTCCATTTTGGCTATAAATAGCAATGCCAAGCCAAGTAGTTTTTCAACCCTTTCTAATATACTCTCATACATATCTTCTCTCTAACCTTTCTAACTCGGTTTCATATCATAGTAGTGATCTCTTTGTAGCAAAGAAGATCAAGTCACATTCATGCTTCAAACGAGAAGTTGGAAGTCTTGTTTGTTTAGTGTTGTATGATCTAGTGTTGATTTATACTTCATTGTTGTATTAAACCATCATAATCTTGTGAGTGTGAGTGGTTAGTATTTTAGTCCTCAAAATACATTGTGTGTGGGAGTAGTTGTACCCTTGGAAAGAACTCGACATCTAGCTTAGTGTCGGAAATTGTGTGTTTAAGTGTAAATGTTTTCTCCGCGGTGAAAGGAGCTTGTTGACTAGTGAAGTTAAACTCTCGAGTGTGAGACTCGGGAGTGGAGTAGGGCAAGGAAATAGAGTCCTTGTAGACCGAACCACTATAAACAACTTGTTGTGGTTTGATCATTTCTTTCCTTATTTACTCTTTACATATTACTTGCATATTTCATCAACATATCCAAAGATCAATATCAATTGATCTTTCAATAAGTTTCAAAACAAAGTTTTTAATTGGTAAACTATTCAACCCCCCTTCTAGTTTTCTACACATGTGAATGAGGTTTTTTTTCAACACAACATCTCATATTACTGTGCTCTTGGCTGCTCTATTGTCTCATTATAAAAAAATTGAAGAAAATTCATCACTGCACGGAGTTCATTCACATTAAGACTCTGGTAACCACAACACTTTTGAAGCCCGGTAAGAATCTTCATCGCGGAAGAAACTGATAGTTTATCTTTAAGTCCCAATTCTCGCAGAATCTTCACAAATTGCATGTAAGTTCGAATGCAAGTGGGAAAAGATCTACTGTTAGATGGAGAAAAATACCATTTGAAGTGCTGAAGACGCAAACGAAGTATTATATACTTTTGGTTCAATGTGACATAAATGGTGCAGCTTCAGTTATCTTGAGTTATATAGGTAATTTTTTGCTTTGTAAGTATTGCAGTTACTCATCCGAAATGTGGTACAGAACTTTCAGTGGATCAGTGAGGCTTCTTCTGATAGCAACCAAGAAGAGTTAGCTTTGGCAACATATCGATATATCAGAAAATGCATAGGCTGGTAAGTGCTCTTTCATAAGTATATAATATGTTACCGAGGACAAAGTTATTCCGCTATTAAGATTGATTGTATCACGAAAAATAATACTAACATCAATGATTTATATATGTCCTAATAATTATAATAAACAACTGCAATAATACATCGCATGTCTACACATAAAGTTACTGATATGCCTGTATGGTATTTCTGTTATTAGCATTATTTTATTTTATCTTTTTTATTTTATTTTAATATTATTCTTTTTTTAATATTTCTTGGTCCGATGGGTCGACTCTACTGAGAGCCTATGATTCTAGGATTTCCAGACATTTGTTTTTCCGAGGATTAAACAAAAACAAGGTTGAACGAACTGATATATGCTCATTAATTCTTTTTCTTGCAGGTGATGCGATACAGATTGTCCGGGCAATGTTGATGCACATAGTTTGTAGGCACTTTAATGGTAAATTTCGCTGAAGTATACGAGCTCCTTGCTTTGAAGACATGTTTCATGGTAAAGTAGTGCTCCATATTTATACAGGATAAGGGCCTAAAGGTTGATCCGGCACGCTTGGAATGCTGACACCAACCAGCGCGATAGTGGGAGCAGGCCTTAAAGAGGTAGATTCTTATCCTTGAAAAAGCTTCAAGTTTAAGTTTTGTGTGTTTACATTTATTTTCAAGGTCAGGCTGTATGTGGCATAAAATTATGAGCTGGAGTCTATTTTGTAACTTAACAAACAACGTTTATAATTTTGGAAATTTAGTCAAGGTAATGTGACACAAATGGTGCAGCTTCAGGTATATCTTGAGTTATATAGGTAATTTTTAGCTTTGTAAGTATTGCAGAGTTACTCATCCGAAATGTGGTACAGAACTTTCAGTGGATCAGTGAGGCTTCTTCTTATAGCAACCAAGAAGAGTTAGCTTCGGTAACATATCGATATATCAGAAAATGCATAGGCTGGTAAGTGCTCTTTCATAAGTATATAATATGTTACTGAGGACAAAGTTATTCCGCTATTAAGATTGATTGTATCACGAAAAATAATACTAACATCAATGATTTATAGATGTCCTAATAATTATAATAAACAAATGCAATAATACATCGCATGTCTACACATAAAGTTACTGATATGCCTGTAGATATAAGTTCTCCGAATGTTTACTAAAGCTTTCAAATATATGATATACTGAGAAAAATTGTTATGAATTTTTTAAAGACCTCTGATAGTTTTGTTCTGTGTTCTTGATAAACCACATAGGCCGAAATAATAAGCTCAAACCAAACCTCCCAAGTTTAATAAGCATATATGTTTTTCTTATTATTGTTGTACTCAAAATGCATCTGTAGCCTCAATAAGTGACACTCCTATTAAAAAAAATTGATGGAGAGTCGGTCGCAAACAAACATTCTGAACGACACTCTTATATTACCTTAGTTAACTTGACTGTTAGTTTTGATGTGTGTCACTCTGTCAGATTGCACAAACATTTAAAAAATACCATTACTTTCACATGTTAACATTATAGTAACTGTGCAACAAAATAGTAGTAATAAAGCATGTTGTCCATCCGTAAATATATTGGCTTCATCTACAGGGATATGGGGGCCAGTAGCAACTTATAGTCATTATCAAAATCAACTAGAAAAATGTTATTGCACAACCATAGAGCGTTGGAGTTGCAAATCTGTAGCCAACATATATTAACAAAGTCATACATGTAACCTATGCATTAGTCATACAACCCTTGCTACATGTCATTTTTTAAAGTAAATTTAGGAAATTTTAAATGAACTCTAATGCTAAATATGCAATCATAAACTTTTAAGTGTTAATATGTAAACAATTTATCTATGTCACTATATATATGTAATATGTGATAGGCTACTCACTCTTTTATTTCGCAGAAATAACATTTACGAGAAGGTTAACCCCTGTTTTGTCATCCAATTGAGGAGCTGCTGGTAGCATCTAATCAAACTAGCTTTTGTTTTTTAACCAACAGATGTGCTGCATTTTGGTTCCCCACAATTGCAGCAACGTGCAGTGTGATGCTTTCATCCGAATTTCTCTCTATAAGTATGTCTTCATCACTTATATAAATAAATAATTTTTCATGAAAGCATTATGACCAATTCCAACGGCTACGTGGTGAAAGGATTTAAGATTTATGTGCATATCAAAATGGGTTGGGTTCAGTGGATATTCGCATAATTAGCTTTTTGACCAACACTTAAAAGTGACTACTGAGACTTTAGATCACATTAAGTCTTTTAGTCGCACTTCTAAACACCCCTGTTCAGAATTATCATGTGAAACTCGAGACGTAACAAATTAGGTGCTTGATTGAACCAAAAGCTCTATTCTATTTATACACATTGCTGGTATAAAAAATACATCTCAAATCTTTAAGCATTTTTTAGATAACGGGTCAAGGTTTGATGATCACGCACTATGGAGTTGGCGAATTAACATGTTTAGGATGTTTCATGTTTATCATTCGATTTTTCCTCTGATTACAAGTTTTTTAATGTTTGCAAAGCCAAATACCAATTACTGCTTATTCATTTGTATTTCAACAGGTGTGCTTTTCTGGGTACTGATTTTAAAAATATATATGATGAAGTGAAGAAATAGAGGGAGTGAAGAGTCAGCTATCGACACAATGATTGGTTTCACAGTAAGAATGAGTGTAGGTTAAGGGTTATGGTTAGAATTACGATAGGACTACTCCTAAGAATGAGTGTAGGTTGGAGAGGTTTAAGAATTTAAACATTTGTATGGTTACTACTACTGGTGATCCTGATATTCGTAGGTTAACTAATAAGGATATGCTTCCCATTTCTTGGGTTGTTGTTGTTAAAAGTCTAAATTTCCTTTAAATTTTCAAAGTAAAGCTTGAACCAGAAGAAGAAAACGTATTTACGCTAACAAAAAACAACAAACAAATAATTATAAGTCATGCCCGCCCATGGGGTGCTTCAAATCTAGTAATATCTATATATATATATATATATATATATATATATATATATATATATATGGTAAAGTTAAAATAAAAAGACAAATATCCGTAAAAAGAATAAAAGATATTTTTTTAAATTCTCCAAAATTCCAAAAAATTCCATAAGATCGGGTATGTTGGTGCATAAAACTTTGTGAAAATATTTTTATAATTTTGAGTTTTGATACGCTTTTTAATGCGCAAAATGAATTTTGATGCGCAAAAATATTTGATGCACAAAATTTTTAACTTGTTTTAGTTAGATGCGCAATGTTATTTTGATGAAAAAGCGAAAAGAAGTTGGGTGCAAAACCAATTTTGATGCACCAAAAACGATTTAATGTGCAAACGTATTTTTCATAATTTTTTTTGGAAGAAATATCCACTTTTAGAAAAAAGTTTTCACAACTTTTCATGCACCATCATACCCGATTTTGTGGAATTTTTGAGAATTTTTCGAGAAATTTTTTGCGAAAAAGGTCACACTGGAGTTGAGATATACGCTTTAGCTCATGACCATCGCAGTTTGTTAGCACAAACTCCTTCAGGTTTGCAGCCATTCCAACCTTAAAATTATAGAATTGTCAATACTTGAACATGAGGCGTATTAAGACATGAACATATAGTAGAAATAGAAATGCACAGATGTTAATGATTATACTAACTTTGGTCCCTAAGAGATTCCTATAAGGTAATATTTACCTGAATGTGATCCTTTGATATAGCGAGAATATGTGCTGCATTAGCCTTTGCAACATGGTCGTGGCCATTTGGCTGTATATGCAAGTTTTTCATCGTACAGAGTTAACAATCTATCTTGTGGTTTGACTGTGATAAGAGACTATACATAATTATATATTAGAAACTGAGAGAAATAAAAATAATACATTAACATTACTTGCAAAGACAATCCTGTGAGGAATCCTTGTTGAAGAGGATGACCAAATGGAGACCCTCCCAACACTGCATCTCGAATTCGATCATTAAAGCTGAAAGAGAAAGTAAATAAATTAACTATAACATAGATTACTTCGATATATGATGAGCATGAAGGTTGGTACTATTGAATGTACATCACTATACCATGAAAAAGAAGAAACATTACATTTTATTTTTTATCGAAAAAAATTGGCCTAAAATTTTGATCTACCATAACTGATACATAAAATAAAGTATACCTCCCAATTCCACTTTTGGCTAGATTAGATTGTGATGCATTTATCCCGCGACCATTATTTGCCACTTCACCAAAATCCCAACCTTCACCATATCTGAAACAACAACAACTTTACTGAACATACTGAAATTAAAACATGTCTACATAGCAAAATTATATTGTGATTTTTAAGACTACATTACACAGTGAAGAGTCGATACAATGAACGAAAGAAATGACCATAGTCTTAAGGCTATCAATTAATAGGGAATCAACTAAAAGCTGTGTTCATTCTTACAAGAAAATACTTGAGCCATCTACTCCATCTTTTTCCCTTGACAAGCTTTCAAGCACACTCTTAGCTCTCATCTGTGATTAAAATCAAGTAAATTTGAAGCTATGTTGTCATTATCGGGGAGCAGTTAAGAGTTAAGATATCTAGTTAGAGTTTCATACCATGGTGCTTTTCATCATATGACCCATAAGATCAAAACGAATCCCATCAATCTGTAAGAGATCCATTTAGTTGGTAAATATTATCATAAAAAGATATAACTACCAGATGAATATCTTCAAAAGCACGTTAAGGGTATTATGGTAATTTTACCTTATAATTGACTACCCAATTTATGAGATCATCAACGATTAAACGATCAACCATAAAGTGCTCACTGGCAGTGTTGTTTACACATGTACTGTTCTAAATGAAACCATCTACATTCCTTCTTAAATAGTAACATGGAACAATCTACAAGAAAACCGGAATGTTACTATTTTACAAACAACGGTGAGTGCCTTTTTCCAAACATATAAAAAGGAAGTCGGAAATCATATGTTTAACCTTATCATAAACAGAGTCATCATCTGTGGGCCCACTTGCATGTAAATGATTGTATACAACGTCTAACACAGCTCGGAGGCCCAAACGGTACATAATCCCATCAACCCTCCATTTTCTTATCTTGGTTTCTTAGGTTCTGGATCTTATGGTACGCATGCTTGGATTTGTTAGCCTTGATTATTTTTATTAGAAGTGATGGTCATTCACGATTAGGAACTTTGTAATGTGTGTTAGATATTGTGATAGAATAGTCAACGGGCTCGTGGATTGGGCTAAGCTAAATGGCTATAAGTTAAGATAAGCTAGCCTTATATCAAATCCAAGTCCAATCCAATCCCACGAAGCCCATATACGGCCCATGGCCAAGCCTTAGGGCATCATCTCTCTTACCTATATATACCCCTCAAGTATGTCATTTGAGGGGTGTGCTTGAAAGTGTGTGTGTGTGTGTTTTCCTTTGAAGCAATATAACATCTTATTGTTTTCATCTTCTACTCTCTACCTCTCTATACATATACACGATTCATATTCAAGTCACCAAGTTCTTTCCTTTATCTTTCTATTCTACGCATACAGTTTGTGTTTTAAGTGGGTTTGTGATAAGGTTGATATATCTAAGGTCCTACAATTGGTATCAATCGCCTAACAATGGTTTAGGAGTGTTTGTGTTTGTTTTGAAGCTTGGTATTGTACGCGTAAAGGCTCACGTTTTTCATAGTTGTCAAGCTTAAAGCTTTAATTTTGCACTTAAAATTCAAGATTCTTGTGGTTTAAGGTTTATTTGGTGCTAAAGTTTCAGTTTTTGCAAAAGTTTGAAGCTTTACGTGTTTTCTTCATTTTAAGCTCGTATTTGGTTATTGGTCATTTCTACCGTAACTTTTCTAGCCACTTTGGGTGAAAAGGTCACCATTTTCGTGTTATTTGAGTGTTTTAAGGCTATCGTGCAGCGAAATTGTTTGAATCATTGGAAATTTTTACGAGTAAGTCAAAACCCTAGTTCTACTCAGAAGAAAGTCAACTACGCATAGTTTTCTACTCGTAACTTTTGGTGAAGAATCTTCGTATATAACGGTGACTCGATTGCTTCCCTCACTTGGATAAGTGTGTGGAACACTTCGACTTTGGATATCTCTTACCATCGTGATAGTGTAAAGGATTTTTGATTCACGCGTAAGCCATTCCTACGCGTAAGTCATTCCCACGCGTAAGCTATACCCACGCGTAAGCACTCTTGCTACGCGTAAGTTGGGTTCTACGATAAGAATTTCCTACGCCTAAGGTTTCTACGATAAGGTTTCTACGCATAAGATCCTACGCGATAAGATCCTACGCCTAAGCCATCCTACTCAGAACTCGTAGTCTACTCGTAACTTCCTCTTCCTACGCCTAAGCTCTTCAAAAAAAAAAAAAAAAAAAAAAAAAAAAGTTTTTTGGCGGAAAACTTGAGTAAAATTTAAATTTTGAGGAGACTAAACGCTCAATTTTACGCGAGATTCAAATTTTGGTTTAATCTGTGAAAATTTTGGTCAAAATTCAAATTTTGGGCCTAAATTCAAAATTTTCGGTCAAATTTGGCGTCAAAATTGTCATAACTCAAATTTTTCATACGACCTTAGAATTGAATTTTATAGTGAATTTCAAATTTTGGGCGAAAAGTTTTTAAGAACCGAGTTTTCTAGATACGACTTTCGTAATCACCTCAACCGAGCTTAATCATCATCAACCACAACTCCTTTATCGTTGAATCGATCCTACATCAACTTTATCATCACATACCTTCATCAATGGCAATCGACAAAGATCGTCTCAAAGCGCTTTCACAAATGCTATTCTTTGGATTCGCCAATACATGGTTTTCGAGTTTAATACGCAGTTTGCTCAACCATCTATGCATATGAGTCAAGAAGGACACATGGTTGATGTTATTGGGAATCGGATGCAATATGCGTGGAGTATGTTGGATATCAAGGGGTCGATTGTGAATCGAATATGGGATATCAAATGGGAATAATCGTTTTATGACTTGCTGAATGCTACTCCGAACCTCAAAGCCAAGATTCAGGTATCGTCGGTTCAAACCATGCTACCTCCGAACCTCAAGTACGTGGTGTTGTTAGCAAAGAAAGAAAAATTGGGAATAGAGTTGACTCAGCGAGGAATACGAATTTACGTATCCGGGACGGGCGAGAAAACAAATGATAATGCAAGCTCCGTCTTACTGATCAACCAAATAGGACACAACATCAAGTGCTACTTTTGATACACCTCCGTCTATGACATGATTCACTCAATGAGGTACCATTCGTTTACTCATGAAGCCACATTCGTGTCTCCGAACCTTATTATGACACATATGTGGAGAGCAAGTTAATAGCAATGTTAACTCGAAACTCCATATATGGATCCTAATGGAGGTCAAGTGATACGAATGGTGCTAATGATGAGGAAACCGTGCTTATTTTGAATCATTAATCAATCAATGTGGCATTGAAGTTGAGAAAGTAAGAACGGTCAATCGCGAGGTTAAGGCCGCGAATAAAAATTGACCGCCGAGCTTGAGAGTTACAAGGAGCACGCCAAAGCTTTGAATTTCATACAAACAAACTTTCGAATTAGAAATTGGTTATCGAGATTCTTTTAAGAGAACAACAATTGCAACTCAAGTATGACACACTTGATGTGAATCAATTTGAAAATAAAATCTTTAAACAAGGAAATTTCGATCTAAACAACCAACTTTCTAAACAAAAACAACTTTTTCGATCTTGAAAAGAAAAGAAACAGTTGATTGTCGATTTTCAAAACGAGAAGATTCTCTTCTTGATGAAATTCGGATAAAATGAAACTATCAAAAATTGGATAATTTGCTTTTACAACGGGTCATTCGCTAAAACAAACAAGATGCTTTCTAATCAAGCAAACCGATTTTTCACACTTCACATAAAATGGCTCTTGGTAACTCACCTCCTTCGTTCCTCAAGAAAGCTCGAGAAAGAGCGGAATGTGTTGAACAATGGACAACCTTTGCATGAACCAATAATTGTTCGTGATTCTCTTGAAACGTTGGAACTAGGCGAGGAGAGTAGATCAAAAATGAAACAAAAGAATCCGGATCTTAAACCGATTGATTATAACAAATGGAACAAAATTAATGGGATTACTTTTGTTAATCAAAAGAAACGTCAAAGTTTTCCATAACACCAAGTGTTTCAAACAAAGTGTCAACACTGCTTTCAAAATCGGTTTCAAAACCGTTGTAATCTCAAAATCTCTTTCGAAAATCGAACAAATGTCTTCAAACAATCCTTTTAACACAAGTGATACTAGAAGCATTTAGATGACGTTAAAACTAGAATTGGGTATCTTCAAGGAGTGTTAAATCTAAAACCCATAATACAACCAACATTTGGTCTTCTAGTTTTGATATTGAACAAAAAAGTTTTTGAAACTGAAATTGCCCTCGGTGAATGCCATCGATGCAAGGGTAATTCATGTTGAACAAGCACTTTTAAAAGAAACAATTGACTTTGTCAAGGACCATAAATCCCCGTAAAGCTAGCTAATGCAAGTGTTGAACACATCAAATTTTTGGAAACTTTGAATGATTCTCTCTTCAAGATGTTATGACTACCGATATCATGTCCATTATTCTCCAAACATATTACATTGAAGATCATGAAAGACTCGAGGATGAGACCTCCGAAATTGTTTCAAAATACGAAAAGCTCTTATGAAACTTGAAAAGAAAACGTGTCCTATTTTAAACGACGATAGAAAAGCAGAGGAATGCAAGTATGACAAGCGTCGATGAGCGTGCCTACAAGGACATGCAAGAGCAAATGATCTTTTGAGGGCTCACCGGGCGATCTTAAAGGAAAGGTGTGGATACTAAGTTTGGAAAACCATTGACTAAGGAGAAGGCAAATGTTCCCAAACCGGTTTTCAAACCAAAATGTCTATTTCTATGCCTCCTCCAAAAGTCATCGAGAAACATGATTTGTCAAAACAGTACTCCACGGACTTTGCCTATTAAAAAGAGAATTGTTAAAGGTTTTGAAAAGAAAGCGGTTTTGAAAAACCAAAAGTGATTACACTCGGCATTTCTAGGAATCATACAAGGAATGTGACCAAAAATCCGGTTAAAGAATCGTTGGTTCTAACAACATGGTCAACAATCACTATCTAGAAGAAGCTAGGAAAAAGACACAGACTGAAAAGACGGAATTCTAGGTACAACATCTAGGGTGATGAATTCCACAAGATTTCAAGGCATCGCTAGTAGTAGTAAACCATTACCTAGGAACACTCTACAAAAGACTAGGGAGTGGCTTGCATCTAAGAGTAGTTAGCAAAAGAAAATGCTATGCCCTTAGAAAACAACACTAGGAATTCTAGGTCATTTTCGAACAAGAATCAATGTCCAAAAGATCGTAGTGACAAAGTTAAAGTCGATGCTTTAAACAAGAATATTGAATTTATCATACTACATGTAAAAATGTATCTTTTCACTAATCATGATGCATGTGCCTTACAATATCTCAAGAAAGATAATTCGTGCCAAGGCACAATCCACTAAGACACCAAACCGAAACAAACCCGTTGACAAGATGAACATCAAAAGGAAACCTAATAGGTGGATCTCTTCAGACGCAGTTTTTCAAAAATGAGTCTTCCATTGAATCGATAAGAAAACAACTCCTAGATCTTACCTTGGGTGGATTCCACGGCAAAGTTTTCAACACAATAGGTCTTAGATGGATTCCACAGAAAGATGTTTGATACTTGCACCAACACGGATAATAGTGAAACTCATCAAGTTAAGGAAGTCAAAACCACTACAACCGTTGATAGTGATCACCTCACCGTGAGGAATCTTGTACTTCTAAAGCTGTTATTTGTGAAAACTCTTCTTCTTTGGTTGCGGTGAATCAAATATCTCGAACCCAACTCATCGAGGGTTCCAATTTCAAAATCTTCTTCTTCATTCTCTCTATCTTATCTTTGATTTTCCATTTCTTTTATAAAACCAACAAAAGCAAAATACAAAATAGAAAATTTTCAAAAAAAAAAAAAAAAATACAAAAACAATATAAAATCAAAAATCCAAAATATTCTTCTCACGACATGTCTCTCCTATAATCGATATTCAGACGTATCTAGAAATGTCATTCAACAATGATACGGGCATGTCTGGATGCTTGAGCGAGAGTTATTAATTTGTTTTCTAAAACATGTCGCTTCTCAAAATTTCTTCAATAATGGCTTTCGTATACTTGAAGACGAAACTCGGACTTCAAAATAATGGCTTCGAACACATCGATTCGGGACCGTGCTTCAAAAAAAAAAAGGAAAGTGCTCAACCAAATCAAAGGTTTTAAATATTTTTCAAAGCGCTATTCCTAAAAACTATGGCTTGTAAGTATTTCAGCTTGCAACCCGAACTTTAAAGAAAGGAAAGTGCTACGAAAATCGATTTTCATAAATATCGAGCACTTATCCTAAAACAAATGAAGATAATTCTTCTTCATTATCTTCAAAAGATTTTAAAATCTTCATCTTGCGTACCATTGATTCGAAATTTTCAAAAGATTTTTCAAAATCTCTCACGGTTGGTACCAAGATAACTCCTCTAAACCCTTAATTGATTCTAAATTTTACGTAAGAAAAATATGCTTTCGTTAAGGGGAGTATAAAACCAAAATTGTTCCAAAATTCATGCTAAATCGGTTTCTCTCCAAATGTTCTTCGAAAAACATATCTTTTAATCATTTTGTTTCAAAAACATCATGGATATGCTATTTTTGAGGGGGAGAAACGTGATTAAAATGTGATCAAAAAGTTTAATGATCGTTGTTTGAATCTCAAAAGAGCTCGACTCAGATGAAACCAATGAATTGACGAGGAATCATGTACCATCTCGAGAAACTTTCTATGACTTGACCAAGACGGGTAATAATTTCAAGCTAGTTCTCTAGTGATGTAAACGTGTCTCGAATCGGTCTTGTTCATTTAAAGTCGATCAATTCAAACGTCAAGCTCTACCCTCTATATGCGATTACATCAAAACTTATAAGCACATGTGAAGGGGAGTGTTTCGAAAATATAAAACTCTCGGAGTGTTCCAAACATGTTTTCTATCATAAACATTCGAGAGATTTTCAAGAAAAATGGCTTTATGGCAACAATAGGACGATCATGGAGTTATAAGGTGACTAAGAATAGGAAATCGGTCCTATGATCCGCTGTGAGCCGGAGGATCTACCCAAGGACATCACAAATAGTTAGTATTAGAAGTCCTTAGGAATGATTGAAAAAAGGAGTAATGTGAGAAAGGAGAAAGAAGGGTTGAAGAATTAAAAAGAAATGTAATGAAAAGGGTGAAAGAAATAGCCCTCCATATTCAACCTTAGGGCGTAAACGGGTTCAATTCATCTCACATCGGTAGTCACTAGATGACACGGTATTGAAGACAAAGACGTCATGGACCCGGTGTGACGCTTGCACTAAACCTTCTAGCCACTCAATTCCTCTTAAAAGGATTTGTTTCATTCTCACTGGAACCCTACATAATCTATCGACTTTCTCTTAGAGATTGTTGATATTGAAGAAGGAGACCTCTCCCTAGTCTACGCTCGGGAAAACCAAAATGCACTAATCGAGTCTAGAGCCACGAGATTCATCAAAAGATCTCATAGGAACACTTGACATGACATCGCTTGTTGTTCATCAATAAGGACACAAGTGATATATTCCAGAGTCCCACGCAGATCTTAGCAATTTGCCGAACATTTATGAGAAGTTTTACAACCGTAATCTTCGGTGATTGAATGGAAACTCGCCGTGGTCAACATCAAACGACCACGGCAAAGGTCCGGTAATTCTCCGTGGATTACGCTTAGTGTCTCAAACGGTCTGATCGTGGGGTGATGCTTGGTGTACCTCGGCGACTCATCCGAATCTGTAGATGTACTTCGGTATATCGCGTTATCTCACTTGTGGGACTCCGGTTCAGAACGGCCTCTGTGAGAATTAGAGACGTGTTTTCACACTATCTTGTTAACACCCTCGAAATTCAAACTTGTAAGTGCGGAATCCGCTTATTACTAACAATGTTTTATGTTTTCTTCTTATGGAAGCTCCGGAGCGGATGGATCGTGCAGACTCGCCACATGCTCATACCAACAACACATGATAGTTCTCATCAAAATCAAAGGCAACACAAAGTTAAAGATGATTCTTCATCAATGTCAAAGAATCTTCAAAGTTTAAAGACTCGAGAACTACCTCATTGGTAACCAAAAGTCAAATAGAAGTGTGAGCATGGTGGAGAATGACGTGGAGACACCTAACCAACGAAGTTGACAACGGCAGACAACCACATTAACCGATCACAAAGCATGAAGGAACAAAGAATCAAGACTATTCTATATCTACACGCAAAGTTCAAGCTCAAGGAAAGTAAAGAACCTAATCAAGTGGAGCATCTTTTGAATGACCACCCCTTAGGGGGAGATTGTTAGCCTTGATTATTTTTATTAGAAGTGATGGTCATTCACGATTAGGAACTTTGTAATGTGTTAGATATCGTGATAGAATAGTCAACGGGCTCGTGGATTGGGCTAAGCTAAATGGCTATAAGTTAAGATAAGCTAGCCTTATATCAAATCCAAGTCCAATCCAATCCCACGAAGCCCATATCGGCCCATGGCCAAGCCTTAGGGCATCATCTCTCTTACTATATATACCCTCAAGTATGTCATTTGAGGGTGTGCTTGTGTGTGTGTGTGTTTTTCCTTTGAAGCAATATACAACTTATTGTGTTCATCTTTCTTCTCTCTACCTCTCTAAATACATACACGAATATACATCAAGTCACCATCTCTTTGCTTTATCTTAATCTTTCTTGTTTAACGTGTTCTTGTTGTGTGGTAAACGTGGTATTTGTGTTTGGTTTGTGATAAGGTTGATATATCTAAGGTTCTACAGGATTCTTCGAGGAAGAGAAACAGAGAATTGGGTTAGCTCAGCAAGGAGCAGGTAAAGGTGTTGTTCATGGTGTTTTTTGTCTACCTGGTCGTTTAGTGGGTGGCATTTTAGGAGGGTACTTAGGTTTGGCTTCATAATATATATGCCTTTTTTTTTTTGCTATTGATGATAATTTCTTTCATATTATATGCAGGGGACTACAAATACTTAAGGTATGTTGCTTATCTAACTTTAGTTTGATGCAAATCTGTGTGTGTATCCAAATGTCTTGATCACTGTGCGTCTCATCCCCTCGGAAAGATTGTTTGGTGCAAAGGTGTCACACCCCCAAATTACCTGTTTTGCAGCGGAATGGACTACCAGGGGATGAATGCCATATCATCACAGTTACAGTTATATTGAACAACCTAAAGTGTCTTTTGGAAGATACATCGTTCGATTTAGTAAAATAATCAGAGTTTACAAAAGATAGGTCCCAAAAAGTAGTCAACATTTGCGGAAATAAGTTTGTTACAATCCAAACGATGTTTAAAGTGCATAAATCCCATGTGAGACGCGTCATCACCACGACTCTATGATAAGTCCACATGCATGCCATGAAGTGTATGCTTTAGATACTTGAGATAAAACATGCTAAAGGTGTCAACACAAAGGCTGAGTGAGTTCATAGAGTTTGTATTGTCATGAAAAACCCTTAAAGAATGTTCATGCAACAAAGGCATTGCAAATCCACTCAGTTCCAAGTTCTGCCCATACAAAACTTGCAACCTGTGTGTTCACAACCCACTGCCAAAATATGTATAGTTTATGTTCAAGCACATGTTGTCAAATGAATTCACATAATAGTGCATAACTTAATGTATCAATAGTTAATTGATATATCACATGATAAGTATAGTTTCAAATAGTTCCACGTCCGCTAGTTCATGAATGCACCAAGTCCATTAGTTCAACATTATACCAAGTCCGCTAGTTCATGATTATACCAAGACCGCTAGTTCATGATTGTACCAAGACCGCTAGTTCGATATTATACCAAGACCGCTAGACCGTGATCATACCAAGTCAGCTATCCCAATGATTTATGATATAGAAATTCTAAGTATGGCAATCATTGTTGCCGTATGACTAAACATTCAGTTCAGATAAACACATAGTTTCCAAATAGACATGAATGTCATAAAAGTTGATGAGCATGTATCTTCCCCAAAAGTAGTATAAAAACAATTGAAAATGGGGCTATGGAACTCACCTGATGCAATGATTATGATGACAAAAGTGGATACACTGAAATGAGGTGCAATCTCTATCTGCAACCTAATATGAATGATATGTTCTAATGTAAGTCATGAAACAATGTTGTGCAGGCAAACTCATATGATATCCATACCACTTGTACATTTTTGAAAATGGAATTTATCGTCGAAAATATATGTTTATGACATCTCGTCATGTTATAAAATACTTTACAAGTACTTACGTTGAAACAACATCCTACGATACTCGTTTAGTGATTTATCAAGAAATTATAGTTTCGTCGTAAAACAATATAATTTGACAATTCATGAAAGTGACTAAATGGCCTCGAAAAGCTAGTCGTAAAATAGTGAATATCGAGTGTTAGGAAACAAACTCAACGGTTTTGGAAAGCTTGTAGTATTATCTCAAAGTCTTAGCTTTTAACTTTTGATCATAGAGGTCTCGATCATATAGAAAAATATAGATGAGGTAGGGTAGTCGGACTAAAAATATTGTTTAAGGTTAGTTTTCGGCAAAGTTTGAGTGACCGTAAATTATTCGGTACAACTCCGTTTGACAAACAGTTGAACATTTTGGAAAATAGGCTAGGTGGACTCACTTTTACTAGAAGACATCGTTTTCTAAAAAGCATTCTATCGATGTGAAAAACGACTCCAAACATGGTCACTAGCGACAACTAGTTTGGCTAATAGAAAATATATATGTAAGTGTTTTATACTTGTGAATAATAGTTACGACAACCTTATTTAAACGCGTGTAATTTAGTCGTTATAAGTCCGTTTTCTACATTTTATATGTCCTTAGCTTCGTGTTAAAGTATACGAATATATTTTTGATAAATCGACTCATTTAGATAACGCTTAAAACTCATTTTTTTAACCTTAAAAATTCTGGACAGCATGCAGTTTTTCGGAAAATATAGTTTTCGTCGTTAAACTTGAAAATAACATAACTTCTTCGTTATAAATCCGTTTTAACCCGTTCAAGCGACCACGGTTTCGTTTTAAAGTATATTTTCTGAATATCTAGCCCAAAATATTTTATAACCTGTCGAATGTTCCAGATTTTACAAAAACTAACAGACCACTATTTAATGTTGTCGAAAATGATTTTCCTAGTGTAATACTTATTTCAATCACTTCAAATCAACACCAAATCTATTCTAAACCTACCATACACCTTATTAGGGTGTCATGGGTTCCTAAACATCATCAACCATGATATGTTTCAAGGGATTAATTATAGGATGATATAATAAGTACTAAAAACAATAAAAGTGGTATAGATACACATGAAACTTGCATGTTTTCTTTCAAGCATGATAAAAATAACTTAAGTATGAATATGAAAGATTAAAAATGATCATGAAATGCTTACTGGTATGATGATGAGGTTTATGAAAAAAGGTTTTCCTAAATACTATAGGTTTTTATTGCAAAACCTTAAAAGAGAGTATACTAGAGTTTATAAAATTGCTTGTTCTTGAAAATCTTGTGCTTCTTCCTTGATTTTTCTTCTTGGCCGGTTCTAAGAGAGGAAAGGAGAGGGTTTTTGGTTGCTTTACACCTTGAAAATGTGTGTTTGTATGTGTTTAGGATAATAACTAATTAGTATAATATACAAATATCTATTAGAGATTGTGTATGTGTACACTACTTGAAGATTTTTATGAAAAGATTGGTGAGTCATATGGGGTGGTCGGCAACAAGGGGGGAGGGTGAAAGTATTTTGTGTTTTGATTAATTAAATGCATTATAAGCTAAGTATTATGTATATTTGGTACATATAATTAGGTATTAAGTGTAGTGTTGACTAAAAATAGATTTTATCGGAACAAAATAAAATATATCGAAGTCGTAAAAATTATAAAAATACATTTCTTACAAGAATTGAGTGAAATAATAATTATCGAGTAGTATTTACGAAAACCGTCGTATATATATATATATATATATATATATATATATATATATATATATATATATATATATATATATATATATATATATATATAAAACAATTTATATACAAAATAAATTTAAAACATCGGGTCAACTAATAATATAATTTTTATAGTCTTAAAATGAGTATAAAAATATATTAAGATAATTTTTGGAAGTGTCGGATCAATTATTCAAAATAAATGATTACGCGATAGCGTTTATTTAATAGGAAAATATACGTAAATGAGAAATGCAAATCCATGCATGAACTAATATGATGATGACGTTACTAATGATATGTAGACTAAATCTAGTCTATATGAAATGTCCTCAATGATTTTTCATGAATTCGCAGCTAAACCCTTACGGTTACGCGAATTTGATACTCGTAAAGCTAGTTTACGAAAAATGATGAATAGTGAATCATGAATAGTGATTTTTTCTCCTGGAATGAATAGTGTTTCGTGAATAGTAAAACTCCCGAGACGAATAGTGAAATTTTCAAAGTTTGTAAAATGACCTAAAATTACGAGTTGTCACATTCGCCCACCCAAAAAGGAATTCAGTCCCTGAATTCAGCCCATGTGGGTTTCTACAGGTTTAGTGTTTGTGATGAATAAGGAGGAGAGAAGACATGAAGAAGTGTCGTTACAGTTTTCGATGATTAAGAGTGTATAAACATCGCGATAGAGAAAATATTGGAAGAATCTCCCATGAGTATCACTTTGACTTTTAGGAATATGTGAAAATCTTGCTTGCACTAAGACTTATAAATAACTGCCCCCAACATAACATGATCCCTCTAGAATTAGACATAGTTAGCTAGGCTATGTATAATTAAGGAACGATAATGTGACGTTCGGTTTAGTTGTTATAACTCTCAATGTTTAAAGAGATTTAAACCATGTCGTTCAATTGGCAGTTAAAGTAAAAAGGAAGTAAAATTCTAGTAAGTGATAACAAATCGGAAAGGAAAATGAAGTACGATAGATGAGAATATTTCACAACGAGTGGTTTATCAAACAGTACATAGTCTTAAGTCATAAAGATCTGAATACTAGGGAAGACATAAACATAGTATGACATAGTACATAGGGAAATAAGACTGTTAGATTCTAAACTTCTTCAGTCTTCCGCGTTGTTGAGACCATGGTGAGCTTCTCCTCCTTCTAACATGTATGCTTCCCCATGAGCACCTTGAACTTGTTGACCTTGGTTTTGGGGACATTGGTTCCGATAGTGTCCTTGCTCCCCACATCCGAAACATGTAACTATGGCCTTGCCTCTACAATTCCTGGCAAGGTGTCCCAGTTTTTGACACTTGTAGCACTTAGCAGGGCAAAGACCCGAGTGATGATACTTACATCGATTACATAGTGGGTAGGTTCCACCATAACCTCTGCCTTCTATTGGTTCAACAACATAAACCATTGCAGCTTCTTGTCCTCTATTCTGTTGTTGATGATGGTTAGTGTTACAGTTTTGGTTGTCGTTATCATAACCTCCCTGGTCATTTTCCATTTCCTTTTGTTGTTGCTAGTTTGGTTGTTGTTGTTGTTGTTGATAATGTTTTCCTTTTCACAACTTGAGCCATGAGTTTTGAGTTATCCCGATAGTTTCTTCAATTGTTTGTAGATCGGAAGAAGTTACATCTCCTTGAATACATAGTGAAGTCCTCCAATGAAATTTTCCAGTAGTTTCTCATTGTCCGAAACCATTGATGGACATAGTGCCATCAACTCTTGAAACCTCCTGATGTAGGTCTCGATGTCATAACCAATAGTCACTAACTCATAAAATTCCGTTTCTAATTTCTTCACCTCTGTGCGCGGACAATACTTCTTAGTTAACAACTTCTTGAATTCATCCCACATGAGCTTGTAAGCATTTTCGATACCAATAGGCTGCGCATATGAATTCCACCATGACATTGCTCCATCTAAGAGTGTACCAGTGGCAAACTTTACCTTGTAGTCATCTGGGCAATTGCATAGAAGAAATACAGACTCCATCTTCTCAAACCAACGAATCATAGCAATGGCTCCTTCGGTGCCTTTGAAATTTGTGGGATCATAATTTTTAAAGTCCTTGTATGTACACTGAACTCCTGACCCTCCGCAGCTCCCAGAAGCAAGAGCAAGTCTAGCAATTTTCAAGAAGATCCACGGCCTCAGAAGAAGCTCTACCGTTGCTCGTTCTTTCCTTAGTGCCTCGGCTATACTATCTTCTACATACTTTTGGATAGCAGTTGGTGTCATTTCTGGTGCAGCTTTCTTTGGCGCCATAACTCTTCAAAATAAGAGGAAGGGTAAGACGTATCAAAGTCCTATGTTAATAATAAGCGCTCTAAAGAGATGTGATAGGAGGTGATAAGTTTAAGGTTATTTTTTCAAAATGATTGACGGATTCCTAGGAGATGGGTTATGAGATATCGTAAGTGCTTCAAATGTATGATGGTTTAGTGACTTAATGTGTGAATAGCGTGTAACTCGACATGTTGGTGGTGAAACAGAGGAATGAGAGCGACTTCACCCTACTTGAAAGGTTTTATCTCGGCGTACGATGTTATCTGTCACACCCCCAAATTACCTGTTTTGCAGCGGAATGGAATACCAGGGGATGACTGCCATAGCATCACAGTTACAGTTATATTGAACGACCTAAAGTGTCATTTGGAAAATACATCGTTTGATTTAGTAAAATAATCAGAGACTACAAAAGATAGGTCCCAAAAAGTAGTCAACATTTTCGGAAATAAGTTTGTTACAATCCAAACGATGTTTAAAGTGCATAAATCCCATGTGAGACGCGTCGTCACCACGACTCTATGATAAGTCCACATGCATGCCATGAAGTGTATGCCTTAGATACCTGAGATAAAACATGCTAAAGAAGTCAACACAAAGGCTGAGTGAGTTCATAGAGTTTTTGTGTTGTCATGAAAAACCCTTAAAGAATGTTCATGCAACAAAGTCATTGCAAATCGACTCAGTTCCAAGTTCCGCCCATACAAAACTTGCAACTTGTGTGTTCACAACCCACTGCCAAAATATGTATAGTTTATGTTCAAGCACATGTTGTCAAATGAATTCACATAATAGTGCATAACTTAATGTATCAATAGTTAATTGATATATCACATGATAAGTATAGTTTCAAATAGTTCCACGTCCGCTAGTTCATGAATGCACAAAGTCCATTAGTTCAACATTATACCAAGTCCGCTAGTTCATGATTATACCAAGACCGCTAGTTCATGATTGTACCAAGACCGCTAGTTCGATATTATAACAAGACCGCTAGACCGTGATCATACCAAGTCAGCTAGCCCAATGATTTATGATATAGAAATTCTAAGTATGGCAATACTGTTACTTCGTATGACTAAACATTCAATTCAGATAAACACATAGTTTGCAAATAGACATGAATGTCATAAAAGTTGATGAGCATGTATCTCCCCCAAAAGTAGTATAAAAACAATTGAAAATGGGGTTATGGAACTCACTTAATGCAATGATTATGATGACAAAAGTGGATACACTGAAATGAGGTGCAATCTCTATCTGCAACCTAATATGAATGATATGTTCTAATGTAAGTCATGAAACAATGTCAGTGTGCAAACTCATATGATATCCATACCACTTGTACATTTTGAAAATGGAATTTATCGTCGAAAATATATGTTTATGACATCTCGTCATGTTATAAAATACTTTACAAGTACTTACGTTGAAACAACATCCAACGATAGTCGTTTAGTGATTTATCAAGAAATTTTAGTTTTTCGTCGTAAAACAATATAATTTGACAATTCATGAAAGTGACTAAATGGCCTCGAAAAGCTAGTCCTAAAATAGTGAATATCGAGTGTTAGAAAACAAACTCAACGGTTTTGGAAAGCTTGTAGCATTATCTCAAAGTCTTAGCTTTTAACTTTTGATCATAGAGGTCTCGATCATAGAGAAAAATATAGATGAAGTAGGGTAGTCGGACTAAAAATATTGTTTAAGGTTAGTTTTCGGCAAAGTTTGAGTGACCGTAAATTATTCGTTACAACTCCGTTTGACAAACGGTTGAACATTTTGGAAAATAGGCTAGGTGGACTCACTTTTGCTTGAAGACATCGTTTTCTAAAAAGCATTCTATCGATGTGAAAAACGACTCCAAACATAGTCACTAGCGACAACTAGTTTGGCTAATAGAAAAGATATATGCAAGTGTTTTATACTTGTGAATAATAGTTACGACAACCTTATTTAAACGCGTGTAATTTAGTCGTTATAAGTCCGTTTTCTACGTTTTATATGTCCTTTACTTCGTGTTAAAGTATACTAATATATTTTTGATAAATAAACTCATTTAGATAACGAGTAAAACTCATTTTTTGACCCTTAAAAATTCTGGACAGCATGCAGTTTTTCGGAAAATATAGTTTTCGTCGTTAAACTTGAAAATAACATAACTTCTTCGTTATAAATCCGTTTTAACCCGTTCAAGCGACCACGGTTTCGTTTTAAAGTATATTTTCTGAATATCTAGCCCAAAATATTTTATAACCTGTCGAATTTTCCAGATTTTACAAAAACTAACAGACCACTATTTAATGTTGTCGAAAATGATTTTCCTTGCGTAATACTTATTTCAATCACTTCAAATCAACACCAAATCTATTCTAAACCTACCATACACCTTCTTATGGTGTCATGGGTTTCTAAACATCATCAACCATGATATGTTTCAAGGGATTAATTATAGGATGATATAATAAGTACTAAAAACAATAATAGTGGTATAGATACACATGAAACTTGCATGTTTTCTTTCAAGCATGATAAAATTAACTTAAGTATGAATATGAAAGATTAAAAATGATCATGAAATGCTTACTAGTATGATGATGAGGTTTATGGAACAAGGTTTTCTTAAATACTATAGATTTTTATTGCAAAACCTTAAAAGAGAGTATACTAGAGTTTATAAAATTGCTTGTTCTTGAAAATCTTGTGCTTCTTCCTTGGTTTTTCTTCTTGGCCGGTTCTTAGAGAGGAAAGGAGATGGTTTTTGGTTGCTTTACACCTTGAAAATGTGTGTTTGTATGTGTTTAGGATAGTAACTAATTAGTATAATATACAAATATCTATTAGAGATTGTGTATGTGTACACTACTTGAAGATTTTTATGAAAAGATTGGTGAGTCATATGGGGTGGTCGGCAACAAGGGGGAGGGTGAAAGTATTTTGTGTTTTGATTAATTAAATGCATTATAAGTTAAGTATTATGTATATTTGGTACATATAATTAGGTATTAAATGTAGCGTTGACTAAAAATAGATTTTATCGGAACAAAATAAAATATATCGAAGTCGTAAAAATTATAAAAATACATTTCTTACAAGAATTGGTGAAATAATAATTATCGAGTAGTATTTACGAAACCGTCGTATATATATATATATATATATATATATATATATATATATATATATATATATATAACAATTTATATACAAAATAAATTTAAAACATCGGGTCAACTAATAATATAATTTTTATAGTCTTAACATGAGTATAAAAATATATTAAGATAATTTTTAGAAGATCGGATCAATTATTCAAAATAAATGATTACGCGATAGCGTTTATTTAATAGGAAAATATACGTAAATGAGAAATGCAAATCCATGCATGAACTAATATGAAGATGACGTTACTAATGATATGTAGACTAAATCTAGTCTATATGAAATGTCCTCAATGGTTTTTCATGAATTCGCAGCTAAACCCTTACGGTTACGCGAATTTGATACTCGTAAACCTAGTTTACGAAAAATGATGAATAGTGAATCATGAATAGTGATTTTTCTCCGGGAATGAATAGTGTTTCGTGAATAGTAAAATTCCCGAGATAAATAGTGAAATTTTCAAAGTTTGTAAATGACCGAAATTACGAGTTGTCACATTCACCACCCAAAAGGAATTCGGTCGAATTCACCCATGTTGGTTTCTCTGTGTTTAGTGTTTGTGATGAATAAGGAGGAGAGAAGACATGAAGAAGTGTCGTTACGGTTTTCGATGATTAAGAGTGTATAAACATCGCGATAGAGAAAATATTGGAAGAATCTCCCATGAGTATCACTTTGACTTTTAGGAATATGTAAAAATCTTGCTTGCGCTTAAGACTTATAAATAATCGCCCCAACATAACATGATCCTCCGAATTAGACATAGTTAGCTAGGCTATGTATAATTAAGGAACGATAATGTGACGTTCGGTTTAGTTGTTATAACTTTCAATGTTTAAAGAGATTTAAACCATGTCGTTCAATTGGCAGTTAAAGTAAAAAGGAAGTAAAATTCTCGTAAGTGATAACAAATCGGAAAGGAAAATGAAGTACGATAGATGAGAATATTTCACAACGAGTGGTTTATCAAACAGTACATAGTCTTAAGTCATAAAGATCTGAATACTAGGGAATACATAAACTTAGTACGACATAGTACATAGGGAAATAAGAATGTTAGATTCTAAACTTCTTCAGTCTTCCACGTTGTTGAGACCATGGCGAGCTTCTCCTCCTTCTAACATGTATGCTTCCCCATGAGCACCTTCAACTTGTTGACCTTGGTTTTGGGGACATTGGTTCCGATAGTGTCCTTGCTCCCCACATCCGAAACATGTAACTATGGCCTTGCCTCCACAATTCCTGGCAAGGTGTCCCAGTTTTTGACACTTGTAGCACTTAGCAGGGCAAAGACCCGAGTGATGATACTTACATCGATTACATAGTAGGTAGGTTCTAGCATAACCTCTGCCTTCTATTAGTGCAGCAACATAAACCATTGCAGCTTCTTGTCCTCTATTCTGTTGTTGATGATGGTTAGTGTTACGGTTTTAGTTGTCTTTATCATATACTCCATGGTGATAGGTATGGGTGTGTTTCTTGGTTGAGCTCAACCTAGTAAAGAATCTTTACTATGATCATCATGTGTGAGCTCAACCATGTAGGTTGAACCTATTTGTCCACAGTTATACCCATGATCTCTGGTTGTGGGCAACTAATAAGAGGGTGTGTTCTGTTTTTCTTCCGAGATTGCTTCTTGAATATGTAGTTATAAAAGAAATAGTTTTATAAAACTATTGGGGTGACATTATCTTAAAATGATAATAGGTGTTCAATAATCGGTTTCAAAACGTGCTATTTAAACACCTATTATGTAAGATCAAAATGTAAAGTAACATATGTTGCGTATGCTCAAAAAACTAACACAACCTATGCGTAAACATGCTCAAAAAAGTGTAAGAAATTTACTTTTGTGATTACTATAAAATGGATATTTGTAGCAGTTAGTGCTAAGGGGATTTATTAGTCCATGGCATTGCATTTTGAAATGTATATATCCTGATATAGATTAGTCACAGTTACATAATTCGTTGTTACAAAATGGGCCGCAGAAGATTGTGTCTGTTATAGATTAGTCACAGTCACGTAATTCGTTGTTACATAATTCATTTATGCTTATAACATTGAGACAGTTAAACGCCTCCAGGGAATTGTAAGAGATCCTCGAACTATATGCGTAGTTAAATTTCTTTCATTTTTGTTGATTTGTTTTGGTACTGGATGCTTGTGAAAACTGCATTACATGAAAAAGTGATTAGCCGACAATTCTTATTAAAAGCTAAGATAGAAAGTTTGAGTTAATCAGTCTTAAAACATTCAAAACTTAGCAAGGAAGGAAGGAATGATCACCAAGATTTCTATATTGTTGAGGCATGAAGAAACTTATGAGAAGTTAAAAAGAAGCCAGGGGAATAGTATCTTTTTTTGTAAGCTAATTCTGTCTTTATACAAGAACTTATCGTATTTTTTTATAAGCCGTAGGCTACTTATTTTGAACATATAATTTTAAGCCCAAAATATAAGCTAAGACAAACAACCTCAGAAATAAACTTACCCAAACGCCTTTTAATTTCATTTCACTTCGAGACATATAAATGCAATATGGTTTACAGTTGAACCTTTGGTTCTATAGCTTAACCGGATGCTTTTATATTTGGTATCCTCTAATGTAATCAACATGTACCGGTACTTAGGATTCAAGAAGACTATTCGATTTGATGAAAGATATTAGTTGACTTAATAGATCGATACAATGAAGGGTCATTAAACTGGGATGAGTTTTCAAACACAGTCAAGGAAGTCCACACAGATAGAATGGGACGTCCAATGAGACGAGTGATGATTTCTAATCGACCAAAGGAAGAAGAATATTTCTATGCCAACCCATATGAGTGTTTGGATTGATAAAGAGATTAACATGATCTACCACTGATTCTTTACTTTGATAGTTGACGATTATGTTTGATTGTATACTTACTACAGTATATACATTTCTAGCGGAAACTGCGTCATGTCCAATTGTCCATGTGTTTAAATGGATAAATGAGGACTTGGGCATGTAACATCTATTTGAGAACATTTGAAATTATAGTATGCATAAAGTTTCATACAAAGGTAAACTTTATGACAACTTTTTGCGGCTTTTATTTTACATGTTGGATAGACGTAACAAAATAAGGGAGCCATTATTGGAGTTGTGATTCGAGGCGTAGGTTTTCGATTTTCTTACTAATAATGAGCATTTATGGCATTGTCGGTCAAAAGAACAACACCAAGAGGTATGTACTATCGGTTGTCTTAATATGGTGCTCTTTACATCTTCTTTAATTAGAAAACACTAATGTATAACCTAATTATCAGGTTATATTAGACTCACTACATTGAAACACGCTACTCAAAATAGAATTTGTTTTATCAGTTTAATTTAGTATTATGTTGTGAGCATGTGATAACGCTGCAATAATTTGTTGCAAGTAAATTGTTTATAACCAAAATGTTATGGGGGACTGGGGCTTATTTGTACCATATTTGATTGGGAGCATTTCTTTGGTGGTTCTGGCTATAGGGAGTATGTCACCTGGGTAAGTATGAATTTAACTTCACTGTAATCCATTTTCGGATATTTAGCATGGATAGGAAATGGTGTACAAATGACCTAACACTATATATAATCCGGCAAAATTACCAAATACTTAACTACACAAATCACTATTTTAGCATTTCATAGGGTATTAAACTACCCCAATCATATATCTTGATATTCGTAACATAATACAATCAAAGAATAATTACAAGTCATGTCATACAGGTGGCAACAATTATTTAGAGAGTAATTCTATAATCCAATTTTTGTATTTACCTATTGTATTTGTTGGCTATCTATTTTTCTCATGTGTTGGTTATTAATTTATTCAAATCAAATTTTATAATTTCGTTGAGAATGGCGCCGATACATAGCTATGCGCTTCTTTTCTTCTTTACTTAGTATATGGTAAATAGTTAATTAGTACCTAATTGGGTATTATGAGTTATGCCGAGGTACCAAAGAAGCACGACTTCAATTTTGTATGTAAACATTAGCCACCCTTTTTCCCATGAATTGCAATGTATGTGTTCAATTGCTCATATATGGTATGCCTACTAAGTAGCACAACCAACATATCGTGAAGTTTGACCAACTCTGGCGTATCTTTTGTAATCCATTGGTTTCTGTCTTGACTTATAGGCGCGCCCGAGGGTTGTTCGACACGGTCGAGCCTTTGATTGTTTTAGATACATTTTCTTTAGTATATTCATGTCATTTGGGATTGATGTCAACATACCAATTCATTGGTTCACATTACAAGTAGGTATTATTAGTTGGGCTCATAAAGCAAAAGGCAAAATGGTTAAAAATATCGGCGCAAGCCATGATGACTTGGGTAAAGATGGTGGTGGTGACGATTCACATGAGGGTGACGACAATGTAGACCTACAAGGCATTCATATTGCTAGAGATCAGCAACAATTGACAAATTCATGAAGATTTAGTACCACATTCCCTCCACAATCTATTTGTGAGATCGTCCATATTTGGAAATGATTAAGATGAACATGTATTATGATGTGTGTAAATGATCATATCGGTACTTACACTTGACATAGAATCTGATCAGTGATTTGTAACTCGAATCATATAGAGTGATCAAGATCATGATTTAGCTATGAATTGTAAATGAATGGTTACTTGGCGTGATGGTAAAACTGCTGGTTGTTATTGTCATCAAAAAACCCAAAAAAAAAAAATGTCTTATAATATTGTTTGACAATTTTAAAATGTATACAAGTTATTTAAAACAACAAACAAATGATTAAAAGTAATGCCGACCAATCGTCTTATAATATTGTTTGACAATTTTTAAAACGTATTCACGCTAAAAAAAAACAAAAACAAATAATTATAAGTCATACCTTACCATTGGGCGGACTTGAAAACTAGTATATATATATATATATATATATGATAAAAAATCAAATAAAAGACAAATATCCGTAAAATGATAAAAATATGTTTTTCTCAAAAAAAGTTCTCGAAAAATTCGCAAAAAATTTCACAAGATCGGGTATGATGGTGCATGAAAAAGTTGCGAAAAACTTTTTTCTAAAAGTGGATATTTTTTACGAAACGAATTATGAAAAAATACGTTTGCGCGTTAAATCGTTATTATTGTGCATCAAAAATAGGTTTTTGCACCCAACTTCTTTTGACTTTTTTTTTTAATCAAAATAACATTGCGCATCTAACTAAAACAAGTTGAAAATTTGTGCATCAAAATTTTTTTGCGCATAAAAATTCGTTTTTTTTGCATTAAAAAAAACGTATCAAAACTTAAAATTATAAAAAATGTTTTCACAAAAGTTTATGCACCAACATACCCAATCTTGTGGAATTTGTTTTAGAATTTTTGAAGATTTAAAAAAAAAATTATTCTTTTTACGGATATTTGTATTTTGTAGGATCGTGTATATTATTGTGTTAGATGATTCGGGTGGTCTTGGGAGATCAAAATACATGTTTTCCATTTTAGAGAGAGAAAGTAGAGAGAAAGAGGGTGTTCTTGCTAGATAATATTTGGGGTGACCGACTCTTTACTATGGAATTTTCTAATTCCTAACAATCTCCCCCTAAGGGAGGTCACCCCATGTTTACATTTGAATCCTAGCATTCTATTTTATCTTTGTTCTTGAGCTCAGACTTCAATTCTTCATTTCAACAATCTTTGTGCTTTAGTAGTGATTCTTCAAAGTCCGCATAGATTGGTACTTTAAGTGGAGACCTTTGAACTGATCCATCTTTGATGATCTTCGAGCTTTCTTTGAGATCATCACCACAAATCTCGGATCACCCTTTATTGTGTTGCCATCATGTGATGTTGTGACTTTGGACCGACATGCTCACACTTTTGAATCATGACATCTTTCCATCAGTAGTAGAAGCCTTATCGGTTCATGATATTTGCGCGCAAGCATAAGCATAGTATGAAATATCGAGCGTGTTCGTAGATATGCACCGGTCATGATTTCTTCAAATTAAGTGTGGATCTTTGTGAGCATGCGGCTTTGGATTGACTCCTCAATTACGATCACCGCAATCGTCGGGTGTACCGCATACTACGATTAGCAATAAAGCGCACGAAAGTGTCTTTGATCACTTTCGTTGAATCGAGGTACACGCCCATGGTTCCCGCTGATCGAGACAAGCACGCTCAGTGATCGTAGGATTCCTAAGAATCTCCTTGATGTGGTTTCGCAATGTTTAGCCGTTTCAAACCGAACGCCTCAAAGAAGACAACACGGAGTGAGTGAACCAAATAATTGAGATTCACCGATTGATGAAAATTGATTTGAAAACAATCGCGTATTGCTTAGAATAAAGAGTTTTGCAATACGACGAAGGTTTTATGAGAAAGATCAATTTTCAATCAAAACACTTTTGTATTAGAGAATGAGTACTCATTCGACGTGCTAGCGAAAAGAAGAGATTCGCACATCGAACGGTTTTTCTAAAGTATTTTTCAATCGTAGATACTTTTGAATTTGAATGAATACACATTCGACGTGCTAGAGAAAAGAAGGTTTGCACATCGAACGGTTTTTCCAAAAGTATTCATCAATTCCATTCTCGACCAAGGTTGATTCACGAATGAATCTCCCCATCGTTTCTATCCGGTTGTCACAAGTTTGATCTTACGAGAAGATCTCATGTCACCCACCAAGAGCTTGTTTGATGTTGGCTCTGAAGGATTTCCATCTTCATCGTGAATACTTTTACATACCACTCGGATGTTCGCAATACCACAAGGATAATGCGTGGGACTCTTAATATATACTTACTTTCCACATTGTGTGAAAAGCAAGTCTTCAAGAATTTAGTGTCCTAACGAGATATTGTGGATGATCTCTTGGCTCTAGACTCAATAGTGCACATTTGGTTCCCGTGTCGGAGACTAGGAGAGGGTCTCCTTCTTCAATATCAACCATCTCTAAGAGAAAGTCGATAGATAATGTCGGTTCCCGTGAGAATGAAACAAGCCCTTTTAAGAGGAACTTGAGTGGTTTGGGAAGTTTAGTGCGGTGCATCGGGTCCATGATGTCTTGTCTTCAATACCAGTGTTACCTTAGTAACCACCAAGAGCATATGAATTGAACCCGTTTCACCTAAGGTTGAATTAATGGAGGCTATTTCTTTTCACCCTTTTATCATTTATTTCTTTTCATTCTTCAACCCTTCAAAGGCTTACCGAGACTTCATAACTAGAACCTTGTTGGGTTTATTCCAAGATTAGCCTCGCCTCACCGCACTCTTCCCATTCCTCACTTTTCTCCTTTTTCAATATACCTAAGGACTCTACACTATCTAGTGGATTGTCCTCGGTAGATCCTCCTGCTCGGGCGGATCGTGGGAACGAATACCTAACCTAACCATCCTTATAACACCATGCATAAAGTAAATTGGTGGGTCTTTTGGTACGCTTCATTCTTCATTAAAACCAATTGAAAAATCATTTGACAGACAATCAAGGTACTTGTGATACGAGATCAAAGCATTTTGTACCTTAATAGTTTTGATCATTTAGAAAATGCTCCCCCTCAACATGTGCATATGATTTTGAAATTGTTTAGCACATGGAGGCAAGAGTTCTTTGAAATAATTTCTTTGAAATAATTTCTTGATCACAATTTCCATGGAAAAAGCCATTTGATTTTCATGGTAAAATTCTCCCCCTCAATATGTGCATAGGATAAGTGAAATCATTTTTATCACATAGAGGCAAGAGTTCTTTTGAAGCACATCCACAATCACAAAATTCATTAAGAAACCATTTGAAAACACAATCAAGGTACTTTATAATCTCTTTTAAAAAACTTTGTACTGATGGTTTTGCTCCCCTCAATATGTGCTTCGAGACTAAAGCGCTTAGCACATATGAGAGAGCGACTGCATAACCGAATCAAACGATCAACTTTTATCAAATCTCATTATTAAATCACAAATTCTCCCCTGATCAAAAATATCAAACCCTTTGAGATTTTGGATCCCAAGTGATTTAATACGGTTTAGAAAACATGGGAGAATATGTGGCCTGGTTTAAATACTCATCATGTTTTTGGATAAATCCTCCTCCTCAACATGTGCATTGTGTATGAAATTGTTTGGCACATGGAGGCAGGAGTGCCTTTGAAGGACTAAAATCAATTCCATTAAAACAGATTTGAGATTTAAAATCACGATCTCTACCCCGATCAGAAATATCAAACCATTTGAGATTTGTGATCCCAACTGATTTAAATCATTTAGAAAAATTTGGGGAAAGACGTGGCAAGATTCAATTTTGAAATATGACAGATAAGGACCATTATAAGACATTAAAGATTGTTAGTGTCGGTATGATAGTTTTTAAGAGATCTTTAAGTAAAACAAAACAATTTCACAATCAAACAAGAATGTAAAAAGATTTCATTTTGAAAGACCTTGATTCTATAGAAAAATCATACCATGACATAACATTAAATCTTTAGATCACCACTTTTGTTGTACAAAGCGGAAATTTTGTGAAGAAACATCGCTTGAAAATATTTTATTTTAAATCACTCTCCCTCAATCCATGATGAAGTCAATAATTGAGTGACTTAGGTTTTGATAACATGAAGTCCGTGATTTTCAAAATTAAGACCAATTTATTTTCAAAACAATATTTTCCATATACAAAACAATATTTTCAAAAATTGTTTAAAGATGGTATCATTTACTACTTATCCTGCACAAGATACGTTAGGTGGTCGAGAAGCTTCGTTGTTGTTGTTGTAGGTTTGAAGAAAACCATCTGCGATGCGGTGAGACTTCTACGTTGCATTTTTATGCCAACCGAGGTCCA